>VXBS01003315.1:183562-315125 GCA_013400255.1 Sitta europaea
GCAGGGCCTCGGGCAGTGGCGGTTCCGCCTCGCCCCCAGGCCTCGGAGCGGTCCTTGGGCCGGCCGGAGCCGCCCCCCTCCCCGGTGCCGCTCGGTGTCAGCCGGGCGCTCCTGGCAGCAAAGGGGAAGCGGGACCGAGCTGCCGGGGGTTTGCAGGAGCTGGCCCCGGCTGCGGGCTGTGCCCGGGCGGGTGTTTTGCCTTTTCACCCCCACAAACCCCCTCCTGTCCCCCCAGTGTGTGTGTGGAGCTGGTCCCCGATGCTCCGAGCAGCAGATCCAGCTGCTGGAGGTGGCAGGGGTGACCCCGGGGAGCAGCCGGAGAAATCCCGTATGCACGGTGCCTGGGCAGAAGGTGCGCCTCCTTCGCAGCCGCCCCGAGTCGAGTGCTGGGAGTGAGACAAGATTTGAGCGTTTCGTGCACAGTGAGATGTTTAAAAATAACCCCAGTGACGGCTGGCTCCTGCCGCGCAGGTTTAATCCGCAAGCTCTTTGAAGCTCCCGTGCAAAACTGTGGCAGCACTTTGGAGTCTGGATGACTGAAGGTAGAGCTGGCAAATCCGAGCAGGCGGCCTGAGTTTGGGATTCACAGAGCAGCTTGGCTCCCCTGGGCCTCGGATGGTTTAGGTTCAGCAGCTGAACATAAAACTGATTATTTCCTTGGGGAACGTCAGGATGTAGAGACCCAGCTCTAGGGTCCCCGGCTTTGATTTTTTGGCTGAGTTTCTGTTTACTGTTGTTGTTTATAGTAAACAGCGTGCACTGAGTGGCTGGGAGCAGCCATGTGGTCGCTGCAGTTCGCAGCCAGTAATATTGGGGGAAAATATTCTCCCACCTCGGTTCATCGCCTGAGCGCCGGCTGCGGGCTGGGCCTCCTCCTCTCGCCTTCCTCTCCTCTTGCTCTCAGCTTCTGCTGGCCAGGCTGTGCTGTCCATATGTGTTTGCTGGGAATGTTTGGAGTATGGGATGGTGGTTTTCATTCCTTGTGCTTCATCTCAGGCACCAGTGTGTGGCTTGGTGTTAATATGGGGAACAAAACTTGGCTCATGGGGGTCTTAGCTTGGGACAAGCTGTGGTATACAGCCCTGCACGTGCTGGTGGGCAGTTCAGGATCTGCCCAGTAGATGGTATGAAAATGCAGATGGAAATCAGGGAGTCCATTACAATGGACACGAGGGAAATAAAGGTATTTCTGTGCTATTTAAAATATTTACTTAATTAAAAGTTTGAGTGTGTTCTATTTGTGAGAGATAGGCTGAGTCTTGATCCTCCTGGTTTGGTACATTTTAGCAAGAGAAAATTCTGCATCTTGATAATCTGCTTTTCTTGAGGCACTTCCGTGGAAATCTGATGAATTTTGCAGGACAGTATGGTGTCTATAAGTAAAAGATGCTGTTAGGGTATGAAATCATGATCTTATTCATCAAGTAGCTGTGCTTGAGCCTAGACAGGAGTGCTCTGGGAGCTGTGTCCCTGCCCTATGTCTAATTTAAAGGAATGTCTGAAACTCAGGCAGCAGGGACCTCCAGAGATGTCCCGCTTGTTTCCCAACCCTGGGTAAGGTGAGGTAGACTTCTAAATCCTTCCTGAGTAATAGTTCTTCTTTTAAGACTCTCTGTGCTGGCAGTTCCACATCCTGTGCAGGTGACGTGTGCTAACACTTAGGCCTCATCATCATTATAGAGATTTTTCAGGATTTAATTTAAATCTTTGTCTTGCACTTTAAGCCTGTTCTTTTTCTGATGTCCAAAGCTCAGGTAGAACACCCTACTCCCCACATCACTTCCTACATGTCTGCAGCTCAGTTAGAAGCATTTGAAGACTTTTTTCCCCTCTCCCTAAGCTAAGCAAGATCAGTTTCTCTGTTTTCTCACATCAGCATGTCAGCCTAGCTGACCTCTGTCTCTGACTTGGGTTCTGCTTCCATTCACACTCCTCCTAAAGTGCCGTGCTCAATCAGGGTAGGACTGTGTCACAGGGGTTCTGCAGAGCAGTTGTAATAAGCTGGGCCCAAATGCCCCAGTTTTGGGTATGTCTCAGCACTGTTGTGTGATGAGGAATGCAGATCACATGGTTCATATTTGTGCTTTTAATTGTGTGTTTGTGGCAGAGGCCTTGGCACGCTCAGTGAGCTCCTGTTTGCAAATCTGGAGTAGCGTGCTAGCAATGTGAGTTGGAGCTCTGCTGAGTTAAACCTTGGCACATCTGGGGCTCCTGTTTGAACTCTAATGTTTGCATCTAGCACCCTGTCTCTTCTCCTTTTCCTTGCCTGCTACTGCAATTCAGTTTTTGCAGTGGGACAAAAAAGATTTTGAGTCGTTTATAAATCTATTTATGTTTGAGAAGTTTCCTGATGAGGAGGGGTCCCTCAGAAGTGAGGGGAGGTGCATTGAGCAGCAACTCTGGCTGTCACCTTCTCTTGTGAGGTGGTTAATCTCCTGCATATATGGAATTCAGAGACTTGCCAAGGTAAAAATCATCTCCACAATTGAACTTTCAGTAGCACAACTGTAACTCTGACCCCTCCTTCACCCCAGCACTCCATCCTGGTGTAGCACCTGCACTCCAAGCTGGGATATGAATGTTGCATCCTAATTTCTATGCAGGATAACACAGCCTAATCCTAAAGGAAATGCTTTTTCTGGGTTTAATACAGTTGTAAAAAACTCCTTTCTTACCCAGCTTAAACATCTACAAGTGGAAGCTGTTACAAAATATTTGCACTATGTTTAACCTGATAGTGCAAGTCTGAGAACAGCAGAAAGCACAAGAAAACTTCCCTGTGTATCACCAGGTCTCACGGGGCTTGGAGTGAACAAATCCAGTGAGCTGAGCTAGTGGTGTCAGAATGGTGTCTGGTGGGGGCACCTGAGCACTGAAGAGCAGCACCTCCTCCTCTTTGCAAAGTTGCCCTCTGTCCTGGGTTGCAGTCTCCATTAGCAGGACATCTCAGAGGTGGTTTCAGCTGTGAGCAGGAGAGATCAGTGCAGGGACATCACTGCAGCCTGGCTGGTGCTGGAAACAATTCCCAGAGATCTCTCTCTTCATTCAATTCCATAAAACAGAGTAATACTTAGCTCTTTTACCCAGGTTTCTTATGTACACCACCTCTAGCAGATTTAGACACTGTGATATATAGTTCACAGTCTGCAGGGTTCACTCAGGCACCTACCAAATGTTTGTCTCTCTAGAAAGGATTCAAGCAGAGTTTATGTTTCTGCCTCGGCTCTTACTGGGCTGAATCTCACACTTTTAATGCAGACTGATCCTGAGCAAAAAAATCAAGAATTTGGCTGAGAACTGAAGGAAAAGAAAGAATGTCTGTTTTGTTGCCTCTGCTGTTTGCGTGGCAGCCTCGTCCAACAGGCCAGAGGGACAGGTGATGTCTGAGCCACTGCAGAGGAGTCTAAAGCACTTGGCTTCCTGAGAGCTGCTTGATCAGCAGAGAGAAGTGACCCCTGCAGCTCCACGGCCTGCTTGGTAACAAGTCCCTGGAGATGAGGAGACAGAGCCAGGTCGATGTGGTCATTGCCAGCACAAGGGAGCTGACATGGGAGTTCAGGGCAGGACTGTTTTTCCCTGGGACAAGCTTGAGCTTCTGCCGCTCTCCATTTCTTGCTCAGAAGTTTTTGTGTTTGTATTATAAATTGGATGGTGTTATCACCAGTCAGAAACTAAACTCCTGATGGAGGAGCTTCCCCCCAGCCAATGTGCTCCAAGTTTACCCAGCTCCAATTAGCTTGTACATTTTCCAGACTGCAGCAGTGGGAACAGCCCAGAAACCTCCCCATGGCTTGGGTTTGTTTTCAGGAATGGAAACGGTAGGAGTAGATGCCAGCAGAAATTTGCAAAGCTCAGTCTTTGCCCACTGAGTTTCATGCAATTCCTCCCATCTCCTGGCCCTTCCAGGTTTTCCTGGACACTGGTCTGGGTCCTTTCTCCTAGATATCGTGCCAAGGGAATAAGTTTGGTTCACCCATTTCTGGAGTGACATCTGCTGTGGTTTGCTTGGGGGTGGAGGGAAGTATGTCCACCCTTCTGATACCTCAGGGTGCTCATATTTGACTCCAGGAAAAGGTCCTGCCAGGAAAAATAGGATTTGTGCCTGGGGTGACCTGGGTGATGCTTATGATGCTGGAGCTCGGTGTTGGCAGAGGCTGCACAGGGTGAAGCTCGTCTGTGCTCCACCGAGTGAGCCACGGTCCCATCGGCTGCTGCTTGCAGTCACCTCCCTGTTGCCTGCCTGGAACGCCTGCCACCAGTGCCAGTGCCTGACCGGCTGTCACCCCCTGTGCCCTCCCCTGTGCCACCGCTGCAGGGTGTCCCTGCCCCTGGGCTCCCTCCCTGCCCCTTTGGAGCAGCCTGCTCCTGCCATGCCCTCAGCAGTGGGATGCGCGTCCAGCTGTGTCTGTGGTGAGTGGGAGGGCATCCCGCGTGCCCCATCCCGTGTGCCCCATCCCGTGTTCCCTAGCCCCTGTCCCTATCCCGTGTTCCCTGCCCGTGTCCCATCCCTTGTCCCAGCCCGTGTCCCCAGGGCGTGTCCCAGCTCTTGTCCCAGCCCGTATTCCCTGCTCCCCCAGGCTGTGGAGCCTCCCCGGCCGGGGGGCCGGGCTGGGCCACGCACCCCGTGGGGGACGCAGACAGCAGCACTTGAGGCAGGAACCTGGGCTTGGCTCGGGCCCGGGGAGCACAGAACGTCCCCACAGTGCTGCTGAATGTCCCCGAAAGCGGCTGGTGTGCAGAGGTGGCAGCTCGGGGTGAGGGTGGCTGCCTGAGCTCAGTCTGCCGGCGCTGGGGGAGCTCCCAGCTGTGCTCTCTCCCTGCGCTCGCTGCTGCAGGGCCCCTCGCTCCACGGTTTTGCCTTTCCTGCCCAGCTGCAACACATAAGGTAGGAGAAATTTCTGCCCTATGCTTGTTAGTTAAGTGAAGGCATAGAGAGCAGGCAGAAGAGCTGATGGAGTCTGATGTGGACTGAGGAGGAAGTTGTACCAATTCCACTTACTGAAAATAAGTTGAGTGGCTGTTCACGCAGCCCAGAGACTGACGCTCTCTGTATGCTGACTGTGGTTGCTTTTTTTTTTTTTTTTCTTGTTACAGTAAAGCTTAGATGCTGCAGTCCATTAAAATTGTGCAGTGGCTGTGTGATCAGAGGTACCTATGGAGAAAGTCCTGTGGTTGCAGTGTTTCTAAAAGTGACCTTGAAGGATTTCTTAGAGGTTTCTCTAAGGTGTTATAAGATTTCCTGTGATGGTGATTCCTGCTTCCCTCAGCAATCCACTCCAATGCCTGGCTATTCTGAGATTAAGGAGCTTTGCTTGATTTCAGGCTGGTATTGCTGTACTTTAACCCCATCATTTTGACGTTTGACCTTCTGGTAAGCTACCAAAGAGAAGAAAAATTCTGGAAATGTAAAAGTAATCGTTGTGTAGGGTTTGATCTTCCTTTCTGCCTTTCCCTTGTGTGGTCAGAGAGCATCTGCTGGCTCTTGGGCAGTGCTGTGGGTTTAATGACACGTGTGTGGCAGCTGGGCAGCCCCAGTCCCACTTTCCCCTGTTGTGTTGGCCATGACTAACAGCTCTTGGTCTGCACTGATGTCACTGAAAATAGGGTGCTTGAGGTGAGGTGGGTTTTATTAAAATTGTATATCATGAATTCCTGAGTTGTCTTATACTTCTGTAGCAAAATGTATATCTTGAATATTTAAAGAGTTTTTGGTTAGTGATGCATTTTATAAAAATCAACTAGGCGACATTAAAGTTACATTATTTCAAAACATATTTTGTTGCCCAGAGCAGCTGTGGCTGCCCTATCCCTGAAAGTGTTCAGGGCCAGGCTGGAAGGGCTTGGAGCAGCCTGGGATGGTGGAAGGTGTCCCTGTCCATGTCAGGGGTGGAACTGGCTGATTTAAGGCTATTTAGTGATTCTGGGTGTGCATACACCAGCTCTGTAGAGCCCTGAGATTGGTGAGAAGTACCTGGCAGGTGCCAAACTCCCTGGTTCTTGCTGGTAGCAGGTCAGGGTGAGGCAGCCCTGCCCCAGGAGTCACAGAGCTGTGTGATGCTGCCTTTGGGCTGAGCAGTGCTGATTGCAGTTTTACCTTTCCAGCTCAAAGCTTATGTGCCTGCCTTCAAAAAGACCAGGGGGACAGCCATCATCAGCTGGTGTCCTAAGTTATTAGACAGACTTACAGAAAGTAACTCTTGAGGTAGTACAGCATCATTGAAAAATATTTTCAGGTGTGGTCTCCATTGGAGTACCAGCTGCAGGTGAGGTACTGTAACCTGCTGATGTGGTGAAGGGCTACCAGGTGTTGGGATTGTTGTTAGTTTACATCTGTGTCTGGAGTAGTTCCTAGTTCAGTAACAATCCATGGTTCCCATGTAGTGCCCTAGGTGATAGAAGTTTAGCTCTTTCAGATTTTGGTGCTGGTAGTATTTCTGTCCTTGTGTGCAGGTGACTCAGTAAAATGTCATTTTTTCCTGTAGCTGAATACCTGCTGTACCACTTGTTATGTACAGTTGACATTATCCAGAGGATGATGGCCACTGATGGGCAGCAGGTATCAGTTCCACCACCTTGCTGCTCACCTGGGGCCCTGAACTCTTACCACAAGTGGCGTAAACTGTGGCTGACCTGGCTTGTCCTGTGACTCCCGAGGTGAAGTCCACGTTGTCATTCCCTCAGTCCCACGTTGTCATTCCCTCAGCCCCACACTGGAGGGGTTGGCATGGCTGTACAATGCCACATCTCCTCCAGCATGGCAGGAGGTAGCAGCTCACTCGATGGAGAGGGCAGGGGGAACCTGTTTCCTCTGGATCGTCCAAGCCCTGTTGTTCCAGCATTATGATGGGGTTGGGGGAATTTTGGCTCCTTTTCCATCACCATGAGCTTTGGTCTCATCTTGCACACTGCTGGCAGTCTCCAGTTGTGTGTGTGTGTGGTAGTATCTGTTCAGCATTATCTTGTGCCTCAGCAGAAGTCTCATTCTGGAGCTGCTCAGTTATTTCATATTGTTGTCAGCTAGAAAATCTCTAAATGTCCTGTGATATTTTATGGCTTTATAAGCTGTACAAAATGTCCAGCAGGTACTTGAATGTGGAGCAGATACAGTCTGTAAGAGTGCCTTGTTTTCATTAGCTCCTTGGCAGACACTGAACATACTTGTAGAGCTGCAGGATGGACTTTTGGTTGCTTGTGGTCATGGTTTGTTTTTTTTTTATTGGCATCTACTGTGTGTTGTACAGAAAACAGTGAAAGGCCTCACAGTATAATTTTTAGTTGTCCAAACTTATGGCCCTTCAGGAATGTAAAGCAGCCTAACAACTTTTCCTTTATATAATTAACAGCAATCTATTCAGGGTTTCCTGCAGGAACTGGCTAGTGAGTTTTCCTCTCTGGGAGTAATTCTCCTGCGCTAATATTTCTGTCTGTGTCTAGATTGTTCTTTCTTTTGTTATTAAAATCGAGTGTAATTTTGATGGGCATGTTATACTTTTCTGTATCCAGACTTTATACCCAGTATAAATATATCCCAGAGGATATTTCTCCTATTTGAGTAGATCCCTGGTTTCAAATACTGGGATTTTATCTTCTTAAGTCACAGATGAGACCGGAGTTATACACGGGTTAAAAATAGCAAGCAGTAATTAATACCCATCCTCAGTGAGCCTAGCTCTCCTGGTTTCTCCTGACATGTTGCACTGCAGCAATTTCCTTTCTTTTTCCTAAGAAATAGATGCATTAATATCTCTCTACATAAGTGAGAAAATAAAACAAAGGTGCTTGTTTCCAGCCCTGGCACACCGTTCCTTTGGGGTACAGTGAGTTTGTGGGAGCTCTCCTGGGCTGCCCTTTGCCCTGATTGGAGTGGAGCAGAGCAGGCACCAGGAGGAATGACACAGCCACCCCCTTCACTCTCCCAGACATCCTGCTCTCCCTCTATCAAGGCTGGATTATCTCTGTCTCACTGCTCCAAGCAGCAAAGAGTGACTCCTCTTCCTCTCTAGCAAGGGTAAATCCAGGTTTTGTGGCTCTGCTCCATACCCTGAGGGTTTGGAGATTTTGTCTTTCTCATTTCTTTAGCAGATGGGGCAGATCAGTAGGAACTATTTCTCATCTGTCCTTTGTTTGCATAAGAAGAATCAGCTGCTGGAAGTATTGGAGGGGAGTCTGGCTGTGCTTCCTGTCAGGCAGACCCTGAGTTTTGTCAGTCTAAGGGTAGATTTTTATTTTTGTTTTATTTATATATATACTCACACACATTAAAGGGATCATTTTACCTTGCCTTCTCTGAGAGGGCAGGTTCAAGAGGGCAGGGAGAGTTGCATTTGCTAGGTTTGGGAGGGCTGGCTGTATGGATGTTGAGTCAGGGACAGGGATTTGCATATGGATCTGTGAAGGATTCAGCCTTGAGTGGGACTGGAGTCGTGCCCCCCTCCCTCCTCCCTTTGTCTCTGTTGGTGCTGGATCTCAGGAAAGTAAGAAATCCTTAACTCCATGAAAGGTCACTCCTTTGTTCTGGATGAGGAAAGAGAGCACTTTAAGCACACCAGTAACATGCTCAGCGATTGCTTCCATGCCATGTGAGGCTTGAGGATGAGTTTTCATCCCGTGTATTTTCCCAAGGGGTATTGCTAAGCATTCCGTTTAATTGTTAGGGTTAGTTACAGAAGGAAAGCAGAAGGAAAATGCAATTGTAGGTGCATGTAACCAATATCATCCCCCATGTCTCAGTAGTTAGCTCCTTAGAGAGTGGTGATTTTGTCCCTCACCTTTTCTTCAGGGCTGGTTTATTCTCTGCTTTCTGAGCTCTCAGCTCCCTCCCTGCCATTTCGGTGGACACCCTTGCCCCGTGTGCCTCTCCCTGAGGATCACTCTCCTCCCTTGTGCTTTTGAGATACAAGGTACTTTAAGGGATTGGGTCATCTCCGTCCCCTCTCTTTGCAAGGTTTTCCTCATTTACATTTCTGTTGTGTTCCTTAATTACCATCCCTTTGGTTTTTTATTCCCCCTCAAGCTGCCTTTCCCTGCTTATGGTCTCCTGAAGATGTTCTGCTGAAACTTTATCAAACTTACATTACTAGAAATAGTTAATGCAAAATTTTCTTTGAGGAATTCTCACATCCTGCTTGCAGCATCACTGTACAGTCTGTCGTGACATTTCCAATAGAGACACAACTGGAAGTCAGTTCTTTCCTTCTGGATTGCCTCCTGTTTCCCCTTCCATAGGGACATAGGAACACATTGTCCTCCCACATCTTCCATCCCATAAAGAGTTTATTTTTTTAATAGAGTCCGGTAGAGAATTAAGTATAAGGTTGATTAAACATTTTATACATACATATATCTACTGGGTGTCAACCAGAGACCCGTGAAGAGTTTTCACACTGGAGCCCATTCTTGGGCCACATCCATCACCCATGTAACTGCTGTCTGGGAAAGCAGCCATGGCTGCCTGCAAGGGGGGCTGTGCTAGCCTGTCTGGAAACCATGCACTGGTTTTTAATGTACTCCTGTTTAAATTCTTGTTTAAAGACTTTGAGGCATCCTATTGTGAGCTTTTGTGAGGGGTGACTTTGTAAGTGCCTTGGGCAGAATCCCATTTCAAGGTCTCCTGTAAGCCATCTGCTTTCAGTAATAGCTCTTAGCTTTGGCATGTGGCTCAGTGCAGGCTGAAATAGCCACATTGCTGCAAAACTTGCCTTACTGCCTGCATCAGCTTGGGCTTCCCACTGTGCCTGCACAGGCTGGTGCACCCTCGGGGTGCTCTGCATCACCCCTGTCCTCGAGGTTCACCCTCCAGCTTGTCCCCAGGCAAGAGGGGACATGACCCAGCACAGGAGTGTGGGGTGCACCATGTCCTGCACCTCCCTGTGGTCTGGGATTGCCAGGAAAGGAAACTCAGGTACTGCAAACCTGGCCTATGGCCTGGTCCCAAGTCACCAGGGTGTCAGGGGATGGTCAGAACATGCCAGGATCAGGCTCCAGAGCCCCATGTGTGATAAATCTTCTCTACTTCCAGGTGTCCTCAGTGGATTGGGTGCACTGCGGTGCCAGCCTATAACCCGGGCCATTCCTCTTCTAAAGTCAGGAGATTTTAACTTTTAGCTATGGGAGTCCTGCTGACACAAAATAGCTGTAGCACAGATGGTTCAGTGTTAGAAGCAGCAGCCTTGGGCACACAGATTCAGTTCCTTGCTTTGGCATGTTCTCCACATATGGCACTGAAGTCCATCAGTCCTTTGCTTTTCTGTATGTAACAGGCACCTTACCTCAAGGAACAAGAGGATCTTTGACGTCCCTTCTGACCCAAACCATTCCATGAATCCATGTCACCCTGCATGGGAAGGCTTTAGGTTTTGAACTGTTTTCTTTCTATTTGAGTGGGTGGGAAGCTAATCAATAGCAGTCTTAAAAGCAGCTCTGTTTTTTCAGCAGTGTGTAGACTTCTTACAACAGTCTAGCCCCATCTTTCCAAGGAGGATTTGCAGGGCTGGAGTGTTCACCCTCCTCACTACAGAAATGGCAGCCACAGAGCTGCAACTCCCAGCTCATCAGTTAACATGTCTGTACTGACAAAATTTATCCTGTTAATTCATCCTTTAGCAGACTCAAGTCAGATTATCTTATTTGGCTTTTATTTTAAGCTCTTTTCTTCTCTCCGTGTCTCTCAGCCTGGGTATCCTGTTCCTGGAGTGTGCCAAATATGTTGTCTTTATTGCAGCCTCCTCAGTCTTTGTGGAGAGCAAGGTCTGCTCACAGTGATACATGTCAGGATGGTTTTGGTTCCAAGGCCCATGGGTTTTTGGTTGTGGAGTGGTTTTTTTTTTTTGGGGGGGGTGGGGTATTTTGGATAGGGAAGGAAATCTTTATTGAAATCCTGCAAGGTTTTATTTCATTTCTTCCAGGATCATGAGCAGTGGTAACTGTTGTAGCTTTGTTCACAGTGGTGTTCCTCTCACTGGTCCCTGGTTTTCCTACTCACCCCCAGGGTGATCTCTTGAGCTTGGCTCAGCAGTGTCTGGTGGTCCAGCTGCCATTTCCAGGGAGGCTGACTTGTCTCCCTACCAACCTGAAGGTGTTCAAAAGGAAGTCATAAAATCGATATTCTCATTGTAGAAACATGGTCTATCCAAGTTTTTCACGTGTTTTTGTCTTTTAAAATATGTACTCCCATGATACTTGGCTGGGGGCTGAGGAAGTGTGTTACTTGTGATCACATCTTGGACACACCTCAGTGTGTTAACACAAAAACGTGTTTGTGAGGAACCTGTCATGAAGTCTGGAGTTCATCAGTCCACTTCTTACATGGGAGAAAGATAAAATTAATTCCAGAGAACGCGAGATGTTGGAAATGACAGAAAATCCTTTTGCTAGAAAGAGGAGTAATGGTTTGTAGCCATCAGATTTCAGATCACACAAGGGGATCAGTGCTGCAAATGGAAATACCAGCATTCATCATACAAGGGTTACTTAGAAATATTCTCTGGTGTGAATTTAAGGACTCTCTAGACCTGATGAGGGAGGATGCTTCCAGAGGTGCTGTATCTTCATCAGCCTTTGTTCAGAGCTGCCAAAAATGTGACTTTGCACAGACAAGGAGAAATAAAACTCCACCCTTGTCCAGGAGGATGGTAATAGGGAGGTGGAAGGAACTAAAATAATTGGTTAGGATAATTTCTGATTCACCTTTTCAAAGTTGGAAGCTCACTCCTGAGAGTTTCCTTCATGTCCCACATAAGCATTCATGTGGCATTTTGGTTTAGGACTCTGCCTGCATGTCTGGCTCCAGGAAGGCTGGTGCTCAGTCCTGGGAGCTGCTCTTTGGCTCGGCCCAGGGAGGGGGTCAGTCGCCTGGGTCAGAGTGTGCCTTGAGAGCAAGAACTGTGGTTTAGACCAGCAAAAGTTCTAGTGTCCACAGGTCAGGCAGAAATCTGAGGAGCAAAGTCCAGTGTCAAAACTAAAAGCAGTAAGAGGAGTCAGATCGTGCACTGACAGTCCTCTGGTTTCTCAGGTAGGCTGAAAGTGCTTTTCTTTCTCCACCATAGAAATTAAAAATGCCAAAAAAGATGTTAAATGAGCAAGCAGGCTGAGTTCAGAAAAGGTTCTTCCCGTAGAGCATGGTGAGGCACGGAGAGGCTTCCAGGGAATGGTCGTGGTTCCAAGGCTGCCAGAGCTCCAGGAACATCTGGAAAATACTCTGAGGGACAGGGTGGGATTGTCGGGGCCTCCCGTGTTGGGTCAGGAGTTGGAATTGATCTTTATGGATCCCTCCCAACTCAGGATATTCTGTAATTCACATGATCATGTGCCTGGTTTTCTGATGGGGTTGGGATGCCACTGAATGTGCCTGTGTAGCCCCAGGTCACACAGGGGCTTCCAGAGCAGAGCTGAAACATTCCAGCAGGGAGGCTGGAGTGACAGGCAGGAGCTTGCAGTGCTGCCCTCACATTTCCTCAGGGAATTTCTAAGGGACAGCTCTTTACTGCTGGTGACACTGATGGTGTTTGATGGAAGCATGACTGTGAAGAAAACCTCAGCTGAAGCAGAGGTTGCATGGAAGGTAATTTTAATGGCTGCAGTGGTTGTGGTGCTCCAGACCTGTGCTTTTGTGGGGAACAAATCAATGACTGCAGGCACTTTGTATCATGAGAAACTGTCAGGATTCTCTTGTGGCAGCCCCATGGGATTTCCAAGAAGCATCATTCTCACAGTCCTCTGTCAATATGCAGAGTTTCCCTTTTTTTTTCCCCCAATGCTAATCTGTGGAGTATGTATCCAACCTAATAAAACCATTTTCCAGCTTCACTGTTGGTGGTTTTCTTCCTCTTCTCTTTGAAAGCCTCTGGCCTGCTGGCAGTGGCATTGTCCAGCCAGGTTTGAAGCTTGGCACGCTGTCAACAAACCTTCAGGTTCCCTTTCAATCAAACATGGTGGTGCTGAGACCCGACTTGGATTCCATCCCAAGGTCCACCATTATCATCCCTGTATAATAGGAAGTCCAAACAACCCCAGGAAATAATTCAGATGTGACTGGTGCCTTGAGTGGAATAAAGAAGTGCCTAGAAGAGACATTAAGAGCCTCAGCTCTAACTCTTTTTATAATTATGCACTCCGAAGGAGTGGAGACTTTGGAGATAAAGGGATTACATGCATCTCATGAGGTCTGGAAAGATGGGACAGCATCTTCCATCCACATTTTCTCATTTTCGCGTTACTGATATTGCAGTTGCCACATTTTGTGGAAGAATATTGCAGAGCAGGCCCCCCTCTAACCCTGCAGTTCCCTTCCAATCTGGCACAGGTAAATTGAATCTGTGTACCCTTAGGGATGAGCTTTTGGAAGAGCCTGTTGGCAAGAGCAGCAGGGGGAGAACTTAATTAGATTAAGATGCATTTCCACAGTGTTTGCGCTGCTGGCTGTGCAGTGCTGGAGAGAGCAGTGCTCGGAGCTGGGGATGCCTTGGGATGCTCTTCCAGCCCTGGCTGCCTCTCTGCTGCCTGAGAAAAAAGGAAAATGCTTCAGAGGTGTGAATCTCAAATTGAAACGACGACATTAACCCAGCACAGGGCTTACCAGGGGGTGAACAAACCTTGTCCTGAGCTGGTTCCTGCTCGTGGCCATGAGCTGGTGGCAGCAGCCTGGCAGGAGGGCAAGGGCTCAGCTTCTCCTTGCCACAGCACAGCAGCTGAGGCAGTGATGGTGGGCAGAGTTTGGCGGGGTACCCAGCCTTCATTCAGCTCTTGCTTGAGGCGTGGGTACTGATGGCCCACGGGTCTCGTACTTTGATACCTTACAAATGCTGGTTTGCTTCCAATGTCTGTGTCATTTCTAAGGTTACCCGTTTACTTCTCTTGATAACTTCCTCCATGAGGAAGTTGCACATCTGCTAGTTTCCAATGAACTGTTCCTTCTCCCTGCTATATACCTGGGAGATTTTTACTTTTGTAGGTTTGCTCTGCTGCACTGGGAAAGGGATAATTTGGAGACCCCAGTTCTGTCTCTTCATGCTTCTCATTATTTTATATGTCTCTCCTGTGGTCTCTCTCCTTTTCATTACTAATCAGGTCTAGTCTCTTCAATCCTCCTTTGTGTGATAGTTTCCTTTTACAAAAGCTGAACTAGTTTCAATCAGCTCAGTTGATGTGATCTTACTCATATCAAAGGTGTTTAACAGCCAGTCCCATGTACTCACTGCAAGCTGAACTTAAATTGTGTCAAGTTCTGGGCTGCTTTGCGAGTGCAAGTGGGAATGTTTGTTACACCGTCTTTAAATTTAAATTTGGATGTTTTAAATGAATTAAATATGAACATGAATAATGCAGCTGGCAACGTAGCCTTTCTGCAATTAAATGCAAACTTTTTCATTTTGTCTCTTGCTTTCAGGTTTTGCTATGCCGCAGTGTTTGTACTGACTCTGCTGTCTTGTAGGAGTGATGGGGAACTAGAGCCCATGACAGTTCAGTGGAGCCCTTGGCACTTTTGATATCTTGGTGAGTGAAAGTTGTTTGAAACTCTGGGAGAGGCACTTCATCTGCTACTAAAGGCAGCAAATCAGTTGGTCTTTTTTACATTTTTAAGGTAGCATCTTGCCGAAATGAATTTGCACATTGATCTGTCCTTTCAGGTTTTAAATTCTGGACGCCAACGCTCTGTAATGCTGTGTTCATGCTTGGGAGATTATCTTGATCTCTACAAGCAGGAGAAACAGAGCTTTTGAAAACAAGGGGAGTTTTAGCTCTGCTGTGCAGCTCTGTGAAAGTGTCAGGCTCTGGAGATGGACCATTGCAGCATGTGCTGGGCTGTGGCAATCTCAAAGGCTTTATTTGATGAACAGTCAGATTGTGCCCTTTGTGCCATGGATCCAGCCCACAGGCCCTCGTCAGGGGCATGTTTGTGCCTGAGGTGATTCTGGAAGGTCTGTGAATAGCCTGGGTTTGCCCCTTGGATACCAGACTGTAGCTTCTGCTATTTATTACTTTCACATTTTTGCATTCTTCAGTCCCTGAGTGGAGTAAAGGCCATGTCCATTGATACCATGGTGCTCCTGTCCTGCAGTGCCTGTGAGCTTGTCTGTTCTGCCTTTGTCTTTCTTCTCTCTTTGCTGAAGTCTCCTCACTGGGGCATTTCAGCCTTGTCAAAACCTATAGAGTGATCCTCTTGCCATGCAATCTGTTGTCAGTGAGATAAAGTCCCTGGGTGTTTCAGGTTGGAAGGAGCTTTTGGAGATTGTCTGGTGCAATGCTGCATGCAGAGATGGGCTGACTTTGAAGTCAGAGTCAGCTACAAGGTTACATCAGGCTGGCAGGGGAGGGAGCTGGTGATGTTTGGAGTGTCTCCAAGGGTGGAGATTTTACAGCTCCTCTAGGCAACTATAAATTACAGTCAGTGGAAATCATCAATTCCCAAGCCCTGTGTAAGTGAAGCCTGGGGCAGCTCCTATCTGTGAGCAGGGACAGGACCCAAGGGAATGGCTGGAGCTGTGTCAGGGGAGGGTCAGGCTGGTAGAAAGAAAAGGTTCTTTCCCCAGGAAATGGTCATGACCCTAAGCCTGCCAGAACTCCAGGAGCATTTGGACAATGCTCTCAGACACCCCCAGGGTGGGGCTGTTGGGGTGTGACAGGCCAGGAGTTGGGTTGGGTGATCCTTGTGGGTCCCTCGCAGTTCTGATTGTACCAGTTGTAGGAGGGCTGGGGTACACATGTCTGTCTCTGTGGCTGAAGAAGGGCATCCCTGCATCCCAGGCTAGGAACTGGTCGCTGTCCCTGGCATGCAGTGAGGCTGGTGGCTCCCATCTGCCTGTGTAGGTCCAGCTGCCCCTGGGGCAGGCAGGCTGGAGCTGTGCATCGGGGGTTTGGCTCTGCCTCTTCTCTAGGCATTACATGACTCTGAGCACACAAATTATTTTGCTTTATTTTGAGTTATGATTTTGCAGGATTAACCCACGTGTTGTTGCCCTGTGATGTGAGATGTATGTGAGATCTGGGTGGTGCAGAGCTGTGTCAGGGGCTCATGAAGGCTGGCAGGAGTCAGGCTGGGGCTGCTGCATTTGGACAGCTTCTTGGATGCATATTTTGGAGTGCAATATCCTTGAGCTGGCACTCATGTAGCTCTGAGCAAAGTGGGACTCCCCATGCTCTTAAGTCTCCTCCTTTGGGGAAGAGTCACTATTTGTTTATTTATTTATTTAAATCAGACATTTACAACATCTGATTCTCTTTCATGGCATGAGATCTTGCTGAGAGCCTGCTGCAGTGTTGGCTGAGGGATACCAGCAATCAGCCCTGTGCTTTATCAGTATCACAGAGTTAGAGAATCATTAAGGTTGGAAAATACCTCTAAGATAATCAAGACTGAACATCACCATGTCCGCTACACCAGAGCTCTAGTGCCACATCCAGTCATTTCTTCAGTACAGCCCCACCTCCCTGGACAGCCCATTCCCATGCTTGACAACCCTTCCTGTGAAGGAATTCTTCCTGATGTCCAACCTGTACTTCCCCTGGTACATCTTGAGGCTGTTTCCTCTTGAACTGTCCCTTGTTCCCTCGAAGAAGACCCTGACCCCTCCTGTCAGAGAGCTGTGGAGGGTGAGAAGGTCCCCCTGAGCCTCATTAGGGTTATTCCAGTGTGAGGATGGAGGGTGCAGCAGTGCACCCCTGTCCTGGGCCATAACCTTAACCAAATCCTGTCTGAGCAGCTCAGACACAGTCACAATTTGTTTTCTCCTGATACTTCTGAAGGGAAGGGGTCACACATCCCTGCCAGCAGGGCTCTGAGGTGCTCAGGCTGAAGCAGCTTTTCAGAATCCCTCAGAGGAGCACAGGAACTGCTGTGCCAAACACAGGAGATTTATGGCAGGGGTACTTCAGAAGGTCCCACAGACAGCAGAGGGGCAGAGCCAGAGATGGCAAATGCTTGTCTGGTGCCTTTATATATAAACACCTTTCAGCCTGGGTTTTTGTATCTAGGGGACTTTTCCTGCCAGGAGTGCTAGTCTTTAATAAAAATGACTGAAGAAAATTATGAAAAGAAGCTTTAAAAGTTGTAAATAACCTTTCACATGTAGGTTACCTTCTTCTATTGAAAGGGAAACCAGCCTTACTCCTTTCACAAGTGTGTACAGACACACATGCTATTTAGGAGAGAGGCAATAAGTGACTACTGTGCACCTTTTGATTTGGATTTAAAAAAAACAGATTTTTTTTTCCTTTAGTATTTAATATTCCTTCAGTATTTTTCTTCTCAGAGTATTGCTCAGTGTTGCATGTAAAGAGGCTGTAGTTTGTAGAGCTGTTATAGCAAAATTAAACTCTATTTCTCTTACATTTAGAAAAAGCCTGGTTTTCAAAACCCCAAATCCTTGCCAGGTTAGATCTGTAAATAACCCTTTAAGCAGCCACTCAGTGCTGCATCCTGAGACAGCTTCCTCCTCCTCCTGACTGCCCCACTGTGAACAAAATGGAATTATATTGATACAATTAATCTTTCATTAGTTAGTGGAGTGTCAAAACAGCTATTCCTGGCTCTCCCAAGGGCTTGTTTGTGGCTCAGCCATTCATTTGGATATTTCCTGGCTGGGCTCTGTGGGTGTGGCAGGCCCTGCCCTGGGACAGTGGCTGTGCTGGAGCACTGGCTCCCTGTACATGTCCAGCACACATCTCCCAAGAGCTCTGATTTTTCAGGAATATTTCTTTATAACAAGAATGCATTTGCCTTTGCTTGTTGGGCACAGTCCAGCCAGTTTTCCTCCAACCAGGGAGAAAAAAAAAAACCAGCAAAACTTGGACACTGGCAGCAGTACTAACAGCAAAAGTATTTCCTGGGTCATTGTCCAATTTCTCATCCTTATTCCCCAGAACTGCTGCGAGCAATTTGAATTGTAAGTGGCAATCTGGGGATTGCTGTGCTGCTTTGCCAGAGTTAATGTTATGTTTCCATGTGTTTTCTTTCATAAATTCCAGCTCTGCCTGCCTTTGTTAGTGAGTGGGAGCAGCCCCTCCTTTCCCACACGCACTCTGGATCTGCTGTAGGGTCCTGAGAGAGGACAGGCATCTGCTCCTTGTGCTGATTTGTGCTGCTCCTGCTGCCATGAATTTGACATTGTCCACAAATTGGAGAAAGTCTTGTAGTTTCAGGGGGTGAAATGACTTGTGTGTAGTTTTAGGGAGTGAAATGACTTACGTGTGGTTTCAGGGGGTGAAATGACTTGTGTGTGGTTTCGGGGGGTGAAATGAGTTGTGTGTGTTCTGTTCAACCCCAGGTGACAGAGCCTGTGTTTCCCCCACTGTATGATGAGTTAATGGTGCAGATGACTGTGTGCTCCAGAATGGGGAGTTTTCTCATCTTTATTTCTTTTGTCCTAGACATCTTCAGTTCTGTAAGAGCAACCCAGTCCCAGGATAAGGACAGCAGCAGGTGGTAGAATGCGGAAACCAGGCCCTCAGAAAGGTGAGCAGTGATGCACAGCCAAGGGCCCTGCACTGAGCTGGTGTGGCCTGCAGGACCTGACAGTTGGGTGGGAGCTGAGGGGATGTGGCTGGAAGCCCAAAACAGAGTTGTGTTTTTCTCAGTCAGTGTGCAGAGAGCAGTGCGTCAATCCACTCCTGTGACAGGAAGAGGAGAGTCCTTTTTGGGGCATCCCTGCAGCTGCTGGGGTGCAGTGTCAGCAGTGAGGGTGCCCTGCAGAGCCCAGGGCACCATCTGGCAGAGCTCACAGCATGAGGCAAACTGCCTGTGCTGGCACAGGCCTCCCCCCTCTAATGAGGCATGAAACCAGAGACCAGCCTACCTTGTGGAGAGGAAATCTGTCAGGTTACCCAGCCACCGAGTCCCTCAGCCCCTCACACAGCACATGCTTCCTGGGTCCTGCAGCCCCAGCCAAAAGGGTGAAGCCCAGCAGGCTGCCTGCAGCTGAGCTGCTCTGGCTTCTTGTGCTTAACAAAAATATTGATTTCCTTTAGTGCTGTGCCATGCATGTGCGTTTGACTGGAGTGATCTCATCACATGCACTCGGAGGAGGGGGGAAGGGAGAGCATGGAGCATCCTCCACAGCTCTTTGTTCACATCTGCTCCACACTCCCAAGGCTTATTGCAGGAGATTTCTATGCTCGATTTCTCTCCTCCCTTTTATTTTTTTTAAATGTCTCCTTTGCTTCTGTCGTGGTTCATCTTACAGCAGCATTATCCTCTTCCTAACACTGCTTGTCCTTTAATGAAGTGAAAATAAATGAAGGAAAGCAGGGAATGGGGAGACCCTGCTGCGAGGCAGCTGGAGGGCTTGGCAATAAAGGAGGCTGGTTGATTAGTCAGCAGCGTGGCTGAGGCTGGGGCTGGCTGGATTCAGCCTCACTCACAGCTTGTTCTCTGTGCTCCTGGAGCCTCCAGCCAGCCTGCCTCTGTGACCTGTGCTCAGAATGCCAGGCTGTAGGTTGCAGAGGCAACACCTGTACCATGCACATGTGGGTTTCTGTCCTACTTACCTGCTTTTTAAATAATGCATTGAACTCTCACTGTTTCTTTATTTGTCTGCAGAAATTCTTGTTTCTCTCTCTCTCTGCTGCTTTTGTGTCCTGCTTAATGAGGGTTTTTGCATGTTAAAGGTTAAGAATAAAATGTACCTTCACCTGCAGAGTATGGTGAGAAGCTGCTTTGAGTGCATGGATGCTGTTAGAGCTGTCCTGCATCACTGAGGGGAGCTTTACCCACCCAGGGGGCTCTTTTGCCTCTGACTTAAATACTTTATGTCCTTTATTCTTGCTTTCTTAGGGAGATGGCACAATACTGTGCCTCGTGGTAATGCATTTATTAGGAAGGGTGTCCTTCAATCCTTTTTACTCATTTATGTCTCTCCAAGGAGGCTCTTTGTCTAGCCCATGTCTAGTGATGCTGTGACCACACTCCATATGTCCCTCATGCTCATTTAAGGGATGCTGATCTGGCACCCCTCTGCTGGGCTGGAGGCAGTTGGAGGCAGGGTGGGCATCCCCCACTTCTTGCTCTATCACTTTCCAGAGCAATAAAACCTACTGTCCTGTCCATTGTGCTGAAAAGAACTTGTCAAGAAGAGAAGGTTGTAAAAATAATTGTCCCAAAGCAATTCCAGACACGTTAAGACACCCCAGGCCACTTCAGAAGCAGCTCTTAGGCTGCCTCTTCCAGCTGCTTGTCAGGGCATTTCAAAACTTTTCCTTTCACAACAAACTGCTTTTCATGGGATAAGGCACATTTCGTAGGGCACTACCAGGCTCCTGTCTACAATAGCCCTAAAAATGGTCTGTAAAATAAAGGAGCTGGAGTGCAGCAGCAGGTGCAGGAGCTGGCTCAGGGTGAACTCTGCCATGGCACAGGGATTCTTCATCCCTCCTTTGGGCTGGAGGCCACTGGGGGCCAGGATGAGCATTCCACACTTCTTGCTCTATCACTTTCCAGAGCTGTCTTGAGAACTTTAATATTTTTAGAGCTCTGAGGCCCAAAGCTGTCATGAGCAAAGACAGCTCAGGTGAGCTGCTCTGCAGAGCTGGTGCTGCTTTGCTGTGCTCTCTTCTGAGCCACAAGGGACACAAGGAAACCTGGTGCTGTGTGGGGAGAGGGCACTTATGCAGATTTTCAGAGAAGTCCTCTCCCTGTCACCACGAAGGGTTGAGGCTGTTTGTGTGGAATAACCTGGAGCTGACACACGAGGAGCCATTCTGCACTGCAGATTCACACGAGACACTTTTAGTGGCTGTTATGTTTGTTCCTCTCAAGCCCTTCTTCTCATAGCTAAAAGGATGGAGCTCTAGCAGCTTGCTGTTCTTTGTTATTGCTTGTCACTGA
The DNA here is from genome assembly GCA_013400255.1 of Sitta europaea. Classification (NCBI taxonomy): domain Eukaryota; kingdom Metazoa; phylum Chordata; class Aves; order Passeriformes; family Sittidae; genus Sitta; species Sitta europaea. The sequence goes on from VXBS01003315.1 coordinate 204,378, forward strand.
AGGAGAACAGTGGCTGGTGGGAACTAAGCAGGGATTGAGGTGCAAGTGTAGATCCCTTCTGTCAGGTACCTGAGCTGTGGGGAGGAAAGGAGCACACCCCAGAGAGAGAGGCAAATCATCCCTGTTACTGGGGATGGCAGGGAGGCCACTGCTCTCCTCTGGAGTGCCTGTAGAACACAAAGTGTGCAGGGTGCATTGTCTGGCTCCTTTCTCTGACACAAATGCTCTATTTCTTGTCTCAGCCATAGACTGGAAAGATGGTAAAAAGCACAAGTACAGCCGCCCGTCAGAGTCTCCCTCCCAGTACCAAGGTAAGAGAGCCCCCTTCTTCCTCCCTGCTTTTTTTCACTCTCCCTTCAACCTTTTGCTATTTCAGAAGATATTTTTTACAAGTGCATGGTGCAGTAGTGAGGATTGGCAATCCCCTGCTGGAAACTCTGAGCGGCTCATCACTGCCCAAAGCTTGGGCACATCCTTGTAGGGTTTGGGCCTGGAGAAGAAATAGATCTGAGGAGACCGTAGAGCCCCTTCCAGTGCCTCAAGGAGCTCCAGGAGTACTGAAGAGGGACTTTGGACAAGGGTCTGAAGTGACAGGACTATGGGAATGGCATCACACTGACAGAGAGCAGGGTTAAATGGGATATTGAGAAGAAGTTCTTCCTCGTTAGGGTGGGCAGGCCCTGGCACAGGGTGCCCAGAGCAGCTGTGGCTGCCCCTGAATCCCTGGAAGTATCCAAGGCCAAGCTGGACAGGGTTTGGAGCAGCCTGGGACAGTTGGAGGTATCCCTGCCCATGGCAGGTGATGGAAGGGAATGGGCTTTAGGTCCCTTTCAACCCAAAGCACTCTGTGATTCTGCACAGTGAGGGGATAAAACTGCAGAATCCTTCTGGCGTGGAGCACCCTGACATCTAGGCTGGAAGGATTTTGGGTCAGAGCTGCATTGGGAAACCTCTGAAGAGAACAGGACAGCCCAGACAGCACCCTGGTGTTTAGAGCTGTTAGTTTTGCCTCGCACAGTGCAGTGTTACTGAGCAGGCCAGTGAGCAGTGGGCTCCTGTGACTGACTGCAGCTGGCACAGTGGGGCACAGGCAGCTGCACTGCTGGCTGGGCACAGGGCCTGCCATGGGTGGAAGCTGAGCCCTGGGGAGCCCTGCCCACACATCAGGACAGCCACTGTCACCTGGGATCTGTCCCCACAACAGGACAGCCACTGTCACCTGGGATCTGCCCACACATCAGGGCAGCCCTTGTCACCTGGGATCTGCCCACACATCAGGGCAGCCACTGTCACCTGGGATCTGCCCACACATCAGGGCAGCCATTGTCACCTGGGATCTGCGAGCCCAGACGATGCTCTGCTCATTTTCTTACCAGGCTGGCTCAAACTTTGCTGCCTTCCTGTGCTGCCTTGGTGCTCCTCACACATATGGGCTGCAGACTGTAATGGGATGCCTTGATCTGGGCAGGGCATGTTCTCCTTCACAGATGAGACATGAGACACACATGTATTGTTTCAGTTGGATTGATGAACCCTCGGGAGCCAAAATGCTAATGGAGCCCAAACCAGGCTTCAGTTAAAGATATAAACAGAAACTCCATCTTCATTTAAATTCTAGGCAAAAGATCAGTGTTAAATGCAATATGAAGAGAATCAAAACATGGGGATGCAGAGCTGCATTGTTCACAACTACTGCAGTTTGACCTCTTGGGTATGTGGAGTGTTTTGTTTGGAGTAAATATTTTTGAAGGTTAAGACATCAGAGCCCAATTCTGACTCTCTGCCTGGAAGTAATATCTGCCTTTGGCATGAGCTTTCCCAAGGCAAGCGCAAGTGACAGACAGTCACCCCAGAGGCATTTCCACAGCCAAGTCACAGGGAGTCACACAGATTTCCCAATCCTTGGCTTTTGTTTGGCTCACAGATGTAGTTGCAAAAACAGGGTGTTTCTCATTTAAGTGTCTTTCTCTCATTTCTTCCTGTGAAGAAGATCCAATATGCTGGAGAGAGGCAGAGACTTGGGGCAAGGGCCTGAAGTGCAGACTAAGGGTGTGGTGGCAGCTTCCAACTGCAGTCTGCAGTTTTTACCTTGGTTTGAGGGTAATCTTGAAAAAGACATGCAGCTTCTACCTGTGCTTGCCCTGCCATCTGTGTGTGAGGGTATGGCTGGTAGTGCACTGAGAGGGAGGGAGGGAAAGCTGAACACTGCTGTATCAGCTCTGTCTTTTCTTAGAAGTCTTTCTGCTGCTCCTGCTTTCTTTGCAAAATAAATCACCACAACCATTAGCCACAGGAACCAGAGAATCACAGAATATCCTGAGTTGGAAGGAACCCCCAGGGATCATCCAGCCCAGCCCTGTCCCTGCCCAGATCCCCCAACAATGCCCCTGAGCATCCCTGGGTGCTGCCCAGAGGCTCCTGGAGCTCTGGCAGCCTCGGGGCCGTGCCCATTCCCTGGGCAGCCTGGACAGTGCCAGCACCCTCTGGGGGAAGAACCTTTCCCTGAGCTCCAGCCTGAGCCTGCCCTGGCCCAGCTCCATGCTGTTCCTTCAGGTCCTAGAGATGCTGCAGTTCTAGTGCTGTGTGTGTCTTCGTACAGTGGTTAAATCCCAGCAGGCTTTAGAATTAATCTCAAATAAGTTCCATGTCTAAATGCTATTTTTAGAGGCCTGCAGCTGTCTCAGAAATTCTCTGCTCCTACTGGGGTTATGCAGTGTGGATCTCAGCTGTGGGGTGAGCTGCTGCAGGGAGCAGGACAGCCTGGCTTGGTGTGGAGGGAGTGAAAAGTGGAAGGATTAAAACCATGACAACTTTTAATAGTGATGGATTGAAACCAGCTGAGAGGAGTTGTTGTTGGGTTTTGTTTTTTTTTAATACAATTGTCAAGCACAGCTGCTCCTGTTCAAGCTGCTGGCTTGGGGCCTGGGGCTAAGCCTGGCCCCAGTATTGTCACCTGGGCATCCTCTGAGTTCCAGGGAGCACGGCCTCTGAAGGGCCACCCCAGTCTGAGATGAGCCCAGATCAGCTAGCAGAGTTAAGGGTGGGATGCAAAGGCACTCCAGGCCAGGAGTGCCCAGCTCTGCTTTGCCTGGGTGTTTCATACAAAGAGTTTCATTGACAGAACCAAGTATAAAATCATACCTTCAATCACAGCAAAAGAATTTTGGTTTTTTGAGAGTTATCACTGCAGTAACTCACTGAATTTCTTCATTCACCCAGTGCGAGACTGTAGCTGAAAAGAAAGTATGTGCCAGTGGATGGAGCTGAGTACTCTGGGGCATGGAGAGGGCTGTCAGTCTGGAAACAGACATACTCAGGCAGTGTGGCAATGAAACTGTGTTTTTTCTGTTCATTTTCCCCATTTTTAACAGTGCACCAGTCATCTGTATGGGAGTTGGTGAGAAAGCAGCGTTCCTTGTGTTTGTTTGAAGCTTGTAGATTCTGAAGGCTCCTCTGTGCACGAGGCAGCACTGAAGCAGTGCTTGCTGACCTTACTGCCTCAATTTTCAGAGGTGTGGTGTGTGCTGCAGTAGCTAAAATGGCTCTTAATGTAGCTTTTGTTTTGGAAATAGACTGATTAAGAACTTGCCTTGACTCAGGGAAGCAGTGGCTGACTTTAATTGTGTTGCCATCAATGCTCTTGAAATGCCTTGAAAACAGTGGTCTCCCGGGAGCTGTTTGTATGAATACAAGTGAATGTCATGCTGGAAGGTTCCTCTCCCAGCTGCTCAGTTTAAATGGCAAAAGTCATGATTTGCTCAGATCACAGGAGCTTTTAATTCCTCATTTAATAGCAGGTTTCCCTGGGTGGCATATTGCTTTTACCCTTCCTGCTGCACGTGAGGAAGGTGCAGGCAAGGATGAAATGTGCTGCCCCTCGCACTCGGTGGAAGGGGGCTTGGTGAGGGTGTGAGGTATTGAGCTCAGTAAATCCCTGTTTGGAGGATCCCTGCTCCCATCCTGCCCATCCTGTGGATTCCATAGCACTTCAGGAACTTAATTGCTGACCTATCCATTTATCCATTTATTGCTGGGCTTGGGCTGATCCCTGGCCCCTGGGGTGGGCTGTGTGTGCTGGACCAGGGGAACCATCCAGTCACCACCAAGCAGGTTCCTGTTCCAAATCCATGATTTAGAATCGTGGCATCACAGAAGGGCTTGGATTGGAAATGACCTTAAAGCTGATGTCATTCCAAGCCCCAAGCTGTGCTGCTCGTAGCCCACGGTGACTGCTTGCCATGGCCAGACTGAGTGATGTGTTTAATGAGTGCTTTTTAAGGGACAGTTGTCTGGCAGACTCAGCGTATTCCCATCTGTGCTGGGTGGTTTCCATTAGGTTGTAGGTTGTTATCCTGACTCTGTGCAGACCTTCTCAGCAGTGCAGGGCAGGAGGATGCCGTAGGCAGCACCAGGCTTCGTTCTGCCTGTCAGTTGCAGTTGTAAATCTTCTGTGCTCACAAACATCAGAGTTCTTGGTGAAAACGTGTTGCCTGTGAGCACCTCCTCTGTGAGAAGTGCAGAACTGCTGGCTTAAGAGTCTGGCCAGTTCTTTTGCTGAGAATTTTGCTCATCCATTCCTATTTGAATCCTTTTGTTTTTGCTTCTCAGGTCACTTCACGTGGGAGAAATACCTGAAAGAAACATGTGCCATCCCAGCTCCTGCCCATTGTTTCAAGCAGGTAAGAGGGTGAAAACAAGAAAGGTCAAGGGCTGTGGTCCACTGGGGGCCCCAGAGTTCTGTGCCTGGGATAGGCCCCTGGTTTGGCAAGGAAGATACTTAAGGATATTGAAGACTTAACAGAAATCCAAGTGCTGAAGCAAAGATTAAAAAGATACATTTAGAGTAGCACAGAACATTTTCCTCTCAGATGTGAATGTTGGGAACATGAGTATGCTATTACTCCATCAAACATGGGCCCTTGGAGGAAGTGTCCTGAGTAGGATGGGATCCAGCTTTTGGTGGATCCTGCTCAGTCAGGAGATTTTCAGCAGAATTCATCCAATGGTTGTGACAGAATAGCAGCCCCTGGGCAGCAGGTGCTGAGCCCAGAGGTGATTGTGCTGAGTACAGGGGGTGCAGGAGTGCAGGAGGAGAATCACTGTGGGACACCTGGGTCTGGGCACAGGGGAGCACGGGTGTCTCTGTGGGTCTGGGGTTGGCTGGGTGAGTCTGCCTAGGAGAGCATTGATCCCCTATACTGGGCATTGGTGGGGCTGCACCTCAAATCCTGGGATCAGTTTTGGGCCCCTCACAACAACGGAGGTGAAACATGTCCAGAGAAAGGAACAGAGCTGGGGAAGGGTCTGGAGCCCCAGGAGAGGCTGAGGGAGCTGGGAAAGGGCTCAGCCTGGAGAAAAGGAAGCTCGGGGGACCTTCTGGTTCTGCACAACTCCCTGCCAGGAGAATGGAGCCAGGTGGGGGTCAGGCTCTGCTCCCAGGAAACAAGGAACAAGAGGAGAGGAAACAGCTGCAACTTGTGCCAGGGGAGGGTCAGGTCATATATCCAGAAAATTTCTTCACTGAAAGGGGAATCAGGCCAAGGAACTATCTGTCCAGGGCACTGGTGGAGTCCCCATCCCTGGCAGTGTTCAAAAGCCATGTAGCTGTGGTGCTTAGGGGTAAAGGGTTAGTGGTGGGCTTGGCAGTACTGTGGGAGCAGCTAGAGTCGATGATCTTAGGGGTGTTTTCCAGCATTAATGATTCTGTGATTCCAAGAGAGCAGGCTTTAGTTGCCTGGATGATGCAGGATGGAAGGATGGGGGTCTGTTACAGAGCTGCCAGGGCTTGCTGAGTTCTCTGTGGTGCCTCCATTGACAGCTGCCAGCCTTCAGCAGACGCCGTTTCGGTGCTCCTAGCGCTGAAGCTTTGTGCCTCAGCTAGTGCAGGCATTGGCAATCCTGACTCTGACTGGCCCTTGTTCCACTCTTTCCAGTCCTACACTCCACCTGCAAATGAGTTCAAGATCAGTATGAAGCTGGAGGCCCAGGACCCCCGGAACACCACATCCACGTGCATCGCCACCGTGGTGGGGCTGACGGGCGCCCGCCTGCGCCTGCGCCTCGACGGCAGCGACAACAAGAACGACTTCTGGAGGCTGGTGGACTCTGCTGAGATCCAGCCCATTGGGAACTGTGAGAAGAATGGAGGGATGCTGCAGCCTCCTCTGGGTGAGCTGCCGTTCAGCCAGGGGCAAATGGATGGTGGGGGAAGCTTGGGGGTTTTAATAGATCTGTGCTTGGCCCGTGGGCTGCCCCTGCCTGCTCTGGAGTGTACACAGGGTGTATAAACCACACCAGGTCTGTATTTCCACACAGATAAATGGACAGGGAGATCCTTTAGAGGGTGGATGAAAGAGGTCTCTGCATCAAGGTGAGCTGCTTGCCCTGGCTGCAGCTCGAGCTCTGGATTGGTGCCCAGAGAAGCTGTGGCTGCACCATCCCTGGCAGTGCTCAAGCCAAGTCGGATGGGGCTTGGAGCAGCGTGGGATGGTGGAATGTGTCCTGGCCCATGGCAGAGGAGTGAAACTGGTTGATCTTTAAGGTGCCTTCCAACCCAAACTACCCTGTGATTCTAGGATTCAGTACCAGGTTACCTGGACAGGAAATAAAATGTCTGAAAAGGTTCACAGTTACTAAAGTCCGATCTCATGTGAAAGGACATTTGCAATAGTTCATACTTATTTATTTAATTTTGCTTGGCTACAACATTATAAATAGCCTGGACAATCTAACACTTCTTCCAGTCTTCTGTTAAACACACATTTTCCTTTTTCTTTGATGCTAGCCCAGTGACAAACTGATTTGCTGATTCTTTCCTGCAAAATTGACCTGCTTTTGCACTTTGCTGCCCAAGAGTTTTAGTGTCTTCATAAATCTCTTGTCACCCTGAGATCCAAAGCCTTCTGATTTGTTTTCATAATTGTAATGTACTTTCCTATGAATTGTAAGATAAACAAGGATCATGTCTGCATTCTTTTGTAAAAGATATCACCTGATAGACTTCTCAAGTGACCAGTGGGATTTGAGAGGTGGGAACTTCTCTGTCCAATCTCTGATCACTGTCCAGAAACTGATAGATACAAGGTCACCAATAGACTTGCCCCTTTTTGGTGCCTGAACACCCTCTCAATTAGAGTATCCCCAAATAATATTTTCAAAGCCAGGCTGGACAGGGCTTGGAACAACCTGGGATAGTGGAAGGTGTCCCTGCCCATGGCAGAGGGTGGGACTGGATGAGCTTTAAGGTGCTTTCCAGCCCAGGGCACTCGGTGATTCAGCTGCCCGTATCTTCCCAGCCGTGTCCCGGCGGGTCCCTGCTGTGCGCGGCCAGCAGAGGGCACGGAGCGCAGCTGAGGCAGCGCTGGCTGTGCCGGCACGGGGCGAGCTCGGGAGCGGCTCCGGGGCGCTGCTCCGTGTGCCCGGCTCTGCTCTCTGCCACCTAACTAACCTTGTGCCAGAGAACAGGGCACAGTCAGCTGAGGTATTAGGAAAAAGTTCTTCCCTGTGAGGGTGGGCAGGCCCTGGTACAGCTGTGGCTGCTCCATCCCTGGGAGTGTCCAAGGCCAGGTTGGACAGGGCATGGAGCAGTCTGGGATAATGGGAGGTGTCCCTGCCCATGGCAGGGGNGCCCCTGGGCAGCAGGTGCTGAGCCCAGAGGTGATTGTGCTGAGTACAGGGGGTGCAGGAGTGCAGGAGGAGAATCACTGTGGGACACCTGGGTCTGGGCACAGGGGAGCACGGGTGTCTCTGTGGGTCTGGGGTTGGCTGGGTGAGTCTGCCTAGGAGAGCATTGATCCCCTATACTGGGCATTGGTGGGGCTGCACCTCAAATCCTGGGATCAGTTTTGGGCCCCTCACAACAACGGAGGTGAAACATGTCCAGAGAAAGGAACAGAGCTGGGGAAGGGTCTGGAGCCCCAGGAGAGGCTGAGGGAGCTGGGAAAGGGCTCAGCCTGGAGAAAAGGAAGCTCGGGGGACCTTCTGGTTCTGCACAACTCCCTGCCAGGAGAATGGAGCCAGGTGGGGGTCAGGCTCTGCTCCCAGGAAACAAGGAACAAGAGGAGAGGAAACAGCTGCAACTTGTGCCAGGGGAGGGTCAGGTCATATATCCAGAAAATTTCTTCACTGAAAGGGGAATCAGGCCAAGGAACTATCTGTCCAGGGCACTGGTGGAGTCCCCATCCCTGGCAGTGTTCAAAAGCCATGTAGCTGTGGTGCTTAGGGGTAAAGGGTTAGTGGTGGGCTTGGCAGTACTGTGGGAGCAGCTAGAGTCGATGATCTTAGGGGTGTTTTCCAGCATTAATGATTCTGTGATTCCAAGAGAGCAGGCTTTAGTTGCCTGGATGATGCAGGATGGAAGGATGGGGGTCTGTTACAGAGCTGCCAGGGCTTGCTGAGTTCTCTGTGGTGCCTCCATTGACAGCTGCCAGCCTTCAGCAGACGCCGTTTCGGTGCTCCTAGCGCTGAAGCTTTGTGCCTCAGCTAGTGCAGGCATTGGCAATCCTGACTCTGACTGGCCCTTGTTCCACTCTTTCCAGTCCTACACTCCACCTGCAAATGAGTTCAAGATCAGTATGAAGCTGGAGGCCCAGGACCCCCGGAACACCACATCCACGTGCATCGCCACCGTGGTGGGGCTGACGGGCGCCCGCCTGCGCCTGCGCCTCGACGGCAGCGACAACAAGAACGACTTCTGGAGGCTGGTGGACTCTGCTGAGATCCAGCCCATTGGGAACTGTGAGAAGAATGGAGGGATGCTGCAGCCTCCTCTGGGTGAGCTGCCGTTCAGCCAGGGGCAAATGGATGGTGGGGGAAGCTTGGGGGTTTTAATAGATCTGTGCTTGGCCCGTGGGCTGCCCCTGCCTGCTCTGGAGTGTACACAGGGTGTATAAACCACACCAGGTCTGTATTTCCACACAGATAAATGGACAGGGAGATCCTTTAGAGGGTGGATGAAAGAGGTCTCTGCATCAAGGTGAGCTGCTTGCCCTGGCTGCAGCTCGAGCTCTGGATTGGTGCCCAGAGAAGCTGTGGCTGCACCATCCCTGGCAGTGCTCAAGCCAAGTCGGATGGGGCTTGGAGCAGCGTGGGATGGTGGAATGTGTCCTGGCCCATGGCAGAGGAGTGAAACTGGTTGATCTTTAAGGTGCCTTCCAACCCAAACTACCCTGTGATTCTAGGATTCAGTACCAGGTTACCTGGACAGGAAATAAAATGTCTGAAAAGGTTCACAGTTACTAAAGTCCGATCTCATGTGAAAGGACATTTGCAATAGTTCATACTTATTTATTTAATTTTGCTTGGCTACAACATTATAAATAGCCTGGACAATCTAACACTTCTTCCAGTCTTCTGTTAAACACACATTTTCCTTTTTCTTTGATGCTAGCCCAGTGACAAACTGATTTGCTGATTCTTTCCTGCAAAATTGACCTGCTTTTGCACTTTGCTGCCCAAGAGTTTTAGTGTCTTCATAAATCTCTTGTCACCCTGAGATCCAAAGCCTTCTGATTTGTTTTCATAATTGTAATGTACTTTCCTATGAATTGTAAGATAAACAAGGATCATGTCTGCATTCTTTTGTAAAAGATATCACCTGATAGACTTCTCAAGTGACCAGTGGGATTTGAGAGGTGGGAACTTCTCTGTCCAATCTCTGATCACTGTCCAGAAACTGATAGATACAAGGTCACCAATAGACTTGCCCCTTTTTGGTGCCTGAACACCCTCTCAATTAGAGTATCCCCAAATAATATTTTCAAAGCCAGGCTGGACAGGGCTTGGAACAACCTGGGATAGTGGAAGGTGTCCCTGCCCATGGCAGAGGGTGGGACTGGATGAGCTTTAAGGTGCTTTCCAGCCCAGGGCACTCGGTGATTCAGCTGCCCGTATCTTCCCAGCCGTGTCCCGGCGGGTCCCTGCTGTGCGCGGCCAGCAGAGGGCACGGAGCGCAGCTGAGGCAGCGCTGGCTGTGCCGGCACGGGGCGAGCTCGGGAGCGGCTCCGGGGCGCTGCTCCGTGTGCCCGGCTCTGCTCTCTGCCACCTAACTAACCTTGTGCCAGAGAACAGGGCACAGTCAGCTGAGGTATTAGGAAAAAGTTCTTCCCTGTGAGGGTGGGCAGGCCCTGGTACAGCTGTGGCTGCTCCATCCCTGGGAGTGTCCAAGGCCAGGTTGGACAGGGCATGGAGCAGTCTGGGATAATGGGAGGTGTCCCTGCCCATGGCAGGGGTGGAAGTGGATGATTTTGTACCCAGCATGAAGACAGGTAACCGAGCTAGCGCTGCAGTTGTCCTTCCTGCCTGCAGAGTTCAAGGGCCTGGAAAACCCAGCAGGGATTTTCTGTTTCATGTAGTATTTTCCATGTGCACACGTCTGCTGCTGCTCTTTCTTACACAGATAATTCGAGTGACAGGAGCCAGGGAACAGCTGGAGCTGGGCCAGGGCAGGCTCAGGCTGGAGCTCAGGGAAAGGTTCTGGAGCTGGGCCAGGGCAGGCTCAGGCTGGAGCTCAGGGAAAGGTTCTGGAGCTGGGCCAGGGCAGGCTCAGGCTGGAGCTCAGGGAAAGGTTCTGGAGCTGGGCCAGGGCAGGCTCAGGCTGGAGCTCAGGGAAAGGTTCTGGAGCTGGGCCAGGGCAGGCTCAGGCTGGAGCTCAGGGAAAGGTTCTGGAGCTGGGCCAGGGCAGGCTCAGGCTGGAGCTCAGGGAAAGGTTCTGGAGCTGGGCCAGGGCAGGCTCAGGCTGGAGCTCAGGGAAAGGTTCTGGAGCTGGGCCAGGGCAGGCTCAGGCTGGAGCTCAGGGAAAGGTTCTGGAGCTGGGCCAGGGCAGGCTCAGGCTGGAGCTCAGGGAAAGGTTCTGGAGCTGGGCCAGGGCAGGCTCAGGCTGGAGCTCAGGGAAAGGTTCTGGAGCTGGGCCAGGGCAGGCTCAGGCTGGAGCTCAGGGAAAGGTTCTGGAGCTGGGCCAGGGCAGGCTCAGGCTGGAGCTCAGGGAAAGGTTCTGGAGCTGGGCCAGGGCAGGCTCAGGCTGGAGCTCAGGGAAAGGTTCTGGAGCTGGGGGAAAGGTTCTGGAGCTGGGCCAGGGCAGGCTCAGGCTGGAGCTCAGGGAAAGGTTCTTCCCCCAGAGGGTGCTGGCACTGCCCAGGCTGCCCAGGGAATGGGCACGGCCCTGAGACTGCCAGAGCTCCAGGAGCCTTTGGGCAGCACCCAGGGGTGCTCAGGGGGATTGTTGGGGGGTCTGGGCAGGGACAGGGGCTGGGCTGGATGATCCTTGGGTGTTCCTTCCAGTCCAGGATATTTTATGATTCATATAAAATATTTTCTTTGCCATTCTGGGAGCTGAGCTCTCCTGTCCCCTGCGGTTGTGGCTGCTTGGGTTGGTTTCCAAGTTGATCTGACAGAGCTCGGCTGGCAGGGTGACCTGTGCTGAGCACTGCAACCTTGGCAAAGTTGTGCCATATTCTTGGTCCAGGTTCAGTGCCAGGATTACCTTCAAAACCCTGAAACACAGAGCAAACACAGCTGAGCAGCAGAAATTGCCTGTGCAGGAAGATACATGTTTAGCAAAGATGATGTTCTGTGGTATCCTGAGCCTTCTGTTGGTTGTATAGTCATAGTCAGTGCCACATGCTCAGAGCATGTGAAATTGCTTCTTTTCTTCCCATAAGCCCTCTTTTGTTATTTCTCCACTTTTTTCACAGCAGGTGTTTGAGCCAAAACCTGACATCTTCTCTATAATGGTTAAATCTGTTTCCCAGCCAAGTCAAAGCCTCTATTTCTTGAGATTAGCTTGCCTGCAGCTCACACTAGAGGTGGAGGGAGCCACCCAGCAGCTGTGATTCCCTGTTGAGGAAGAAATTCCATAGCCTAAGTGTGCACTTGCTGATTCATGTCTCCCCTCCCTGCAGCAGGATCACTGTGGAGCTGGCAGCACTGACAATGCACAAAGTGCCTGGATCATCAATGGGCCAATGGGATTGTTATGATCAGTGAATATTGCAGTCAGGCAGCTGCTTCCAGATGTTTCTTTTCAAAACCACAAGTGCTCTGCATTCAGAATATCTGCATAAAGTCCCACCTGACTCCAGCATGGGAGGAGGGTGGTTTGGGATCACAGTTGGGGGAGTTCCCATCAGAGCAGGCCTGATTCATCAACCCCCACAGTCTAAAAGTCTCCATCTCTGCTTCCCTCCCCTCAGGCTTCCGGCTGAATGCCTCCTCCTGGCCCATGTTCCTTCTGAAGACTCTGAATGGAGCAGAGATGGCTCCTGTCCGGATTTTTCACAAGGTATTTCCCCATTTGTGCAGATCCTTCTGGCAATGGCCCCTTTGCTGCAGAGCACCAAGCTCAGAGCTGGTGTCTCATGAGAGATGTGCTGCTCCTGTAGGAGGTGACATTGCACAGCTCTGCCTCGGGCTGCTCTAGGACAGACCTGTGTCCTCTCCAGCTGTGTCATAGCAATGTCAAGATTGCCAAGGAAGTGCCCTGGGCTGAAGCACTCGGGCTTGAGGCAGGAGCTGGTTTTTCACTGGTGCTACTCAAAGTGGGGAATGCCAGGTGGGAAGGTCAGCACTGCTCTGAAGTGTCCCACTCCCTGGGGTCAGTCCAGCAGCCAGCTGAGGGCAGAGCAGCGAGCCGTGGACTTTGCTGCCTCTTGATTAAAGGGCAGTGGCTGTGTATCCCAGCCAGTGTGTGCACCCCTTTTGGGGTTCAAATCCAGCCCACTAACTCCCTTCAGCTGCTCGTGGAGGTGAGTTTGCTGGTGAGGGCTCAGCCCTGGTTTGGGGAGGCACTGCCATATCCTCTTTGAGCATATATTCCACTTCTTCTTGTAGGAACCACCATCTCCTTCCCAAAACTTCTTCAAGACAGGTATGAAGCTGGAGGCAGTGGACAGGAAGAACCCTCACTTCATCTGCCCGGCCACCATTGGGGAGGTGAGAGGTTCTGAGGTCCTCATAACATTTGATGGCTGGAGAGGTGCCTTCGATTACTGGTGCCGATATGATTCCCGGGACATCTTTCCCGTAGGCTGGTGTTCGCTGACTGGAGATAATCTGCAGCCCCCTGGTACGAAAGGTAAGGCCCACATTGTTGCTTAGCTGTCTTTCTCCTCCACTCAGCTCTCAAAGAGCAGCAAAGCAGGCAGAGACTGGCAGCAAGGACACCCAGGTGCCCTGTCTGGTTTTTGTGCTGCTTCATGCGTGGTGGTAAAGGTCCGGGTGATCAGACCTGTAGCACTGGAACAGCCTGGCACCAAGGTGCTGAGGAGCAGCTATCCATAAAGATGGGCAGGATGATGGCTCTGGGGAGAGATGGTGCTGTACAACATTGCTGAGGTCTGCTTCTCTCCAGGAATTTCCTTGAAGTTTTTCCTGTGCCTTTGAACCACATTTTCCTATGCAGTTTTTCTCAGGGGGCCTGGAATGATGAGAACTGTGAAGCTGCAGGACTGTGCCTGTTTGTTCTTTGGACAGTTTTCTTGGTCTGCCTAATGCTGTGAACGTGGACAAAGCAGGTGTGGAGCAGGTGTTACCTGCCTCATTCCTAGGGCTGGGATTGTTGGGTAGGAGCAGTGCTGGGGAACTTGCTGCCTTGCAAAGGCCTGAGCAGTGGCTGTTTTGATTCTCAGACATGTCTCAAGCTTCCTCACATCACAGTTGTGTTTGGGCCGGGGGGGCTGTCATTGTCCCCAAGCACATCCCTCTGGCATTTGTTGACTGGCAAGCCCTGCACATGCTTGTCAATGAAACGAGGGGCAGGGGAACAACCTCTGCCAGAGCTGAAGGATTGCTTAGGAAAGGCATTTCTCTGACAAGACTGTTCTCTTGGAAATCCTGGGTGAGCTCACAGTGCCCTGTCAGGCTGGTGCTGCCCTGTGTCCTTGACGTGGGCCAGGTCCCTGCTTGGGCTGCAGGGCTGCTCTCAGTGGATTGCCTGAGGTGATCTCGCATGACCTGTGTGCAAGCTGAGCTGTGGGCTCCCCTGAGCTGAAGATGATTCCTATTTATCTTGGATTTCCACATCTTGCCTTGATGTTCCCAGCCTCACCCTTGCTGGTTGTTTGTGTCCCACCTGCTGCTGCCCTGCAGGCTCTGCAGAGCACTGGGGCCCTCTCAGCCAGTGGCTGATTCCTCCAGTGGAGCCCTGGAGCCAGGGGCTCTCACCAGGCTTCTCCAGGGTGCCTCTAGGTGCTGCACGAGTGACTCAAGCCGTGTTTGTGTTTGGTGGGAGCTTTGCTGGCACTTACCTGGGTGTTGAAGGTTTCAGGAGCGTGGTGGGAGCTGCCTTCTCAGGGGAACTGGGAATCTCTGTCTGACCCACAGCCCCAGCACAGGCAGCTCTATTCCTCCCCAGCCTCCTCTTGCCAGGGGCTGAAGCTGTGAGTGAGCATTGCCCAGTCAGTTATCCAGAAACAACACCCCATTGTGCCATCCTGGGAAGCTTGTGCTTCCCCCTTGGCAGGTGGCTGTGACAGCTTCTCCCTTGCCCATCAGCTCCATGTGCAGTGCCTCTGCATTTCCTGCTCATGTACAAAAATAGTGACCCCCTACAAGTCACATCTCCCCACTTACAGAAGGGGGAAGCCCTCACTCTAAGGCAGATTTCTGATCTCTTTGTCCTTTTCTTTCTAATCCTGGGACAAGAGCAGGGATTGGCAGGGGTTGCATAAGCCATGTAAAAATGCGAGGGAGCTGAGATCAGTCTTGTCTTTGTGGTTTTACTTCTCCCTCTGTGACTGCTCCCTTTCCTGCCCAAGAATTTCTGACTTCCACTTTGTGGGATTAAACCAAAAGAGCAGCATACTGGGAACTTTCTCTAATGAAATTCCTCCTGTGTTTCCTCACTCCTCAGCCCTGCTGTGGTGGAGGGTTGAGCATGGTTCTCCCAGACCTGAGAGTGCTGCTCTTGGCAGGGTTGGAGGATGCATCACCACAGAGGATTTGCCCTTTCCTTGAGCTCCAGCAAACCTTCTCCATGTGCCAGCCTCCAGGATCATGTGGTGGAGTCGGGCAGTTTCCCTTTCCTGGTGGGAATTCCTCTTAAAGAGAACTGGAGAGTCATGCAGGCAGTCAAATGCTGCTCTGTGCTCATATACTGGACTGACTGGGTGAAGCCCTTGGGGGAGTTGGGGAATCCTGTGAAGAGCTAACTGTGGGAGTTGAGGAATCCTGTGAAGAGTTAACTCCATGGAGAATGAGTAACCCAATGGCTTCCTGGGGCTGAGCAAAAAGAGGCCTCTGAGCTCATGTTCAAGGGAAGCAGAACTTCAAAGAGGGCAGGCATGTTTATTTAATGCTGCTAACTCCACTCAGCTCTAATCTGTCTCTGCTGCTGGCTGCCAGCAGAGGTGGAGGAGTGCAGAGCTTCTCCCAGGCAGGGCCTTCTCCATCTCCAGGGCCTCCCACTCCCAGCAGTGTTTGCTTAGCTGGAGTGGCTGGACAGGGAGCTGGTGGAGCTGGGGCCCAGCCAGCCACTCTGGGGAGCTCTCATCAGGGCCTGTGTGTGTGTCTGTGTTAAAGAAGGGAAGGGAGGTCAAACAGCAAGGTGGAACACCCTGCATGCCTGCTTGGCAATTCCATTGCTGCCTGCTGGCTGTGCAGCAGCCTGCTGGGAGACCTCTGTGGCCAGTGGCCAGGTGGCTGTGGGCTCCTGGGCACCTCCTGGTGCTCCTGTCAGGATGCTGCACTCCTTGGAGCTGGGGGATCCAAACCAACACAGCACACGGGGGAAATGGAGCTCTGGGAGTGCCTGTGGTGGGTCCTGGTCCTCTCTCCATGTTGGCCACAGGCCAGGGATGGATTGTGGCTCTGCTGGGCTACAGAGCAAGGTAGAATGTGGAAGAGTTCTTCCTGTGCATCAACAGCTTTTCCACCTCAGCCTGGCAGCCCCTGGGGGAGGCAGGTCCCAAAGGAGGGGGAGTTCTGTGAGTGTGCAGCCAACTTCCCTCAGTGTCCCACCCACACCAGTGGGGTGCTCCCAGAGTTGTCCAGTGGGCAGGAATCCCCACTCCACTCCACATCTGTGTGGTACAGCACCTTACATGTCTTTTCATGTCTCTTATACATGTACTTTTTTGCCCTTAAATACATGTCTGGGCTTTAAGGAGTATAAGGTGAAATGAACTTTCTGTTCAGCTGAGTGCTGGCTGGGAGACTGGGGCTCTGCTCTGACAGTCAGAGAACATCCTGAGCTGGAAGGGATCCACAAGGATCATCAAATCCAGCTCCTGGCCCAGCACAGGACAACCACAACCAAAGCTGAACAGTCTCTGCTGTCCTTTCTGAAATGTTTTCTCCAGGTACCTCCCTGGATCATCTCTCAGAAGTCAGAACAGTGTGTAAGCTGGTTCAGTGACAGCTGCTGCTGTCCTTGCTCAGGACTTGTGGGGTCACTTCAGTTTCAGAAATTAGGGGGGTTTAACTGTTCCTGGAAGTGCTGCTTGCACAATTGCTCTTACTGAGTCAAGCACTCATCCAGAGAAGTACTGACTGAGAAACAGCACACAGACATAAACCAGCTGGATGAAGGTTGCAGGGGGCATCAAACCCAAACTTCCTGCAACCTTCTGTTGCATGGTGGGGTCAGAGTTTCAGAAAGAGGGCAAAGCAAGAAGAATGGTGTCTCACCATCTTTAGATATTGCAGCACACAAAAGCAAGGCCAGAATACACTGTGTGCACATTGCTAACATGGGTTTTATCAACAGAAGACCCTGAAGGTGTGTGGGGTGGGAAAGGAGTTACCGACACCTGCCAGGTGTATGTGCTTTCCAGCTGGCAGCACAGCAGCTACAGTGCAGGAGGTGGCTGGTGTTCCTCAAGCCAAGAACTTCAAGGTTTAGGTGTTGTGATGCACATAAGGAGAGCATGACTCTATGCACTGTAGCAATGGGTGGTAGAAGTGTAATTTGGGAGGAAAGCAGAGATTGAAGGAGGAAAATGCACATGTCATGTGTGGTGGGTTGTCCCAGGGGCAGGTGAGGCCCCCCAGCCACTCCCACAGTGGGATGGGAGGGAGAATCATAAGGGTAAAAGGGTGAAAACTGGTGGAGGTACAGAGAGTTTAACAGGTAAAGCAAAAGCTGCAGGTGCACAGCCAAGCCAGGCACTGCTCCCCAGCACAGGCAGGTGCTCAGTGTCCCCAGGAGAGCCAGGGCCATCCCAGGGGACAGGGGCTGGGATGACAATCACCACCACTCCATCCCCCTTGTCCCTCCTTCCCCAGCTCTACATGCTGAGCGTGGATCTGTACAATCTGGGACATCCCTGGGGCTGGGGGGTCTCAGCTGTGTCCCCTCCCAGCTCCCTGTGCCCCCCAGCCCAGAGCTGGCCATGGGAACAGAGCAGAGCTGGGCTCTGGACAGGCCCAGCCCAGCTGAGCCATGGGGTCTGTCAGCCCTGCCTTGGGGGAGAAAGAGAAAGGGAGATGCACATAGAAATGGAGGTCTGCTCCTGAGCTTCAGGGAAACAAAGAGGGAAATAACTGTGATAAAAATCAATGCAAAAAAAGGAACAGGTAAGAGGCTGGTTAATAATTGTAGTTTCCAGGGCCACCTTCCCTCAGCAGGGAGGTGGGATGAGGAAAATCCCCCTCAGCCAAGGCATGGGTTTGTAGAGAGGAGTTGTGTCTGCCTCTGTAATTCATGGGAAGTTTGGGAGTTCACAGCTCATCACAGACTAGAGGAAAGTTCAGTTCTTTGTAATCAAGGAAGCACACATTGGAAGAGCATCCTTGGGAAGTTTTTTTCCTTTCGGAAGTGGTTTGTGGGATGGAGGACTGTGAGCCCCTGGGGGAGGAGCAACTAAAGCAGGGTCTTCTCAGGTCCCTCTGCAAGGAGGCTTTATGCTCTGAGCTCTTCACCTGGGGAGGTGATGACTGAAGGGTTTGTCTCTGCCAGGGAAAGGCACACGGGCTGGCCAAGGGCCTGGGCAGGTGGGATGTGATTGTGGCCTCAGGCATCTGATAACTTCCACAGAATCTGTGTTTTTGCACAAGAAAGGGCTCTTACCAGCTTCAAGTTTTTGAGAAATGCAGGCATTTTTCTAGGGTTTGTGCCACAGTATCAAGAACTTCAGCTGGGGTTTGGTTCAAAAAGTGTGAGACCTTTACAGGACCCTCCTCCAGCTGAGTGCCAGTGGCTGTGCACCATCTCAACAGTGCTGCTGCTGGAGGTGCTGTGGCAGTGACAGTCTACCTGGCTTCTTGAAAAGCAGCTCATTTTCTCCATCCTGAGAAATCTGGATTTAATCCATACCTGTGGAAGGACCTTGCCCACACACACACATACAGACACCCATTTCTCTGTCACAGTGTCCCTTAAGCCTTGCTCCCATGTGTTCCTGCTGGAGGGCAGGGAAAGCTGTCACCTTGAACACAAGGAAGCAGGGACACACCTGCCCAGGGACACCCGTAAAGCCCTTGGTGTCTGCATCTCAGGAGGTCCCTGTGCTGTTCCTCCATTTGGGCTGTGCCCTAGCTGATGCTGGGCTGCTCTGGGGTTCCTCATGGGTTTGCTGCTCCCTATTCCACCCTTCTGGATGCTCTGTGACAGAGAGGGCTGACTGTGCTGTGGGAAAGGGGCAGCAGTGAAGGAGTTAAGGTTGGGCAGGCAGAGCTGGAAGCTGCTCCAGCTCTGGAATTTGGAGGACTGGAATTGCTGCCTTGGCAGTGGCCCAGCTGGCAGAGAGCCCTGAGCCCAGGCAGGCAGGGCAGAGCTAACACAGAGCTCATCCTCCTTGCCAGGGCACTGGGCACTGCCTGCACAGCTCTGGGGGCTCTCACACCCTGCTCCCTCTGCCTGCAGAGCTGGCACAGGTGAATGGTTTTGGAGAATTACCGTGGGGATGGGCTGAAGGGGAGGTCCACCCACCCTGAGCTCCCAGTTCTGCACTGCCCTGGGACCAAAGCTGCCTTTGGGGGCTATTGCAGTGACTCCAGGGGGTTACATGATGCTGACCCTGGATAGAAAGTTCATGAAGGGCTTCACTTCTCACTACCACTGCTGCCATGTGATTTGTTGTTTAACTGCTTCGTCTCCTCAAAGGAAGATGATGATCAGCCACTAGGTTTCCTGCCCAGAGGTGAAGGTAATGTGTATTTTACTATTTTATTTTGGATGTTGCCTGGTTTCTCTTCCTTCTTCAAGGTGAGAACATAGTGGTGGGAAGAGGAGCCTCATCAGTAATAGCTGGCAGGGTAATACTCAGGTGAGCTCCTGTGCACTCCTGCTTGGAGGAGATTGGAAAATATTAATTACTGTCTCTTCAGGACTGAGCTGGGATTTGGAGCTCACACATTTAAGCTGGGTGACATTGCTTTACACTGCCATGGCTGCTTTGGGGAACACACAGTAGAGCTTATGCACCAGCAGCAGGAGGACGGAGGGTGCCCAGAGGAGTTCACTGTTTTATCCCTGAGTGTAACACACAAGCAGCCCTGGGACCTGCCTGACGCTGCCTCTGAGGCTGCTCTTGGAAGATCCCAAGAAAAATCTCTCAAGCTGTTTGGAGCACAGAGCCAAGGCTCTTAGCAGTGACCCTGCTCAGCTTGTGTGTGTGTCCTGGAATACACCTGGGGTTTGGAGGTTTGGGGGCCTGGCTAAGGGGGCCCAGCCCTGCAGGAGACTGTGGGGTGCTGACAGTGCCTGTGGCTCAGCAAACACCACATCTGTGGCTCAGTGGGAACCATGGCTTGTCAGAAACCTGAGGTTACTGAGTGATGTCTTGAGGCTGGCAGGAGCCTCTGAGAAGAGGAACTGATCTGAGAAAAGCAGTTTCCTCTGGTCTCCAACCTGTCCTTACTCTCAGTGTCTACTTTCCTCTCAACTTGACTTTTCCTCATGTTTTATTTTGAAACATTTCATATCCCAGAGAATCTGGGTTTGCTCAGGATGTTTCCTTCCCCTTTCCACCACGCTTCCTGGCCCAAA
Source organism: Sitta europaea (assembly GCA_013400255.1). Taxonomy (NCBI): domain Eukaryota; kingdom Metazoa; phylum Chordata; class Aves; order Passeriformes; family Sittidae; genus Sitta; species Sitta europaea. The sequence goes on from VXBS01003315.1 coordinate 224,299, forward strand.
GCAGTTTCAATATCTCAGGGTGTTACTGAATCTTACCAGGAGGTTTCAGTGTGACCCTGCTGTTAGAACCTCCTCTTTGGTTGAACAGCACTGTGGTCATCACTTTGTTTCTGCAGGATCTCTGACCAGTACCAGCACTCCTGTTCACATGGTGCAGGGCTGAGAAGTCTGAGTGCCTTCAGGGTGGAATGGGACAACCACAAGGAAGAAGAGTATGCATGGGCTGTTATTTATGGGGGTCTAAAAATGCCTGACTCAGGATGTTCTGAGCTGCTGATTGCAGGCAGGGCTGGTGGCTCTGCCCAGTCATCCTCTGCCATGGGGTTTGGAAGCAGAGTGAAGTCATCTGAAAATCTGCCCAGAGTGACAGCTTGTGGGAGAGCAGAATTTCCCATCAGGATGAAAGGGTTAAACACTCAGTTGTACAAATCTTCACTTCAAGGATTTCATGCTCCACACTTTGTTTCTGCTTGTCACCATATTCCAGACTTGCTGACAGGAGCTTGGTCCCTTGTAGGAGTCCTGCTTCTGATGTGGGCAAGTGCTGGAAGGGCCAGAGTGCTCGACCATTCTCCTCTCACACAGCTCTGCAAAGGCTGCACACAGGGAATCCCCAATCCCTTCAGGTTGGGAGGAGCCTTAAAGCCCATCTGGTTCCACCCCCTGCCATGGCAAGGACACCTTCCACTGTCCCAGGCTGCTCCAAGCCCTGTCCAGCCTGGCCTTGGGCACTGCCAGGGATCCAGGGGCAACCACGTGGTTGTGATGGTTGATGGGCAGGGTGTGATGGGAGCAGGGTAGGTGCATGTGGGACAAACAGCCCCATTTTGGTGGGATTTTTGACAGTGACTCTGTGGAAGCAAGAACATTACATCATCTTTTTGTGACCTGCTGGGGAGTTTCTTCATTTTTTGTTTCCTCATAATTTTTTGGAGAGGGGAAGTAGATGATTTTGAGCCCAGCTCTGGCCCTGGCTTTGGGGTACAGGCCTAAGTTGCCAGTGTGCATTTTTATGGAATCCAGGAGCTTCATCCTGAACACACAGCCCCACTTGTTACAGAGCTCAGACCTTTTGCACCTTGTCATTGTTCTTCTCTTGATCTTTGGTATTTTTATAACTTGTGAATTTTAAAAAATAACAAACTGGAACAAACCACACCCACCTAACACTGCTCATTCTTTGAGCACTGATAAGTTGAAGGTGTTCTGCTAATATTTAACCCAGAAGCCAAAGCTAAAGAAAGAGCTTCAGAGAAGATCAGAAGAAGCAGAAACCCCAGGAACTGCCCTGAATAACCTGAGTAGGACAGGAGTACAGAACCATTCTCAGTGTGGGGTTTTGGAAACCCCCTGGCAGTTACCTCCCAGGGGCAGAAGATGTGATCAGTCAGTGTGCCTGATCTCAAGGCACATGCTTTCACTGGGAGACAGCTGAGTATAAATAGCAGCAGAGCCATGCAAACTTCCCAGGGGCTGCAGTGCTGTGAAGAAACCAGAGCTCTGCCCTGCTGCAGGTGTGGCTCAGCTGAAGGCTCGACAGGCTGTGGGCTGGTTGCTCTCTGAGATTTGGCTCTGGGGTCTCCTAGAGGCCCAGACACCTCAACCAGCACTGGTGCTTTGGGCAGGCTCTGCTGTGGCCTCTCGAAGCTCTGAGCCTGTAAGAGCTGCAGTGGTGGCTTTCCTGAGGTGAAATGAGTTGATTTATGCTGTCACTGTCTGTGTCAGGACCAAAGGTGCCAGTTCTGCTCGTGTTCCCTCTGCCAAACAGCTCCAGGGCTCACAGGTCGGCTCTTCTCTTGCTGCTGGGTACTCACTGTGTGCCCATGGACACTGCCATGCAGGAGACAAAGCCTGGCTTTGAGGTAATCAAATCAGGCTTAAAGTTCAGATTTCTACTTGATTTTCTTCTGATTTGGGCGATGCCGTTTCTCTTGGAGCTTCCTGATTGCTCCTCTCTCTCTCCTTTCACCACTGGTGCATCCCCTCAGTCAGAAGCTGGATTTCAACTCTGCTAATTTGCTTCTCAGGCTGGAGCTGCCCAGCTCAGTTCTCATCTCCTCTCTGTAGTTCAGAATCTCTGTTTTAATTCCAAAGCTGCTTCACAGCTGATTAAAACAACACACTGCTTCAACAGCTTTATTTTTTGCAGTGTAGTGCAGAAGATGAGGCTGTCATAGGGCGATCACAGCAAGCAAGAACCCAGGTTGTGTTGCAGCCACTTTATCTGGAATAAGAAATGGTGGGATGGGAACAGGAGAAAAACTGCTGATTTGGGATGAGAAGAGGGTGATTGTAGACAAACCTGGCATTTCCTTGCCCTCTGCATTTGGACCATATGCTGCAGGAGGCTCACTGCAGCTCCTTGTCTGACCTGGGAGCCATGTGGGAGGAGGAGCTGTGCTCCAGACAGGCTGGGGGAGCTGGCAGCCCCTGTGCCAAGGAACATCTGGCTGACCTTGAGAACTGGACCCAGAGTAAGGTATCTGAGCACTGGAGAAATAAAAACAATGCACAAAAGAGTGTGAGCTAAGGCCACCAGCCTTGTGCAGCTGGGCTGCAGAGATTGCTGCACACTGGCTCCTACAGGTGAGTGCTTCTCTGAGGGTGATGAGGATACTCTGCAGAGAATAAATAGCAGCCCTGCTGCAGTCTGGGCTGTAATTCTGCTGAGGGCTGCCTGTGTAATGCACATGTGCACACTTAGTCCCTTGAGCCAGCCCTGCTGTCCAGAACTGCCATTCTCCAGGGTGTAAATGCCTGTGGCCAGGTCTGTTCCCAGCACAATCCTGTGCTTTGCCTTCTGGGTGCTGGAATGGGACATGGTAGGGACAAGAAGGGCTGAAGAAGCAGTAATATGCTGCTGCTCTTCCAGGCTCCAGACATGCAATTGCCAGACTGAGAGGTTTGTGGCTGGTTGTGCAGATGTTCCACACATGAGGGGCTTTGAGCTGCTGTGGAGGGAGAATTTGCTTGGCAGCTCCAGTGGTGGGCCAGGAGGAGGTTTTCCCTATCCAAGTGCCAGACTTGGAAGGGTTTTACAGGAAAGATGTGTGACTCAGTTTCCCCATTCATTTCCTGATGCTACAGAGCAGTTAATTTCTTTCCTGTGCAGAAGAGAAATGAAGACCTGGGTTTGGGACAAAGGAAATCTGTGTGCTCAGCACAAAACTGAACAAGGCTTTTGCTGAGGACAACAATTTGGGCATCCTTGCTCTGCACAGGCTGTCACTGTGTGTCTCTGATCACGAGCCAGTCCCTTCTCTGAGTTTGTTTTGCCCTCAGCAGAGCAGGAATGGTACTGACCCCAGAGCAGTTTGGGGGATGCATCTGTTGTGTGGCACATCCTGACACTCACTGTGCTGCACCTCAGAGCACTTCCCCTCACTGAGGAATAGCTGCACAAGGATGTTTAAACTCAAAAACTGCTAAGTAACATAAGAGTTACTGCCTCTGAAACTGATTAAAAGATGTTGGATGTTGTGTGCAGAAGAGCCAAAGCAGTGTGAAAGAACTCTCAGAATGCTCAGTGTGACTGATGAGCTTTGGTGGGACCAGTGAAGGGCAGTCTGTGGGGTCCTGGTGTGCACTGGGCAAGGCAGAGCTGAGCCCTTGATGAAGTGTCCCCAGAAAGTCTGTAACTCTTTGGAAATGAGGATCCAGGCATTGGCTGCAGGCCTGAGGGGCTTTTTGCTTGATTCAAACCAGTACATTTAGGATTTTTATTAGTTGGTGACACCCAGTGTCTCTCATTTTTCCAATGTGACACTTTCTCTCTGGCCCTGTCTGGCCACTGCTGTGTGTGGAGGTGCTGTTCTTGTGCAGTGGAGCTGCAGCCCAGGTTCTCCATCTCCTCCAGCTCAGAATTGTGCAGCTGAAGGCAGGATTGGGTTTCCCCACATTCACTGCTTTCTCTTCATGGCTGTGGTCACCTGCTGTGTTCTCTCCCTGAAACTCAGTCTCTGCTCTGCTGGTGGGCTCCCACAGTCCTGCCTGCCCTGGAAGGGGGAATCATTAGACTTTGTCACCTCTCACCCCTCATCAGGTCACTCATGGATGAGCAGTGTGAACATCCCCGTGTTCCCCACAGAGTTCTCTCTCCTCTGCAAGGATGATTCTTTGCCCTACCTCTTGTAATCCTTGATTTATCCCTTTAGAATCTTTTCTTCTTATCCCAGGGCTCTGGAGGTGTTGTAAAAGCTTTTGGTGAGGTTCTTGGAGGCAGATGAGGCTGTCACATCCTTCCAGTGGTCTCTGGCCAGTCCAGACCCCTCAGGTTTCTGTTGCAGTAGCTGGACTGACACTGCCCAAGTGGCTCAGATTGCTCTTGTGGGCTGTGTTATTGAGTAAAGCTTCTGTTTTGCTTTGAAATAAGTTTTAACAAATGCACCTTGTGCTTGGGTAGAATTATCTGCCTGGGTTTAGCCAATGTCTGGGTGAATGGGGCACACTGAGATGTGCCAAGGGCAGCCCTGGAGATGGAGAGGTCTCTTGGCTACTGAGTTCTGGTGTTTAATTGTGTGAGCAGACCCCGTAGGTCCAGAATGGGGTTTTTGTCTTCAGCTCCAGTAGCACTGACTGCAGTCCCCAGCTCCTTTCCACACCTCCATGTGTGGTTACAACCAGAGGTGGGACACTTGGGCTGTCTGGCAGTTTGGTTACTGCTCTGGCACTTGAGGCAAGTCACTGAAGCTGTCATGTGCTGCCCCACACCTCTGAGACATGGGACAAGGTGCTGGGAGCCCCTGCCAAGGTGTGCAGGATCCCTGCTGAGCTGCTTCAGAGAGCTCTGGGTGTCACTGCCAGTGTGGTTTAGGAATGCTTCTGGGAGACTGAAAATGTGACACTCTGGCAAATAGCAACAGCAGGCCCTGGTATCACTGTGACTCTTGAGACTTTTTTTTTATTATTTTGATAAATAAAACAACTGGAGAAACAAATTAAACAACCATAAAAAATGGCACAGCTCGTGCCAAGGGGATGTACAGTGGCACCTGCAGTGACAGAGCTCATCTGAGTGTGTGCCAACAGTTAGGAAAAGTGCAGATTTCTAAGCCTTTTAGAAATGGGACACTGATGATGAGTGAGTGTTCAGAGCCTGTCTCAGGTTTGATAAATGCACAAGGCATTGCTTTAGTTTGAAGTAACAGCGTTTCATGTGCCTGTGAATGTCCTGCCCAAAAAAAACATTATAATGCACTCCCATGGGATAAGTGGGATAGAGAGTTTTGGGGACTGTGTTTGGGTTTCTTTGTGTGCTACTGTGTAGCCACTGGCCAGGGGATTAGTGGGTTAAAGAACCTTATTTCAGTAGTCAAAACCTGCAGGTAAACAAATCTTGTGTAAAAAGAAAGTGTATCTTTGGGAGAAGAGAGAGCTCATCATGAGAACAGGTAGAACAGGCCAAATCCTGCAGTGCCTGTATCCCTGTGCCTTGTTGGATATCTCCCCTGGGCTCAGCCTTAGCTCTAACAGCTCTAACAGAGCACAGATCCCTGCAGGAAGTACTGAATTATCAGAATAATTGCCTTTTCACCTTTAAATTCCAGGATTTGGAGTCTTGTTCTTAATCCCTGTCTTTGCAAGGAGCCCATGTCTCCCACCCATGCCCCAACCCTTTGTCCTGTGTTGTGTCTGCCATGTCTGCTGAGAGCTCAGGACAGTCCAAGTGTGGAGCCTTCCAGAGCCTGTGTTTCTGTCCCAGTCATGCTCATGATGGCCAGTGATGATGGTCTCTGCTTTGGGAAGAATCACAAGGCTTTGAAGCTTTCACATTTTACTCTGAGACAGGCAATGAGCTCTGGGTCCTGTGCAGCTCCAACCTTCAGCATGTCTAGGATTGAAATGTCTCATGCAGGGAAGAATTCAGCCAGACCTCAACAAGATTCCTGCTCTCTGGCGAATTAGCTTATCTTAAATGGGTCTCTTTAACCCACCTCTTTGAGTGCTGCTTCTGCCTGGGAATTGGTGAAGATGGAAAGGGGCAGTGAGCACAAAGGGCCCAAGGAGGGGTGGCCTGCAGGACATCTCTCAGAGGGCTTTGGAGTGGGCAGGAGTGGGGTGCCCAGAAATCTCCCCCTGCTCTTCAGGACACTGCAGGGGCCATTGCAGAGATCTCCAGGCAGAAGCACATGAACCACAGCTGCCTCTGAGAGTACAGATCCCTTGGCACAGAAAATGGGAATTTGGGATTTGTGCTCCTGCAGCTCGTGGTAAATGAACCTTGTAAATATGAGAAAGGCAGGAAACCTTTCTGCAACTTTAACTTTTCGGTTCCATATTTTTCTGCGTGTTTGACTTTGTAATTCTTGTCCCAAGGATATAATTTTGTCTTCTTCAAACTGTGACAAGTCTCAGATAAGCTGACGGGTGACAAATGCTGCTGGCATTGACTAACCCTCAGAGTGTGGATGGCAACTGTGCAGTCTCCTGTAAGCTCAGTTTCAGTCACAGGGGTGGGCAGCTGCAGGTGCTGTGGATCAGCTGACAGGGATATTTTGGCATTAGGAAGTAGAGCCCAAAATCAGGAATTCTCTGTCAAGTCTGTTTCTGCAGAAAGCTCAGAACTCTTGTTTGAACTAATCCTTCAGTGATAAATAACATCATCAGTGGTGCCCAGCTTCTCTTTGGCTCTGACTTCAGCCAGAGTGTTTGAGCTGCATCTTCAGGCTGACGTTTCTCACTGTGCCAAATGCATCCAATGCCAGCCAGCCCAGCAAGGTGCCAGCCTCCTCCCCCTCTGTGCCTGCCATTGTCCTGCATGCCTGTGTGACCCAAAACAAGACAGTTCAGCCAGCAGGAAAATTCCAGTGATTAGTTTTCTGTCCCATTAATGAGCTGAAATAACCATGAGCTCACATCAGTGAATAATTCAGGTCAGAAGGGAGCTCAGGGTTGCACGGCTCAACCCCTTCAAAGCAAGGCCAGCTTTGGAGTTGGTTGGATTGCTCAGAGCTCAGGTGAGCAACAAACCTGTGGCACAGAGAGATGCTGCTTTACTCTGGAGTAGCAAACTCTTGATTTTTTTAAGAGAGGCCCCACTTGATATTCTGAAAATGTGGCTCCTCTCAGTGGCTTGTACAAGAAAGAAGAAGGTGAGAATGTCCCTGGCAGCTGCTCAGGCTGGCACTGTCACCAGCTGAATCACAGAATATCCTGGGCTGGAAGGAACCCCCAAGGATGATCCAGTCCAACCCTGTCCCTGCCCAGACCCCCAACAATCCCCCTGAGCACCCCTGGGTGCTGCCCAAAGGCTCCTGGAGCTCTGGCAGCCCCGGGGCCGTGCCCATTCCCTGGGCAGCCTGGGCAGTGCCAGCACCCTCTGGGGGAAGAACCTTTCCCTGAGCTCCAGCCTGAGCCTGCCCTGGCCCAGCTCCAGAACCTTTCCCTGAGCTCCAGCCTGAGCCTGCCCTGGCCCAGCTCCAGAACCTTTCCCTGAGCTCGGAGCTGCCCCTCGGGAGGAGCTGCAGCTCCCTGGGCTCTGCCCTTGGGGGGCTCTGCCCCACTGCACACTCCCAGTGCCCTCAGCTGCCCCTCCTGTGGCCCCTCCTGGCCCTTCAGAATCTTTGTGGCCCTTCTTTGGATGTCCTTTGATAGCTTTAGATCCTTAATAATTAACATGTAATAAAAGTAAGAATAAGATGCAGTAAATTGAAGCTTTTAGCAGTTAAAGGAGACTTGGGCAGTGGTTGGAGCTGTGAGATAATCCTGGGCACAGCTTTTTCCACCTCTGGAGTTCTGTGGGTGCTGGGGTGGATGCAGGCAGGGCTGAGTGCTGGGCATTGATCCCTGCATGGCAATCCCATGTTTCTGGACCACATTTGCATGACAGGGGTTGGAATCCTACAGGAAAATAACTGCAGGCTCCTCTAGGAACCATCCAGTCACTGGAAGGGGTTCCTTGGGGATGAGGCCAGCTGTAACTCTGTGTTTTGGGGGCTGTCCCATTGATGTGCAGGTACAGTGGTGGGAGGACTCTGCTCTGGAGCTCGTGGTGTCTCCTCCTCACACAGCTCAGTGCATCTGACAGGGCAAGAGAAATGTATTAGCACAGGCTGGTGTTTGCTCAGATTCTGGTTCAAATCCAACAAAAACCCAGGCAAGTCTGCTGGATTGTGGGAGGATTAGACCTCATTTCATTAAATCACTCCGGGTCAGAAAAATGTCTGTGCATTGCATCAGTCTGATGGAATCAGCCCCAGGGAAAGCATCAGTGCCTTTCCAGGGCTGTGCTCAGCAGCACTGCTGGGCACACAGCACCAATCTAGGTCACAGTCTGTGTCTCTGTCCTGAGCTGGCTGCACATTTAGATGTAATTTAGGCTGTTTATGTGAATAGCCTCCTGTGCTGTGGCAGCTCCTCCATCCCTGCAGGAGCTGTGGCTGCAGCAGGGACCAGGGAGGTGCTGCCAGGGGCACAGGCGTAGTGGGAACTCCTCTGGGTGCCTGAATGACATGAGGAGTCCCAGCATGGGATCTGCATGCACCCAGTTATGGGCTTTTATGGCCCAAATCCCAAAGCCAATTCTTCAAGCCTGGCAAATTACTATTACACGTACTGTCTTTACAGATGAAGTGGGCAGCAGATTTTTCTTGCATTTATTTCACCAAAAGATGAAATCACTTTTTTATCATAAAATTATGCAGTCCTTGCACCCCAGGACTTATGTGACAGCAGTCTCCTTTTTCCTGGCACTGAGTTGCCAGTGATGCGGTCCCAGCCTGGGAGCAAAGGGTGCAGTCCAGCTGCTCTGCCTGCTGCATGCCAGCTTCCCAATGGCACCATTTCTCTGGGTCTGTTACCACTACAGCTGAGAACAAGGGTTTGCCTCACAGCTTGTCTGTAGAATTCTCAACTTTTCCTCTGTGTTAGAGAAACCTCATTGTGGCACAGCTTGGTTTTCATACTGAGCATTGTGCAAATCTCGGATGAAATGCTCCCTGCCCTGCCTTCCAAATCCCTTTGATATTTAACAGCTTCTTTGAAGCATGGAGAGTTTTAGAATCATGGAATCATGGATTGGTGTAGGCTGGAAGGGACCACAAAGCCCATCCCACTCCACCCCTGCCATGGCAGGGACATCTCCCACTGTCCCAGGTGCTCCCAGCCCTGTCCAGCCTGGCCTGGGACACTGCCAGGGATCCAGGGGCAGCCACAGCTTCTCTGGGCACCCTGTTCCATTTTACCTGTGTATATCCTTGTTCTGTCAACTTGTGGGATTCTAATAAATGGTTTAATACAAACATTTCTCTGCTGAGATCAGTCATTGCACACCTGAAGCCTGAGGCCCCAGGGTTCCTTGATCAGCCCCTGCCTTTCCTGTGGCATTCATCCCTGCTGCTCAGTGTCAGATGTCACCTGGGGCAGGTGACACTCCTGGAGTACCACCAGCTCTAAGTGCCTGAGCTATCACATTCATTTTCTTAACAGGAAAATAGTCTTGCTTTTGACATTAACAGCTCAAAGAGTAGTAAAACCCTGTTTCTGCCACAGCCCCTGTGTCTGCCTGACACAAAAAAAATCTTTATTCAGGAAGTTAGATAGATCTGATGGCCATGTGCTTCTTCCCAGCTTCTGGTACAGAATGCTAGTGCACAAAAGCAAGGAAGTAAAATTAAAACTAAACATGCCCACATGACAAACAGTATGGGGCTGGATCCTGGATGCACTGTGTGATTTGGGTTGGAAGGGGCCTTAAAGCTCATCTCGTTCCAAGCCCCTCCATGGGCAGAGACCCCTCCCACTATCCCAGGTAGCTCCAAGCCCTGTCCAGCCTGGCCTTGGGCACTTCCAGAGATCCAGGGGCACCCAGAGCTTCATTGTGCCAGGGGAATGAGTCCTTGCTCACAGTAACTGCTCCTAAAATCCTCATTACAGAAACCTTAAAAATCTCTATATGCCCACAGTTGTGCTATCCTGGTATCAGTCTTTTATTGCACTCTGTTTCCCTGGCTAAGACTTTTCTCCTTAACTACAAAGCCCCTGATTTCAAAAGTGTTTGCTTGTGTTTTTTCCTAATTCCTTGCCCCTGTGTTTAATACACATTGAGGTTTCCAGATGTGAGAAACAAGACATCCTAAAGATCGCTCTGCAGTTTTCAAAATGCAGCAGGATTTTGGTTTGTTTCTTTTTAGCAGAAATTTAAAACAGAAGGAAATACTGGTCTGCAAGGCTGGGCCAGCATATCTCTGACCTTTAGCAGGCTCAGGAAAGATGACTGACCAAATTTAGGGGATTTGTGGGCAAGTACACCAGAAACCTGGTTTTGTAATGGAAAGAGTGAGAAGAAGGAACAGACCTGCCTGTGGTAGAGTGTGGGAGGAGCAGGGCAGCTGGTCCAGCTGAGATGAGCTGCTGCTCAGAGCCAGGAGCAGTTATCCTTGCAGGCAATCAAGTTGGAGCTGGTCCCTTCCACTGCAGTTTGGTGGAAATTTAGGGACAGAAGAGATTTGACATCAGCCTTGAGAGAGGGTATTTCCCGAGATTGCAGTGCCGGCTCTGTGACTGTCAGACAGGTCTTGACTGCTCCCTCCCCAGGAATGCTCTCAGCGCCTTTCCGGCGCCCTTGGCAGGTCACCACTCGCAGAAGGAAGAGCTGTAGGGGCCAGTCATTTTCAGGAAGGAAGGGATGGCTGCAAGCATGATCCTTCTGGAGTTCAGCCCATCCAGGTTAAGCCCCAGTGTCCCCCAGCTCAAGTGCTGAGCTGGGGATCCATGTGTTTGGTTTTCACTCTGGCATGGAGAGCAGTCCCCCTGCCCAGGGGGCTGGGAGTGCTCCAGGCTTTTCCACGTGACACTGTATAAAGATGGAGGCTGCTCTTGTTTTGATTCTCACCTGATTTAATTACATTTGCTTTTTCTCTTTTTATTTCAGTTGTGATTCCAAAGAGCCCTTTACCTGCCTCCGAAGTAAACTCGGAGAAACCTAGCATGCACAGTAGCACAAAGACTGTTTTGGGGCATCAACAAGGGCAAAGGCGTCGCAAAACAGGGAAGAAGCGTGGTCGAACGACCAAAGCGCTAATCCACCACCCCATGCCTACACCCTCCAAGTCAGTGGAGCCTTTGAAATTCCCCAGAAAGAGAGGCCCCAAGCCTGGCAGTAAGGTAAAAGCTGATGCTGATGCAGGCGGGTGAACAGCAGGTGCTGCAGGTCCTGCCATGGGTTGGTGCATGCGTGTGTTTGTGCACGTTTGTCTCAGCCTCTGGCTGTGTGACTGCAGCAAGTAGGAGACCAGAGGGGTGTGCGGGCTGGGAGTATGCTCAGAGCCCAGCCCCGGAGTTGTAGAGAATGTCTGTGTCCTAAAGATCATTTCCATCAAGAATCTGTGTCTTTGGAGTAGCATGGCAGATGTTGGGAGCATGACAGGATGGCCAAAGGGTAGAAGAAGCTCTCCCGTCCTTTGCGTGTGGCTAGTCTGAGTCAAACAGAGGTGGCAGATCCCAGGCTTGTTATTTTTCAGGGTTGTGGTTTGTAAAATACACACGTATTGGTTACTAGGTTCTTGAGACACCCCGTCATCACCATCAGAAATGTGTCATGTTCCACAGTGCCTTGTCTGTTGGATGCAGAACAGAGTGTAGTGATCATGGGTGGTAAATGAGAGCAGGGGTAAAAGGAGAAATATCTCCTCTTTTTCTGCAGAGGAAACCTAGGACATTGCTGAACCCAGCACCCACCTCTCCAACAACCAGTACCCCAGAGCCAGATACAAGCACTGTGCCCCAGGACGCTGCTACAATCCCCAGCTCTGCCATGCAGGCTCCCACAGGTAAGGAGGGTCTTGGACCACATTCTTGACAGGATTGCACAGTTAGGAACTGCAGCAGACAGGCAGCAGCACCCTGAGAGAGTTCCATTTCTTCCTAAGCCTGTAAACCAGTAATCCCTACCACTCCAGAAAGGCTGGCCTGTGAGAGGCACCTGAGTCCAGAGCAGCTGTTCATTTATCTTTCTATTGGAAAAAATGAAGTAGGAAGATTGCAAGCCCACCTGTTGAGGGCAAGGACCCCTTTCCCCTGCATGCTGGTGACTCCACAGCTCTCCAGGGACATTTGTGGTCCCTTGTGCCCAGGGGCAGTCGGGTGTGCAGCACCCCTTGTGAGCCCCGAGCCTGAGCTCTCCCACACCGTGCCAGGCACAGCTGCTGGAACTGCACGAGGGGCAGAGGAGGTGCTGAAGGACTGTGATCTGCCCAGGATATCAAGGAACACAGGGACAGGAGGGAATAGGGAAGGAGGAGGAGCAGCAGTGAAGAGTGTGCGCACTGTTACAGTTGAGGATGAATCTGGCCAGGAAAGTCTAATGCAGAGCTGCTTTTGACATGTTGAGTCAAGCACTGGATATGGGCTGAGCCCTCTGTTTCCCCAGAATGTAATTGGCCAGTTTTCAGAGGAACCCAAAGAAGCCAGTTTCCCTAAAAAGGAAACTCTGTGAGAACCCCTAGAAAGTGGAGGCTGCATTCCTTCTTCCCCTCTGAACATCACAGCCACCTTCCCTGGCTGACATGGAAACCACTTCACAGCCTGACTGCAGGGGAGAGCATAGGAGAAACAACAGCAGTTTGGAAGGTGAGCATGAGGCAGGAAGATTTTGGAGGTGATTCCCCTCTAAAAGTGGCTCCACTGTGAGGATGCAGTCAGGCAGTTGTGGTGGATTCTACTTTGTGAGTGATTGGACAGTCTTAAAATCTCAGCATCTCTCAGGCTGGATTTTAGGCATCTGTTTCTTGCTTTCTTGAGTGGGTTAACAGCAAACACATTTCTCATCCTGGCAGTTTGCATTTACTTGAACAAGAACGGCAGCACTGGGCCCCACCTAGACAAGAAGAAGGTTCAGCAGCTGCCAGACCATTTTGGACCAGCTCGAGCTTCTGTTGTCCTGCAGCAAGCAGTACAGGCCTGCATTGATTGTGCTTATCATCAGAAAACAGTCTTCTCCTTCTTAAAACAAGGCCACGGGGGAGAGGTCATCTCAGGTGAGAACGGGCCCGCAGCACTTTGTCTCCAGAGAGGTTGTTGCAAGAATTCTCTCGTTGGAAGATGTCTATCCTGAAGCTCACTGCAGCCACAGGCCAGGGGCAGACAGAAGAGTTCTGTCTTCTCTTTCTTGCCACACATCTGTGTCAGTGAAGCAACAGCTGGCAGCTGACTCAGGCAGAGCGCTTCCCATGGCCCGCGGGCACAGCTGCTGGAGCAGGCAGTGCTGGCATCAGCCCGGGCAGCAATCCTGCCCCAGCCCTGGCAAGAGCCACACCAGGGGGGATTCCACAGCTCCTCACAGAAAGACAAGAAATACCCCAGGTTTTAATTGTCCTTATAACCCGTGCCTGGCCGGATCTGCCCGCTCCCTCGGACGCGGCTGCCGGGTGCAGCAGGCTGGTCCTGCCCTGCCCCGGCAGTGGAAGGCAGTGGCTTTGTTGGCTCTCGACAGCCCAGCGATGCTGAGATCCAGGAGCTGGCTGTGCGGCCCTGGGCGTAGCCTCCCGCCTTGGCGGGGGGTTCACGTGTTGGGCTCTGTTTGTTTCTGTCTCCAGCTGTGTTTGATCGGGAACAGCACACTCTGAACCTGCCAGCAGTAAACAGTATCACCTACGTCCTCCGCTTCCTGGAGAAGCTGTGCCACAATCTGCGCAGTGACAACCTCTTTGGGAACCAGCCTTTCACTCAGAACAGCCACATGCAGCGCTCACACGAGTACGACCACGACAGGTATCTACCAGGTAGGAGCTGGGGCGGGGGCGGCACTGTAGGGACCCAGGTGCTCCGGGTCTTAACCCGATTTTATCTCAGTCTCCGATGGCAGGCGCCTGTTCCAGAGCCCTCTCCCAGGGTTCATTACATCACACCCAGTGTCGTGCACATGCCCTCAGGGCTCTTGTTTAGCATTCCAGTTGCATTTTCTGCCTGTCAGTTTGGTTTCCATCTCCGCTGTAGGTTTCTGCTCATCCATGCTGTCTCCTTGTCTTCCCTCCTCTCCTCGTCCCCCAGTCCTTCCTGGGATCTAATTGTGGTGACTTCATACAGCTAGGAATTCAGGTGAAAGACTGCATGAGAAGGGAGAGTGATAACATGCAGCAGGAGAACTGTAATTAGAAATTAATTAAAACAGAGTGGTTTCCACTCTGGCTGTGGATCTGCTGGCAGCAGCCCTCGGTGACAAGGTGGCCTCTTCAGGGGTGATGCTCGTGCAGCAATCCGAGGCAGAGGTGGTTTTGTTTTCCTTGGCATGGCATTGAAGCAGCTCACCCCAGAAAGACACTTCATTCACAGTGCACATTGTCAGGCTGCAAAACTGCTCTGAAGTAGAAGCAGTGGAAACAAGCCCAGTAGTTCCCCTGCAGTGCTGGGCAGTGGCAGCAGGCCTAGGATGATGGCTGGGGTTCTGGGGAGCTCTTGCTGTCTGGGATTCTGGGGAGCTCCTGTTGTCTGGGGTTCTGGGGAGCTCCTGTTGTCTGGGGTTCTGGGGAGCTCCTGCTCCAAGAATGTCAATCGTGGAGAGGATCAAAGCTGTCTGCACCCTCTTAGGTGGTTGACAAGTGCTGATCTCTCCTGTCTTGCTTTCTTCCCCCTCTAGTCAGCAAATAGCTGTTGTGTTGTTTGAGGTCTTTCCAAAGTTAATCCTTTGCACAATTATGGTTCTGGCAAGAAAATCAAAAGATGCATGAATGTAAAAGGATGGGCATTTAGGAAAAACTGTTCGAGGAGAAGTTGCTAAGCATGAGGTGTAGGAGCAACAGCCAAATGTCACAGTGCTTCCATTCATTGCATTTCACAGAGCACCTTAGGCAGAGTCTAGAGAGCAAGAGGATCTTCCCATCCTCTGCTTCCTCCTGGCTGGAGCCAGCAGGGCCAGGAGCAGAGGAGCTGTAGGGTGTGCAAGGACAGGAGCAGCATGACCAGTTACTGGGACTGGAGGCTTTCACCTGAGAGATCCTCAAATAGAAGAAATCCCCATGTTTCAGTGTGGAGATACCCTGTCATCATGAGAGCAAAACCTGAGTGTGTGGGAAAGCACCCAGCTCTGGGCGTGGATGAGCTCACACAGAGTTCCCAGCCTCCATGAGAGGTCAGTGGTGGCTGTGCCAAGAGTTGGGATTCTGGGCAGAGTGGAAAAGTATAAATCAGAATTCAGGGATACTCAGGCAGAGCACCAGATCTGACACGATGCTGAGACCTGCCCATCCTGAACTCTGATTCAGAGTGTTTGCAGCACTTACAGAAAAATTAACCACAGGCAGAGGTGTGACAGCACCTAGTCCTGCAGTTCATCCTGATGTCTTGTTGGGCATCTGCTCATGTAACACCTTTCTCAGGCACCTGAAAGAAGGTAAACTTTGTTATCTACACATTGCAGTGGCTTCTGGTGAGAGCAGGGAAACAGTGCTGGTGATTTTGGGAAGTTTGGGCTGGTCATGGAGGAATGAGGGTGGAGTTGGATGTCCTTAAATCACACCAGATGTCAAGGCTGCTGTGGTCTCACCTTCAGCTCTGCGTGTCCTGCCTTGTTTCCTCTCCAGGACAGGAATGTATTGTATGGGGCTGATGCTTCCAGTAAAAGGACACTGGTCAGGACTGGGAGCTGGTCTGAGTTCCCAGAACAAACTGGCTTGGCAGGAGCACCCCTGTGGGTGCCAGGGAGAATTGGAGTGTGTGCTTGGGGCAGAGGGAAGGTCTGCAGCAGCCCTTAGGGCAGCAGTGTCTTGCCATTCTGCCTTACTGAGTCAATGGAAATGAGGAGAAACAGGCTGAGTTGTACATCAGGAACTGGGCAGCTGTTCATGGCAACATGGACATGGTGTCACCTGGAGCTGTCTGAGAACACAGGGCTGGAGGGACCCTCTGGACCTCAGCCCTGCTCCTGCTGTTACAGCACCACAGCACATGGGGTTTCTTGGATTGACACTGGAGTTGTGGATTTTGCTTTTCCACTGGAGGCTGCTCCAGGGTTTTATGCTGAGATTTTAGAAACTATGTTGTAATTTCCAGCCCTAATTTATTCTTGGGCAACTTGGTGTCTGCGTCTCCTGGTCTTAATATTGTCTTTTAGCTTAACTTGGTTCTCTTTCTTCTGGAAGTAGTTGCAGAGCAGTTGTAGCCTTCAGAGGAGTTCATCTTTTGGCTGCTTTTCACTCTCCTCAGTCAGTGTTGGTTTAACTTAAGCTTCATGGGTGGCCAGAGTGTCACCCAGCACTCTGGGGAGGAGCTGGTGGGGACCTGGTGCCACAGCACTGGCACCACCATGGTCACAGGAAATGTCTCTGCAGTCACTTTTAGTCACTGTGTCCTTGTACAGGCAATGGTCAGCCTGTCCTGGTTGTCTCCTCCACTGGTGTCACCTGCAGGTCACCTGGGACAGTGCTTCAAGTGCACATCTGGATTTAGCTGCTGAATTTTCCTCCTTGCTGGTTCTTGGTTCTCTCTGTATCCTTTCTGCCTGGTTTTGAATGCTTCTTTGTCTGGCCTGGCATGGGAAGACATCAGCAGATTTCATCAATAAATTTAACTTTCTGCCAAAGTTATTGCAGTTTTTAAATGACACTGGCCTCAAGGATGGTTCTCAGGCAGATTCACTGGCAGTTGCTCCCAGTCTCATGTTCCTTCTCAGTGTGCTGCCAACAGCTTTACCTCTCAAATCTCTCGAAGATTTCTTTGCATAGAACAAGGCTCCTGGTAATTCATATTCTGTCTCTGCTGGTGACTCTCTATATGGAACATTCTGCTGAATTCCAGGTATATGAGGTTGATTTCTCTTCCCTCACATAATATATCAGGATTTCCCCATCACAGGGAGGCCGTTGGGTTGGCCTCCTCTGATGAACTCCTGCCATAGAATGTGCCAGGTGTATTTCCTGCCCTTTCCTTTGGAGCCTGCCACAAGCCTTGTGGTGCTGCTGACACAGGCATTTCATTGCAAAAATCATTTTTCCACCATTTTTTTCAAATATTGGCACCACATTTCAAGTGACTGTCAGTAATGCAGTTCTGAGTTCTGTTAGAATTTACTGTTTCAGGTGCACTGTCATTCTTGGCTTCCTCTGCACCCTCAAGTCTCCACTTTGAGGATGTTCAGTTGTCTGACTTAGTCGATGGAGGATATTTTGGTTCCTGTCCTGTTTCTTTTATCCTTAGAGCTTTGCCCCCAGTGCTCAGCATGGGTTCAGCTGGAAATGAATCCCAGACTGGTTTGGGTTGGAAGGGACCTTAAATCTCGTTTTGTTCCACCCCCTGCCGTGGCAGGGACACCTCCCACCATCCCAGGCTGCTCCCAGCCCCATCCAGCCTGGCTTTGGACGCTGTCAGGGATCCAGGGGCAGCCACAGCTGCTCTGGACACCTTGTGCCATGGCCTGCCCACCCTCAGAGAAGACTTTTCTTCCATAAATCCAGTTTAAATGTACCATCTTTCAGCTTACAAGTGCACTGAGTGCAGGTGGATGTCACAGATGCATCAACACCTGAGCCAGGTGTGCAGGGTGCTCTGCAACCAGGGAGGAGGTGCCAGTGCAGGGTGCATTGTCCTCAGTTAGAAGGCCTGACAAGGTGAGGTGAGTGACTGTCACTGCTCATAGAGGTGTCCATGCCCTGGGATGGCCCACAGCCCCCTCCAGGCACAGCAGGTGAGCTGCTCTTCCCCCAGCAGCCTCCCAAGGCAGGGCAGGTGAAATACTCCTCCCACCTCTCCTGTCATTGGAGGCAAGGACAAGCCTTTTTCCTTTTCTCTCAGTCCTTTCTGCACAGTGTCCCCTCACTCTGCTCCCCTGTGCTTGTTCCTTCTGTAGCTGAAGCACAGGCCCACCTTTGCCTTTGCACTGTCTCAAAACACAGAATTAGTTAAAAACCTCCCTTTATCACTACACTTCCCATCCCCTGAGGTGCACAGCTCCATGCTGAGCAGGGCCTTTTTATCCTTTTTATGCTGCTTGTTCTCAGCATCCTTCTCAAAGGGAGCATTTATCCACTGAGATTTGGGGTCCTTCCTTCTCTGATTATTTCCTCTTTGATGATACACATTCATGAGGTTTATGTCATTTTTGAACTGAAGGCATTTTCTTTTTATTCCTGATGATCTGAGTACAGCTCTGTCTGTTACTCCATTTCTTTATTTTCTTAAAACTTGTCCTTTAAAACCAGAATTCTATTTTTGGTTTATCCTCATTAATTTACACTGACCTCACTTCTGATTCCTGAGATTAACTTCTATAACCTGACCTGCTGCATTTGCATTACTTTTAACATCAACCACTTTAAAAAAAATAACCCAAACCAAAACCTGATGAAACCTTTGTAAAGCATTGCCTTGTGTTGTGGTTCTGTGGCTGTTGGGTGAAGAGGGTCGTGCAGTTTGACACAGGGCTTTGCAGAGACATTACCAAGAGCATGTGTTCCCCTCTCTGGGCAGTGAGTGTTTCTTACAGGGACTCATCCTGAGGATGGAATTTGTTTTCCTGGCAATGTCACAATGATTTTTGGTCATACTCCTGTGGAGTCCCAGGGTCTCAGCAGCTCTTTGATTTCCCTGAAGGATGTTGACTGAACAGTCCCTTCTCTACCTTTGTGTTTCTCCTTAACCAGCTCAGTTGTGCCCATCTGGTGCTCCCCCCAACCTGTTCCTCTGTTTGTTGGGCATTCTGCATCTCCCTGGTGTCAGTCCCATCGCTGTCCCTGTCCTGCACCTGTCCCTGCCCTGTGCTAGCTCCCGGGGCTGCTCTGGGCTGGGAGTGGCTCCTGGCATTTGTGCAGGAGCATTTGACCCCTCTGTGCCCACACCCAGGAGCTCTCATCTGCCACCCGTGCTCAGGGTGGCTGCAAGGGCCCAGCTGTGGGCAGGGGGCAGCTGGAGGGTGCCCTCAGCTGGGACAGGGTGTGCCATCCCTGTGTCACCTACCTGGCTGCTGTCCCCATCAGTGTCACAGCTTCCATTCCTCGTCCATCCACCCCCTGACACTGTGTGTGCAGAGACATCCCAGCCCAGCCCAAGGTCCCATCCCTGGGATGTGTTTGGAGAGGAGCAGCAGTGACAGCACCTGGGGAGTCCATGGAGGGGAGAGGCTGAAAACTGGAGTAGGGTTTAATCCAGTACTGTGTATGGCACAAATCACCTGAGGCTTGTTTGTCAGCTGTCCAAGGGTTACATGCTTCTGAAAGGTGACAGTGGGATGAGCAGGAATTGTGTGGGATGAGCCATGGAGTAGAAGGAGGAGGAATGGAATTAAGTCAATTTGAGCTGATATTTGGGTGAAATATGGCAAAACATGGCTAAGATTCTTTGTTAGTTTTCTCACCACCCTTTTTCTCTGATAAAACCTGCAAACTCTGCTCTGTTGAGCCCTGCCAGGTGGGCTGGGCTGCAGCTTGAACCTGGGTGGGTGCCCAGGCTGGCAATGCACACAGGGCTCAGGAGACTCTGTCAAGACTGCACTTCCCAGGACGTCTCCACTCTAAAGAGGGCTTGTTCTCTTTTCCTAGACAGAAGCAGCTCGTTAGACGGCTCTCTGCAGGCACCAGGCCGGGGTACAAAGCGCTTTTCCCAAGAGTCCCCTCCATACAGTGCTCCTCTCTCCCCCAAGTTACCAAAGAATGACCGTCACCCTTTGGAAGGTGAGCACAGTGTCTCTTCCCAAAGCTGCCTGCAGCAAGTGCCAAACTGAGCTGTGGCTTCAGGCAGCTGCTTTGCTTGTCCCTGGCATGGGTTGTGCTTGGTATTCCAGAGGGCAGTGGATGAGCTGCTCTGTGGTGAGAGGTTCCCCACACAGATGTGTCAGGCATGTGGAATGCAGCAGGAATTCCTCCTAACCCTGACAGCCATCATCTCACACTGTATAATCTGGTTTAGTTTCCCTTGCTGTGCATGGGATTAGCAGTGCTCCAGCTGCCTCAGTCAGTCTGCCCCCTTGTTTTTCCCTGAGGGTTTGCTGTAGCCTGTTGTACAGATGCTGATGTGCAGCTGTAGGGCCAGGAACTTGCTGCCCTTTCCCAGGATCTCGTCTTGTTCCTCACAGGCCTCCCTAAAACAGCCAGGGGGTCTCACTGTCTCCACCAGCACAGCCACACCACTCCCATCCCACACTGCTGCTCCTCCCCAGAGTCCCCTGGGATGCCACTGGTGCAGATGTGCTGGGCCATGTTCCCAACAGCAGCTGCAGGAGTGTCCTCTTTGGTGTGGGATCCACAGGTATCCCTTGCGTGCACATGTGGGAGATTTCCAGAAGGTCCAGGTAGCTGGAGGACTGCCTGAACTGAGTAATCTTCAATAAATACACTCCCACTCTTGTTCTGAGCTGCAAACCCTTCATAATGCAGACTGGATATTTAATCTTACTGAGGCTTTTAATTAATGGATGTTGAAATCTGCCAAGGTGTTAGTCACAGTTCTTTGTGACTCAAATCCCTGAAAAATTGCTGGAGACTCCTGGGTGGGCTCACAGTTCAGTGGCTTCATGCTCAGTTGCTGTTCCTTTAGAATCCCCATTTCCCTGGTTTTGGTGGGGTTGCTGATCCCAGGTGTGGGTGCCCAGCCTGGCACCTCTCTGGGTGGTTTTGTCTGTGTCCATCACTGTGTCCTGTGCTCTGCAGAATCACTGACCCTGTCTCTAAGCACAGCTGGTCTGAACCTGCTCACAGCAGCTGAGGCTGCCCCATCTCTGGAAGTCTCCAAGGCCAGGTTGGACAGGGCTTGGAGCAGCCTGGCACAGTGGAAGGTGTCCCTGCCATGGCAGGGGTGGCACTGGTTGGGCTTTAAAGTCCCTCCCAACCCAAACCATTCCATGATTCTCTGATGGATAATTCCAGTGGCCTCATTATCTGCAGTGATTAAAACTGTGGGTTTGTCACAGAGCTGAAGTGAACACAGGTGGTGTGTGACAGTGCCTCATCTATTCCAGCATATTGACAAGTCAAAAACTGTCCCCAGAGGGCCCTTCTGTTTCTCACCTCCAAATGGGTGCTGGTCTCCTTGATTCCCCTCTGATGCATCAGCCACTGCATTTGGGTGACCATTGGCACAGCCCAGCCCCTCCTCCTCCCTCTGCAGGTGGGACATGCAGTGTTCAGCCTGTTCTTGAAGCACTGGATTGCTCCAAAGGTTCAGATGCCTTGGCTGGGTGGTGAATATTGCCCACTCTGTATTGTCAGTGAAGAGAGAAGGCTTCCATAATGAGTAATTCCAAGGAGGAGCCTTCACTGGGTTTCTACAAGATTGATTCTTAGTCTGCCTCAAAGTCTATTCAGTTATCCCTTGGCCTTCAAAGGGGTTGTGCCATCTGGATGCCAGAATTCTCCAGCCTCTTCCAGAAAAAACAGACTGGTGGGCAGGAAGTGTGGCTGCGTGTGAGGGGGATGATCCTTCCTGCAGCAGCTTGGTCTGGTTCTGTTCTTTGTCCAGGCAGGGAGCAGTGAGGTGCAGTTCCAAATTCCATCTAGAAATTCATTCTTATCCCACAGCTAAAAGCTGTCATGAATGCAGCCTCCTCCACCATGAAATTGAGGTTCAGGCAGGAATATTTGCATTTCAGATGATATATTTTAAGAATATGCACCTGAAATACTCAGATACTGAGTATTTCTTGAGCAAGGTGCATCTTCTCATGGGAATGAGCTGTCTCAGACAGCAGCTCCTGAACACATCCCAGTTTGCCATATGGAAGGCTCTGAGTAACAGTGGGACATTTCCATTCACCCTGCATTTGGCAAGAAGCAGAGACATCAGGAGGGGATCCCACATCTTACACTGTCTTTCCTCTTGCATCCAGTGGAGTTTGTGTGGCTTTTTGCTGAAAACTGCAGTCCCAGCACAGTGGGGACCTGCCTGCACAGCCCATCACTTGCTGGAAGCAGTGGGTGTTCAGGGGTAGTGCAAATCACATTTGTGCTTGTGGCCAAACTCCTGTGTTTTAGCAGTAAAATGGCACTGTTGAGTCTATAGCACTATTTGTTTAATTAAACTTTAATGATCTGCTCCCTGCCTCTCAGCCACTAATCGTGGCATGTTTCCCTTCAATGTGCCAACTGCCAGTCTTTAGTTAAATCCAACAGTTTGTGTAAAGAAATCTGCCTAAGGATCAGCCACATCTTCCTCCAGCTCTGGTTATCAAGGGTGAAGGATCCTGGATCTTGCCTGAGTGCACTTGTGCCCTGCCACTTGCAGGAGCATCTTGTGTGCAGATGATTCCCAGGGGCAGTAATCATTCCCCTCTTGCTTTGTCTCCTTTTCCCTTCCCTGGAGGTATCACTCATTGAACAGTTCCGTGTACTTGTATTTTTAGGAAAACCCTCAATCTCCCTGGCACTGGCCCTGCCACAAAGCCCCCAGCTCTGCTGCAGTGTTACAGCCCCCCCAGGCACTCACCTGTGCAGAGATAGGGAACCTGGGGATCACTGTGTGCCTGCAGTTTTCCCTCCTGGGCAATAAAACATCCTGCCCCCAGGGCTTCATCCCTGCCCTCGGGTGGGTGCTCACCAGCGTGTGAGAACAGGATCCCGTGTTTGCAGAGTGCATCACAGCACATTCCTGTCATTAACTGTTAATTGTTGAGTGAAGTCATTTCTGAGGGTGAGTTTTGGATCCTCAGCCTTGCACCGACAGGAGCCTGTACATGTGCTCTCCCAGCCTCCCAGACTGGGCCCTGAAATTCTTTCTGTGAGAGCTCTGGGGGTTTTGGGAGCACTCAGACACGTGCGTTTGCATGACCCAGCATTTCTGGGTGAGTGTCCCAGGACTTCCTGGCAAGCTGAAGCTCTCTGCCCCCTCAGAAGGTGCTGGGTTTCCCTGGAGGGCTGAGACACACAGCTTGGACCTGTTCCCATGCCCACAGCCTCTGTCCTGTGACAGCTCAGGGCTGCACCCACCGACCCCTCTCCTGCCTCTGTCCTTCCCTGGCAGTCAGCACCCTTCCCTGGATGTTTAAAGGGAAGTTTTGGGGTTTAAACAGAACCATCCTGTTGAACAGCAGACCAAATGGAGTTGCTTGGAAGCAACTACAGTGGAAACCCATAGTGTCAGTGACACCCACAGGTGGGGCTGGTTGGGCAGGGCATCTCCACCCAGCCCAGCTCTGGTTTGCACCCAGTCTGGGGCTGAAATGCAGTGGTGGGAGAGCAGGAGGGGTTTGAAGTTATTCAGGGATAGCCATGAGTCAGCAAGCCTTTTTTTATGCATCCAGCAGGTGAGAACACAGGGAGTGACACCAGCACAGCCCAGGTCATTGGGAGTAGCAGCCTTCACACAGCAGCTTGTACATGAGATTTTAAGGCAGTGCTACTGTTTCTGGGCACATCCCAGAGACCAAAAAGCAAAGAAAGGCAGCTGTGCCTCAAGTGCAGAGTGACAAAGCCCTGGTGTGGAAGCAGCAATTCCCCAGTGATGACCCCACACCAGGCTGGCCAGCAGCCAGACAAGGGTGTTCCCATTTCATATCCTTGTGATGGGAAGCCCTGGAAGGTTGGGGTGGACCAGCTGAACTGGTTCGAGCATCTCTGCTCAAACACAGGCAGCAGGACACGAGACCAGCAGATTCCCAGCTCTCCCAATAGTGCCACACAGAAACCAGAGCAAAGAAGGGCAGCCAGGAGAGGCTGCCCCAGTCGATGGTACCCAATGTCTGCAGCACTTGGGAACCACTTCAGGCTCTAGCAAGCTGCACTTCCCTTCACTGGAGTGTGGCAGCATCAGCTCAGCAGGGAACTTGGGAAAATCTCAACAGCTTCTGGGTCTCACAGGCTGCAGATCCTGCACCCTTACCATGATCCCAGTTCAGCACAGCGTACTGCCTTCTCACCTGCTGCTCGTGTAGTCTGGGAAGTGCCAGGGAAGAAACCCAGGGCCTGGCCAGTGCTCAGGCTTCTTCAGCTGTGTCAGCTGCTGTGGTGCTTGAGTGGCAGCAGCTCGGGGCTGTGAGCTGCCCTCAGGGTCCCTGCAGGTGCTGCTGGAGGAGCTGCAGCCCCCAGGCACATGTGTTGGCAGGTCTGGAGCATACAGGCAATGCCCCTTGCTGTGGAGCTGCTTCCCTCCTTGGCAGGTGTTTCACCATACAGAACACAGGTATTTGGGGGTGACTCATGAGGCACAAGGACCACCTGGGCTGAGACTGGGTTGTGCCATAGTAAAACCTGCTGAGGTGGACCTGCAGTGGAGCTGTGCCAGTGTGACAGCAGAGGCAGATCTTGCTGGCTCAGCCAATGCAGCCTTTCACCCTGGGCAGTCCCTCAGCCTCTCCATCCCAGTAGTGCCTCAGACAGCTGCAAATTCAATGCGTTTCAGAAGAAGGTGAGGAGGCCACTATTGCTGTAATACCCTGCCTGGGGAGAGCCCTCCTATGCATGTTCCAGCACAGGGAGCTGCCCTCCGATGTGGTTAGGCTGGAAGAGGGCCCAGCAGGAGGCCAGGAGGGGGAAGCAGCATCACCAGCATGCTGCTTTTGGGGCCAGAGGAGCAGCACGTTGTGGGAGCATTGCCTGGCCCTGATGGCACAGGTCCCTCCTGCTCTGCATGTGACTGACACCCCAGTGCCAAAGGCCATGCTGATGCTGAGGATGTGCAGTGTGTGACCCCTCAGAGAGCATCCCCTCCCCTTCCTGTTCAGGGCTGTCTGTGAGTCCTGTGTCCATTGGCATCCAGATGGGACAGCCCTGCCCTAGCCCACGGTGCCCCTTGGCCACGGAGGGGCCCAGGGCAGTCAGGCCACAGGGCTGGGCCATGGCTGGTGGTGGCATGAGCAGAGTAGCTGAACAAAGGAGCTGCTGCTCCAGTCTGGGAGCACTGTCACTACACTGGTTGGACTGGCACTGGCAGATGGTGACAGCACTGGCAGCTGGTGAATACCAGGGCTCCAGCAGTGCCTGGTTTGATCCCTTTGGTGGGGAGAGCCCAGCCAGGGATTGGACCCAGCGAGCTGCTGTGGCTCTGCCCAGCCTGGGAGCATGGGGCCGTGGCGTTCGGGTGCACTAACTGCAGCTTGGTGCATTCCAGGTGAAACCTTTCTCCTGGGAGATGGCCTCCCAGGGCCCTTAGAACCTCGCCTGGACCCCATGGACTCTGCCTTGAACTCTGTCAATTCATCCAGCCACAGCAGGAGCTCCAGAGACTATCGCCTGCCAGGATACAGGCACCTGCACCAGCCCTCTAGCCTGAGCCAGGGCAGCATGTCTGCCCTGCGCAGGCTTAGCTCTGGGGGTAAGAGCTCAGAACAGCCCTGCAGCTGTACATTGGGCAATGAAGGGCTACTCTAACTCCAGTCACACCTTTCTAACTTCAGCAAGTACCAGAGGCTGGCTCTGCACAGCCAAGCAACTCTGTTAGGTGTGATGGCACCTGGCAGGTGGCAGTGTGGACAGGTGACATTTCTGCTTTGGCTGGTGACTGGGTGGACCTGGAGGTCGGTTGGGAGATAGGAACAGGCAGGAGCTGAACTGTGTCCAAGTGATAAATGGGTGTTTGAGTCCACAAGGATGGATTTGGAATGGCTGGGGAGTGGAAACTTGCCTGGTGGGGCTGGGAGGATGGGCAGATGCATGAGTGGCACTTGTCTGTACGGAGGAAGAGGGGCGGGAGAGCTCAACTGCTCATTGCAGCACCTGGGGTTGCAGTAGTGTCATTTCAGGTGCATGGCATCAGTAAAAGCCTCTGAAAAGCTCAGGCTGCTGGTGCCTCCCCCACACGTTTTCAGGCAGAGCTGAGACAAGGGGCTGTGCAGGCTGGGAGCAGGACCTGTGCCAGTTCAAGCTGTGCTTTTGGACAACCTGTGGGTTCAGTCCATCAGCAGATGCAGCCAGTGAAAACATAAACCAGCTTTGCCGTGTTAAATGTGCTAAAGGTGTAGGGAGTGAGGAGGAACCGTGCATGGGAAGAGATGTGGGAATGGCAGAGGGGTGTCCTGCTGAGGTGGGAAGTGTCAGCCCAGGGACAGGGAGGAGTGGAAGCTGGGGACAAACAAGGGGAGTGGGGCTTGAGAGAGAGGCCAAGGGCTCACTATAGAAGGCTGCCCTGAAAAGTCAGACCTAAGGAGAGACCTAAGGCTTTGGTGCCAGACCTGAGCCACAGGAATGTGGGGTGTGCCTGGGCCGTGCCCCTTGCTGTGTCTCTGCCCTGCTGTGGGAGAGGAGCTGAGTGGTGGATGCAGGGGAGGGACCATGCAGCCCCAGTAAGGGCTCTGTCTGTTCCAGGGTCAGACAGATACCTGGGCTCCCGGGACCCCTCCCGCCTCAGCAGCAGGGACCCCTCGTCCTGGAGCGTGGAGGAGGTGATGCAGTTCATCCGGGAGGCAGACCCCCAGCTGGGCCCCCACGCTGACCTCTTCAGAAAACACGTGAGTGCCAGGGTTCCTGGGCAGATGTGTGTGTGTTTGGGGGGGTGTGACACCTGGGAGGGGGCAAATCACACAAACAAAACCCATGAGAGTCAGAACACGGCAGCACTGCAGACCAGGTGGAGTTTGTGCTTAATGAAAGAATCCTCATAAATCCTGCTCATGCTTTATCCAGGCTTGGATCCTCATCAGAACCCCTTAGGGGCATCCTGGGTGCACAGAGAGCCTCTGCAGTGAATCCCAGTGCTGAAAACACAAATTCTGCTCCTCCTGGAGTCTAATACTCACCTTGTGGCAGATTTCTGCTGGCAAGAAACATATTCCAAGTGGGATTCAGAGTGCATTGCTGCTCACCTCCTGTACCAGGGAATCTCCCAAGGCTCTGGGCCTTGTGCACATCTGTAAGTGTAAAACAGCTGCAGACACAGCCTGGAGTTTGTACCATTACTGCTACAGGAGAGGTTTGGCAGCTGCATGTCCTGAGCCCTGCAAGAGCTGTGTTCTCTCTGCCTCCAGATGAAGTCCATGTGCTGGTGCTGCTCATGAAGAGCAGTGGGAGCAAACACCCAGTGCTGTGTCCTGCTCTGGGATGGGCTGACCCAACACTTCTTTTTTTTTAATTTGTTCTATTTTAGAAACACTGATAATTGAGAAATGTTTGTTTTAATTATGAAAAGTCGCCAAGGGATGGAAGTGCCCTGGATTGTCAATCCTGAGGAGAACCTTGCTTTTGTCTGTGGGAGGGAGAACCAGCTCAGGCCTGCTACTGGAGGTCCCTGGAGATCTCACCAACCTGAAAGCAACTGAACATTGACATAGGACAGGATTTTCTGTTGTTCAAGGCTGTGACTTTTATTTTTCACTTACGAGCCAATTAACATTTTCTTCATGGAAAACTGTCCAGTGCAAAGCTCTGGGCCCAGCCTGGACTGGGTCATGGCTGAGTCCTGCAAGGGACTGGGAGACTTCCACTTGCAAATGCCAAGTACAAAGCTGTTTTCTGGTTATTCTAAGCTTCATGATCCATCCCCTCCTTAGTCTCAGGAGGGACACATCTGGCTCTGCTGTAAAGCATCAGATGCTTTGAAAGTTGCTGTGTTGGAATCAGCCCCAGTGGGGGTGAGCAGCTCCACCACTCTCTGCCAGTGGCGGGGACTGTGCTGTGAAGCTCCAGAAACAGAACCACAGAATCCTTCAAAGCTCTCTGAGGTGATACAGTCCAACATTCCCCTGGCACTGCCAAGGCCAACACTTGACCATTTTCCCAAGTGCCAGATCCACATGTTTTTTGAGCACTTCAGGGATGATGATTTCAGCCTGTGCCAGTGATTAACCACCCTTTCAGGGAATAACTTTTTCCTAATATCCAGTCACAGCACAGGCTCCTTGGGTTTTGGGATCTGTTCCCTCACCTCTGTCTTCATCCATGACTTCAGGGCTGTGTGTGTCACAGCAGGGCTGTCACCATCCACACATCCTCTGCCAGATTTCTGCTGCACTGGGATGACAATGTCCTGGAGTGAGCAACTGCTCCCCTGCATTGCCACTGCCTGTCATTCCCCTGTCAGTGGAACCTCCCTTTTCCTTCCTCCCCTGCTCCCTTCAAGCTGGGCCGGCCCTCTGGAAATGGCTCCTGGATGTTCATCACCCAGCAGAATTCCCATCACACCCAGGGGTCCGGGGCTGCAGCAGGGTGGGTGTAGGGATACCTGGGATGTCCCTACTGGGATCTCCATACTGGGGTCTCCATACTGGGATCTCCATATTTGGATGTCTATACTGGGATGTCCACACTGGGATATCCCTACTGGGATGTCCATGCTGGGATGCTGCTGACAGGGCTCTCACACCCAGCCCTGCTGTTGCATTTTGCGCAGGGCTGGTGCTCCCAGGGCCATCACAAGCACTGTGGTGTGATTCATCCTTGCAGGAGATCGACGGGAAAGCCCTGCTCTTGCTGCGGAGTGACATGATGATGAAGTACATGGGGCTGAAACTGGGGCCAGCCCTGAAGCTCACTTACCACATCGACAAGCTAAAGCAAGGCAAGTTCTGAGAGGAGGAGTGGCAGGATGGATGCTGGACGCTCCCGGCCGTCCCCAGCCGCGCTCAGCTGCCGCCAGGTTCGCATGCACACACCCCCTCTGCCGGACACTCCGGACACCCGGCCGCACCCCGGGGCTCAGGAGGAGCCCGGTACAGCCGGCCTTGGCACCAGACTCAGGCTGTGGGCGTTGGAAGCAGAGGGTCTGCTCTCCTCCCTGCTGCCCAGCACTTCTCCGTGAGCTCCTGCTCCCCTGGGATGGAGCAGCGCTCCGGGCAGTGCCCTCAGCTCCTCCCTGGGGCTCAGCACTCCCGGCTCGGGGCAGCCCCTGAGCCTGCCCAGCCTCCAGGGGCTCGGAGCCCCCAGTGCTCTCACAGCGAGCTCAGAGCACCCAGCCCTGCCTTCCACACTGGGGGAGCCTGGCCCCCGGGCTCTGCCTGCCCCAGCTCCTGCCCAGGCTCCAGCTGGGCACACCAGGCCAGGGGTGGAGGGCTTCATTGAAGACAGGAAGCTGCATGGGAGCGTGGAGTGAGCTGGAAGAGCTGGGTGGGGCTGGGCCTGGCATGCCCCTGGCACAGATGGGCCTGGGCTGCTCTTGGAGGCTGCCTGGATGCTGCAGGACTCGGCTGAGCCTTCTCGCTTCCTTCTTTTTTTTTTTAATAATTTTTTTTTACTATCTGTTTGAAATGATGAGATGATTTTTCTACCTGTGTTGAACTCGCAACTCTTGGTGATTTTTAGCCAGAGCTGCTAAGGTTTGTCTTCCCAGGGGCACTCCTGCTCCTCTAGAGTTTCGGTCTGTCCCAGCTCACCGTGTGCAAGAGGGTTTTGGGTCTGGCCAGAGCATCCCAGGGTGGTGTCCTGTCCTGACATCACTCTTCCTGTGAGGGCTTTGCCCTTCCCAAGGCACCTGTTGGTCTCAGGCAGTTTAATGTATTTATTTTTGATGGCACGTGGGTGGTTCTGGTGGTCCCAGACATGTTTCTGCAGCTGCACGAGGAATGTCAGGGTGGAGCCACCAGCGGTGCCACCGCAGTGTGCCCTGGACAGCAGCTGCCAGCTGGGGGCTGCCCAGACCCCAGAGCATCACTGGCACCAGCCTGGCCTAAGCTGGGACAGGGCTGACAGGACAGGGCTGATGGGGCCAGCACGGGCTGTCCCCTGTGTGTGCCCACACACACAGCTGAGCACAGCACACACACACAGACGCTTCCTCTGCAGTGACCAACGGGCTGGGACGGGATCTCCACTCCAAGCACTTCGTTCTCCTGTCCTCAGCTCTCCCTCTGCATCCGGAGCACAGCTCACCCTCCCCTGCAGCCTCGAGGGCCTGGCCAGCAACAGGACAGGCCCCTGTGGTGACCAACCCTCCAGGCTCTTGCACTGAGTCAGGTTTACCCCTAAGGGGCAAAGTTACGAGAAAAAACAAAATACCCCGAACCCCAAAGTAATAAAAAGGCAAAATGGCTTTTTGTCCTCTAGCGCTGCCGGCCCGGGGCTTGGGGCTCCGGCTGCTCACGGAGCCCTGGGCGGGAGCCGGCCCGGCCCCGCTGCAGCCAGGCCCCGGCGGGCTCAGCCGGTGCTTTCCTCTGCACTTATTTTACCTTGATTTGTTTATAAATAAAAGGATACCAAGTTCCTCCCCGCTGTCGGTGCGCTGGTGGCAGCGCCGGGCTGAGCCCCGGCCGTGGGGGGAGCACAGGGACGGGCAGAGGGGGCTGCCCCGGGACTGACCCCTGGACTGGCCACGAGACTGACCCCGAGACTGACCCCCGGGACCGACCCACGGGATTGACTCCGGACTGACCCTGGACTGGCCACGGGACTAACCCCGGGACTGACCCACGGGACTGACGGGTGGGATTGACCCCAGGACTGACCCCCAGGATTGACCCTGGGACTTGCCAGTGGGATTGACACCAGGTTTGACCCACAGGACTAATCCCGGGACTGGCCCCCGGGATTGAACCCTGGGACTGACCCCAGGACTGCCCCCCGGGATTCACCCCCGGCTGCCGCGGCCGCTGCCCCGGGCGGAGCGGGGACAGGGTGGGGCTGCGGAAGCGGAGGGTGACCTGGCGGAATGGCCGGAGCTGATTGAGGCGCATCGTGTCCTCCGTGTCCAGCGGCCCTGAGGCACCCCCGGGCTGACACCCCCCCTGTCGTTCGTGTGCTGCCGACAGAGGCTTTGGCAATTCCTTGTTCCGGGCTGGAGTTCGAGGGCGATGTCGGGGCAGGGGCAGCGCTGAACCCATCGCTGCCTGAACCCCTCGGAGCCCTCGCTGGGCAGAGCCCCTGCAGCCAGACAGGGCGGGGGGCTGAGCCCCAAGCCCCTCACACTGCTCCCCAGCACAGACCATGGCCATGAGCATGGATCCCCAGGAGCCCCTGAGAGCTGCCAGGGGCTGCTCGGTCCCACCGGGGCACGGGATGGGCAGCAGGGAAGGGCCAGAGGCCGAGGGGGCCTGGCCGGGCCCCTCACCGGCTCAAAGGGGCTGGTCCCCCATGAGCAGGGTGATGGGTGATGGAGTGAGGGGTGATGGTCTCACCCCCATGTGCTCGGAGCCGTGGGTTTGTGTCCCAGCTGCACCTGGAGCACCTGGCGATGTCCCGCAGGGGCTGGTGGCAGGAGGGGGCACCCAGCCCCAGGGAGGGCACCGAGCTGGGGGCTGCAGTCTTGGCTGCACGTCGAGCACAGGTGAGGGGGCAGAAGCCCCCAGGTGTCTCCTTGCAGACCCAGCTCCACTGCCCCCGCGGCTCCTGTCCAGGTGACAAACCCCTGGGGCCACTTGTCACAGCACAGGGACCCTGCCCAGGCTCCTGGGGCTCCCCTGTGCCAGCACCGTTCCCCCAGAGCCCCCTCCCCTCCGGGGCTGCAGCAGTGTCTGTGCCCGCGGGCCCTGGCAGCACAAACCGGGGGCAGCACAGCAGAGCTTGGCTGAGGCCCCAAAGCCACCGAACTCCCACACCTCCATGAGCAGCCCCAGGGATGCCCAGTTCATTTTTAAATTCCACTGCATCTTGAACTGCTCGTCTCTGTTGCTGTCCCAGCTCAGGAGCTGAAGTGCAGCGCTCAGGGAGACACCAGAGCAGAGCTCCCCATCCCAGCAGGTGCAGTACCCCAGCCCCAGCAGGGTCAGGGCTGCTGTGGCACCAACAGACCCAGGGCTGGGCAGTGGCACCAGCCCAGTCCTGCCTAGGCTGGGCCCCTGGGTGCTGAGTCCCAGTCCAGGCTCTGCCCCCCGGCCCCAGCTCTCCCATGAGGACCCTGAAATTGGGGGGAACAGCCCAGCCCCAGTGCTGAGGGGTCAATGGGGACAGCACTTCCCCTCCTCCTAGGGAGTGGGAACCACAGGGTGCCCTTGGCTGAAGGCTCCCAGGATTCCTCTGAGGGTTCCCAGGGCTGAGCCTGCTCGGGGGAGGGCAGAGTGGTGCAGTGACAACCCCACATCACCCCACAGCCCAGGGACACAGTTCTGGCCATGGGTCTGGAGAACAGGGGTGGGACAAATGCTCCTGGGGCAGCTCAAAGTCATGGGAACCCATTTCTTGCCCTGCAAAGCCTGCAGGCTCAGCCCAGGCTCCTCAGGTTTCTCCACTGCTGGAAGGAAGCTCCACACCTTCAGACTTTGGAGCTCCGTGTCTAAACCCATTGTGAACAGAGCTCAAGTTTTTGCTAGCTTAGAAGGGATTAATTCAAGATTGGGCAGTTTTGTGCTTCAGTTCTTCCCTTCACTCCGAGCAGGCAGGAACAGAGCAAGCACAGTTTGTTAAAAATGAGCTTTTAATGACCCAGTCAGTTGCATGATTTTGGCCAAAACAAACATTTCAGGAGAAAAAAAACACATTTGTGCTGCAGCCGAGGAAGGATCTCTCCCTGCCCCAGGAGCAGCCAGGCCAGCTGAGGGCAGGACTGGGCAGCAGCAGAGCCCTGCAACTCAGCAATTCCTGCCCAGCAGCTGCAACTGGCACACAAGGAATGCTCCATGCTCTCCGGGCTCACAGCAGCGTTACAGGCAATATTCAACTGAGGACTGAAGCAAGGGGGCCGGGGAGGAGAGCACTGAGGAGGGACAGGACAGGGTTTGGTTTCGTGGCTCAGCCAGGTCTGGCCGTGCAGCTGTCCCCAATCTCCGCGGAGCTGCTGCAGTCTGAGTGACACTGGGGACGCCTCCCTTCCCTCCTTCCCCTCCCCTGCCACCAGAGGCCACGCAGGCTGTTACATGGCAGCAGCAGGCAGGGAACCACGGCAGTTCAGGCCCCCAGCACTGCACAGCTGGACAGCAACACCCCCACCCAGCACAGGTCACACCCTCAGGAACAGCCCTCGGGACTCCAACGGGGACAGAAAGGCAACGGAAGGCTCCGCTGCAAATCCATGAAAAAGCACCAGGAGCTGCTGTGGCCCAGGGCAGGGACACAGTTCAAGGCAGCAGTGGAAGTGGTTCAGTGGTTCACTCTGTTCTCACCTCCCCCTTGATGCAAGGGGTCGGAGTTTCCCAGCCCCAGGAGCAGCTCCAGGAGCACTGGCACAGGCAGGGCTCACACAGAGCCCTCGGGTCAGGGCTTCCCTGGCAGCTTTGTTCTCCTGCCCCCACAACCTGATCCCAGTTCAGCCCATCCCTGCAGTGACACCTCAGCCAGAGCTGAGCATGTTCCAGAGTAACACTATTCCAGGAAGATCTTCCTGGTTAGAAATTCATAGTGACAATGAATGCACCAAGAGCCTTTGCAAATGCTACTGAAAAAAAAATTAAAACAAACAAAAAATCATCCCCTTCCCCCCTTCCCTGAAAAAAAGAAAAAACAATCAAACCTAAAAGGCTGCAGGAAGCTGCCCAGAGCCCTCTCTGCAGCACAGCCCAGCTCAGACACTAAAGTAGCCCCTAAAATCTCGTGCCATGCATAATTTCACCAGTGAAGACTGAGGAAGGAGCAGAAAGACTGGAGAAAGCAACTCCACTGTCAGTCTCCAAGGCACCCTGGAGCCAAGCACTCCCTGCACCGGGAGGGACGTGTGCCATGGGATTCCCCTCAACACAGCAAATCCCACAGCCCAGTTTGCTTTGACCTCCATGCTGGTGCAACTGAAGGAACTGAAGGAAGTCTGGAGGGGCCTCTGTGAACTCTCCTCCACAAATAACCAAGATCTATATAGAAAATAAAGGGAGGACAGAAGAGCTAAGGAAATAAGGGACAGGATCTCAGAAAATTATAAACCCGTGAGTTAGGAAAGCCCAAAACTGAGGGTGTTGAAGCTACTGCTGTAAGAACACCTGGAAAACCTAATGGAGACTCCTCTCTGCAGCAAGGACACACCTGGAGAGGGAGAGAAAAGGAGCAGGAATTACTGACAGGGAAGAGCCAGAGGCTGGAACTGCACATCACTGGAGGCAGAGTCTGACACGTGGGCCCTGGCAAGAGCCCTGTGCCCAGCTCAAGTGTCTGTCAGCTGCACAGGGGCACTGTGGCACCAGCAAAGGCAGGAACTGCTCCCCTGGACACAGCACAGGGAGTGGGCACTGCTGACCCAGGACTGAGCCCTGCCCAGCACCAAAGCAGCATTTCCATTGTGCTGCAGCCCTAAGAGAGCTGGGCTGGCACAGGGACTGCCATGTCAGGGAACACAGGGGATACTGTCAGGAAGACCAAGGTTCAGAGTATCTTTAGGGTAAAAGGTTACAGGGAGAATTCTTCAACTCTTGGTGTGGACCCAGCTGTGGAACAGCCCAAGCCCCAGCAATCACATCTGGTCCCAGTCCTGTGCCCAGGGAAGGGGAGCACTCCTGTGGCAGACTGGGGCCAGCCCTGCTTTCCCCTGCAGGTCACTCTGGGAGGGTCAGCTACACAAAGGGAAGGGGGAGGAGGGAAGGGCTGGACTCTTCAGAGCCCAGCACTCAGTAGTGGAGCCCTGCTGTCAGCCCAGAGGTGTGTGCAGATGCTGCTCAACTTCTGCCAAGCCCCCACACAAACCAGCCAGAGCAGGGGCAGGTGTCACATCCATGTCACCTACTGCACAGGGGGAGAATGCAAATTTAAAGTCTGTCTGTTTTGTTGATGAAGTCTGAGTGCAAGGTTTTAGTATCTTCTCCTTCCCTGGAATGTGTACATCCAGTTTTCACATCCCTGTAACACCTGCAGCCCTTGCAGACCACAGCTTGAGCCCTAGGTCTGACAGGAACTGCTGTCCCAGGAGATGGACACAATGGATACTTCCAAGATCTTGTTTTACAAATGTGAGGGACTGCAAAATATTGAATTTCCTAAACCCAGGAACCCCTTGCTCAGCTCTGCCCCCATTTTCAGGAGCATGTGCTCCACTGGTGCTTTCATCTGAACCTAACCCCGAATTCCTCTGTGTGTATTTGTATTTTATTGTGTGTCACCCTGCTAAGGGGGCAGCCATCCCCAGCTGTCACAGACAGAGGCACCACCCAGCCCTCAGCACAGCTGAACACACGTGTGAGCACCAGCACATCTCCTGGGATGCCAGCTTTCTCCCAAATCACGTGGGAGGTCAGATGCCAGGAGCAAAGACTGGCCAAGAAATTTCTCCCAAAAGGAAGAGGTTTGGGTCATTAAACATTACCAGGAATCAGTCATGATTTGCTGAAGGGAACTTCAGCTCTGTTATCTCCAGGTCAGGAGAGCTGCTGCCACTGCGGTCGCTGTAGGTGTCCCTGTAGGAGTAAAAGATTTGGGGTTAGTGGGCACAAGTGCTTTAGTCACAAGGGGCTGATAATTAATGGGGGATGCTGCAGCACAGGGAAAAGTCTGGCTCCTGTGCTGGGAGGAGCCATTTCAAACTCAAATGTGCAAAAGCAGAGAATTAAAATACCCCTCAACCCCTGGAGGTGTTGAAATGAGAGTCCCTCACACATCAAACTCTTCTGGGCCACATCTGGTACAGGTGATGCCAACATTGGCACAGGAATCTGACACAGCTGCACTGCAGCCCAAAGCCAACATTTTCCTTTTGGCATTGCCTTTGCCTGGGTTTGATACAGGCACTGTTAATTCTCCTCTGCACTTGATCTGGTTTCTGTTTGATGCCTGTCAGCTCTCAGCAACCCCGCGATGTTGAGTAGAGAACAGGTCAGCACCTCATGGTTGTTACTGCACAGTCCTGAGTGCCAAACTGAACTGCAGCACCAGGTAACTGCACCATGAAATCCACCCAAAACACCACTTGCTTTGCAAACTGAAACACAGAAAGCTGAAGCCAGCAGGAAAAAATATGAGGCTGCAACCACCAGGACCTGTTCCTTAAACCAGCAACAGGAACAAGTTTCTTATGTCCCAACCTGTATGTGGATTTGTCTGAGGAATGTAGGGAAAAGCCCTTGAGGTGTCCAGTCGTGTAGAAGAGCAGGCCCAGCCTCAGTTTCCCCAAAGACCCTGACTGACAGCACAAGGCTGCAGATCTCCTATCTCTGAAGCCTCTCTGCAGGACAGCTCTGTGGCCCCACAATCAGCCTCAGCACACCAAGAGAAGAATGGGAAGAGGGGGTGGTGCAATTCCAAATTATCCCCAGGAGGTCTGTGCCATCCTGCAGGAAGCAGCACTGTCCTGTGACAGCTCTGACTGGGGCCTGTCTTGAACCCACCTGGGGGAGAGCCTGCAGCCCTTCTGTAGGTAGTGGGTGAGTCTCCCTGCAGATGCCAGGAGGAGCCCAAAGTATGGGGGTGATGGCTTGATGGGCCTGGAGAGGAACTCGGGGTGATACTGAACCCCAACGAAGAAAGGATGCTCTGAGAGGAACAAACAAAACATTCATGTCAGGTTTCTCCAGCCTGTGGCTGAGCTGCAGGTGAAATCCTGATTATGCTGAAGCCCTGATGATGGGAAGTATCATTTCCATGTCTTTTGTCCATAAATGGAGAGGGACATGGGATTTTATTTTTACCATAATTTATGGATGGAATCATTCCAAGACAGTCTGAATGGGTCCCACAGGACAACCTGCTCCATTACCCTCCAAACACTTCCCTTGTCCATCCCACACCCTCAAACCAACTGCTTAGGGACTCACCTTCCAGCTCAACCACTTCCATCCGCTCTCCCTCCTCATCCTGCCCCACAAACTTCAGACCTTGCTCTTCAAAACACTTCTTCAGTTCTGGATTGACCTAAAAAAACAGAAGCAAGACAAGCCAGGATCTCCCCTGTCTGGTTTACACAGGAAAGCTCAGTACCTACATGAGCATTTTTACCTCAAATCTGTGTCTGTGTCTCTCTTCCAAGAAATCATGGTCTCCATACAGCTTCCCTGCAGTGAAGTAAGATGTTCCTCAGAGCAGTGAACACAGCTTTTAACACGTTCATTTGATCAGCACCCTTCAGAATATGCTACTTCTGGAGGAGATCAAATTCCCTGATCCCCATTCCCCCCCAGAACAGTCTGGGAACATCCCCCATTCAAGGATGCTTCAACATCCCCAGGTCTCACTTCCCCATCCCACCACATATGCCAGCCATTCCCAGGAAACATTTCCAGAAGAGGGGAAAAGGGCCTTACTCATGATTGAATTCTTGGTTTGGAAGAGTGTCCTTCTCTTGCCAAGCCTCATTGTCCCACCCATTTGCCCAGGATTATGTTCTGGCATGTCTATGACCTGTGGAAAGAATTCAGAGGCGAGAATCAGGGAGGAATAACAATAACAGGCAGACTCTGACACATTAAAGGAAAAAAATCCCACCAACATTGATGCAAAAACCCAAGGAAATCAGCCTAAGGAACACTGTCTTGACAAGGCAGAGCATCAGAACCAGCTCAGCTGGCCCAGTTGTTCAGCAGAGGCTGCACAGTACTCATGGGAGGTTTGTGGATATTCAGGAAACTTTCACATAGGAACTGGCCTCAGTCAGAGTTTGCACACACTGCACACACCAATACCATGCTGTCCACTGAACTGCATCTTAAATAAACAAGCAAATTGATGGCAACAAAACCCCCAAATCAGAATTGCTTACTCATAAGCTGATTTTTTTATAACTTCCTCACTTTGAGTAGCATTTTAAAATATAGCAGAAGCCAATCGTTATGGTGGCCCAGAAACACAGAGCCTTCCAAAATGTTCCCAGGAACTCAGCTCTGTCTGTAGCTGTCATACAACAGCTTGAGCTGGAAGGGACCTTAGAGCCCACCCAGTGTCCCCTGCCATGGCAGGGACCCCTCCCACTGTCCCAGGAACTCCCAGCCCCAGTGTTCAGCCTGGCCTGGGGCACTGCCAGGGATCCAGGGGCAGCCACAGCTTCTCCTGGCAGTCATACCCAGGGCTGTGCAGGAAAATCTAGTAAGGACATCACAAATAAATCCCCATAAACTCACCACTGGATGAGAAGTTTTAGGGTCAAACTCTGTCGAGTTGGCATCTGCAATGCAATGTTCAGCAATCAGAAACACTGATTTGAGTGACAGCACCTGCAGGACCTGCCCCAAGGACAGCAGCTCCCCATCCCAACTGAGCTGAGCCCCCCCTCAGGCACAGAGCAGCCAGGCAGCAGGAACAGAGCTGTCAGCACTGTTTGGCATCAATTCCAAAGGCTGCAGTCTCAGGAGAACCCACCCTCGTTCAGGAAAAACACAGGTTCAACAGCTTCAAATAGAGAAATAAAGGCAGGGAGGGGGAAAGGAGCAGAGTGGTGTGACAAACTCCTTTTTCCCCACCCTCACTACTGGAGAGAATCAAGAGTCAGGCTGAGAACTCAATTCAGCACTCTCTGAAGGGAGTTCTGGTAACAGGGACCTGCTCAGTCCAAGCAGTGGGGCTCACAAGGAAACTCCACTCCCTGGAAGAGCTGCAGCTGCTCCTTGGGCTTCACTCCAAAAAATGGCTGCAGTGGGAATTTGGGATGTCCAGCACACATAGGCCACCAAGGTGTTCCATTCAGGAGCTGAACCTCAAGTTAAGCAACAGGAAGTTTTCTGTCATTATAAGCATGACTTACTCCATTGATTTTTATTTAAATAGGGTAAGGAAATTGTTCTTCTTACTCCAAATTAGCAAAATAGAGGGATTTTTACAGGTCTAGGTAAAAAAATTAAACCCACCTATGAAAAATTTAAAATCACAGGTATCTAAAAAAATCACAGGTATTACTCAAGCAACCCAAGAAATAGGCAAAGGCAGGAAGGGTTCTGTGCCATTACCTTGCCAACCAAGGACACTGCGAGCAAACTCCACCACTGCCAGCTGCATTCCCAAACAGACTCCTGGGGAAGGAAAGGCAGGACATGGATCAGGACAAGGACTTCTGAGCCCAGGTTGCAAAGCACAGACACCTTCACAGAACATCCTGAGTCAGAGGAAAACCTGGATGCGGCAGATCTTTGCCTGGGACTCAGGGCTCTGTAGCCCAAGCTTTCCTTCCCTCCCTTTCCCATCCCCTCTGCCCACTCACCAGTTCAGTCTCTCACCTCAGACACTCCACTGAAATGCAGTCACGAGGGTCTTGGTGCCAAGATCACCACAGCCTGATCTGAAACACCCCAGACTGCTGGCCCCTCATCACAGACTCCTTGTCAGCACCTCCCAGCCAACTCTGACCACTTCAGAGTAACCAGGGGTGAGGCTGCATTCCCAGCTCAGCTGAGCACAGATCTGCCTTCCTCAGACTGCAAAACTGCCCATCCCAGACACTGAAAAGCATGGGAGCTCCTGCAGCAGACCAGATAGGCTGCTCTTCAACCTCCTCTCCTTTGCTTCATTTCTTCTTATGCTTCTCACCTAAGAAGGGTTTCTTCTGTTTTCTTGCCCAGGAAATAGCTTGGATTTTGCCCTCTGTCCCTCGAACACCAAATCCACCAGGAACCAGAACTCCACTGCATGAGGATGAAAAGATTCCATTCAGCATGGCTGCCCCAAACCACACACCCACGTGTCTCCACCCTCCCATAAAATCTTGGGCTTGCAAGACCTCTCCCCTGAGATGGGCTCTGAAGTAGCCAGGTGGCAAAGGCCTGGCTGCAGCAGCTTCCACATGACTTCACATGAGCTGGCACATAAAGCAGAATTTACAGGGAAATATTTTATAAATGCCAATTTTACCTTCAAAAGAGAGATCCCAAATTTATTGCAGGTTACCATACTGAAATGGCTCATGCTGTGGGACTCACATCCCTGCACCAAACCTGTTTGCAAACACATCACCAGGCAGGCCCATGCTGAGGAAGCCTCTGCCTACAGTGTCAGGTTGTCCTGACACCAAACTCTGCAGGAGGTTCTTTCTTCTGATCTCACCCAAATCCTGCTCTAGCAGGGCCCCTCTTGTTCTTGTGTTTGTGCTAACTCTCGGCACTCCTCTGCATCCACAATCTAACACCTCTCACACTTTATTTTTTAAGAACTTGTTACCCCATTTACACCTTCCATCCTCACTCTGGCTTTAACAGCCTCCACAAGCACCTTTCCTTACTCCTGATTTTCTCTCACTGTTTCCACCTGAGCACACAGGTGTGCACATCCTCATTTCCCCCACTGCTGCCTTTCATCACCTCCCTCACTTACTTAACAACTCTCCATTTAACATCTTATCCTAAACACCCCTGAGAGGTGTCTGGGGCCTTGTCAGAGGGTGCTGACAAGAGTCTCCAGCAGGCTCTTAGCTCCAAAGCTGGCAGCAGCAGCAGGTTTATCAGACACTGTCCAGGGAAAGGCCAGAGCAGAACTCACTCAGCAGCACAGAGCTTCTGCCACGCCTCGTGGTACCTCACAGGCTCCTCCTGCAGAGTCTCTGGCTCGAGGTCAGCAGAGTCAATGTACTGGGAAGAAATCCAAGCAAAGGATGATGAGAGATTGCCACAGGAGTGTACAGCACCTCCTGAATTCTCATTGAATTAAGAGAGCATCATTCCTCCTGGACAGCTCTGGGTTTGTCTCCTACATGGATACTGAAGTTTTTTTCTGGGCTGATTTCCCATCTGTTAGCCAACAAAACCACTTTACTCTTGGTGCACAAACAGAAACCATGCTTTCTCTGTCCTGCCCTCTCTGCAGCTCACACCAAGTCCCTGAGCCCCAGCCTGCAATGTTAAATCTGAGGTGTTAATGAGGCACAGCAAGGTGGGAGCCTGAGGCTGTGCAGACACAAACCACCACACAGAGAGGGAAAAAACACTATCCCTCTCTCACCAAATAAACATCTTCCTCAAGAGGCACTGAAGAAGGAATAGGATGTGGTGAAACACAGGCTGCTGTAATTCAAAGGTGTTACAACAATGGGAAAAAACCCTGCAATTTTTCCATTTTCTCATCTCCAGTATTCCAGTACCTCTGAACTTCTGGACATTCTGGCAGGCTGCTAACTCTTTAAAAGAACCATTTTGTCCTTCTTTTGTTTGTGTTTTGGAAGTTGCAAAACTACCCATCAGTTCTTTAACCAAGCACAGCTACTCAGGCTCACAGAGCTCACTTCACTTCTGAGCCACTCAGACCCAGCTGTGCCAGGCAATACCCACAGCTGCATGTGCAGGGACTGCACTTTACCAGTCTCACCTGTTTTGCTCATTTTCACCTCTACTGATTTTGGAAACTGAAAGGAAACCCCGACCTAGATCAGTACTGTTAGAAAGCAACCACCTATTTCCATGACTCACTGACATCATGAAACTGCTGGACATTTAGAAGTCTATTGAAATGAAAATAAAATGTCTGGCAACAGGTACATATTTTATGACCAAGACCCCTAAAAGCATCTGTGCAGCCAAACCAGCATGAAAACCTTAATAAAGCCTGAGGCAGGAACATCACAAAACCTGAGTCCCACAAGGAGAACAGCAACAACCTCCAAAAAGAATCACTTGCAACAAGTGTCAGAGAAATTAAAGCAGGGAGTGCCATGATTTAAAAAAGCAGAGAAGTGTCCTCCAATCCATCCACCAGTGCCACAGCTCAGCACCCAATGCTGAGCACTCAGGAGTTTCCACCCTGTGCAGACAGCTGGAACAGCTCACAGGAGGAGAGGCTGGTTTGCTCTGAACCTGGTTTAGCTGTTTTAATGCTGTTACAATCAAAACAACTATTTTGATGCAAGGACAATTTGGATGTTCACTGGCTGAATCCCTTCTCCCTTCCTGTCTGTGGGTTTGTGTAAATCTGAGTTAGGATGGGCAGAACTCTAGGGGGAAGTGGGGCAGGGAGAGTTTTTTCCCCACACACAGACCCATCCCTACCTTAATGTCAAGTTTGTGGTTGATGGCCAGGGCAGAGTGCTCCAGGGCTTTGATGACAGATGCATAGGAGTCAGAAAACTTGGTGTATTTGCCTACGAGTGCAATGGAACATGTTTCAAGTAGACGGTCATACCTAGAGAACACAGCACACACAGGTTACTCCAGCAGTAACTGAGAGGGATGGCAATCATTCCATTCTGTTCAGCTTTCCAAGGAACAGCTGTGCTCTCCTAAGTCTGTCCAACAGAGCTGACGTCTTTGGAAGAGTGATCTTTTATTATAATTATGACTTAGAAATATCAAAGCAAGATCAAAACCAAAACAGTGACTGAGGGGAAACAGCTGCAGAAAGCCAGATATAAAGTAACTCCTCTCTCCTGATGATGAAAAGCCATTCTGAGCAGACCAAACAGCCTTTTCAGGAAGCTGTATTAGATTCAAAGGCTGCAGTGAACTCCTAGGAGAGGATCAAAGCTTAGCTTGGTGTATGTTTGGACTGCACAGCATCTTCCCAGGCTGCTGCTGAGTTCAGATCTGCAGCTACAGAGCATTCCTGGAGTCCTGAGGCTGTGCTGCCTACACCTTCAGTCCCCAGCACCTGGCAGCACAGGATTCACACTGCATTCCTGGCTACAGCCAAGAGTTTGTTTCAAGTTTCCCCCAGAATTGCTAAATACCTGCAGCCCAGCTGGTGGGCATAGGCTTTCCCCATCAAAAGGAAATGTTACTGACAGGGCTGGCTTATGCCAGGCACAGAAGTAAAGGAAAGCATCTACATCTTGAAAATTTATTTCTTCTAAGAACAAACATATTTAAGGCTTCAGCTGACATTCAAGCCCTTTCTGAAAAGCCTCTATTCACTATTTCCCCATGAACATCGAGTCTGTTCCTCACTAGAAAAACCCCAGTGTCCAAGGAGCCTCAGAACAGGTACCAAACACTTGTCTCACTAGCCTGAAAGCACACTCAAAGGTATTATTTACTGACACTCCTGACATCTCCATATAGCTACAAAAGGATCTCAACACTTTGTAATGTTACTGAGAGGTTTTTTATTAAAAAGGGAGGGCAGAGTTGTCCAGCTTTTAATTACTTCAAGCTGGGTTTCACTCAGACAGTACACTTCCAACATAAGATAAGGATCTCACTAAGTTTACCTCAAAGGATTTTATGGAAAAAGGCTGAGGGAATGGGGGTGGTGCAGCCCAAAGAAGAAAAAGCTCCAGGGAGACTTTATGGCAGCCTTCCAGTAAGAGGATTTATGAGAAACAAGGGGACAGACTTTTTTAGTAAGGTCTGTTGGGCCAGGACAAGCAGTGATGGTTTTCATCTAAAAGAGGGGAGATTTAGGCTAGATATAAAGATGGAATTTTGTACAATGAGAGTGGGGAGGCACTGACACAGGTTGTTTACAGCAGCTGTGGGTTCCCCACCTTGGAAACATTCAAAGTTTGGACGGGGCTCTGAGCAAAAGGAAAAAAAAAAAGCAACGTGAGCACGTAAGAACCTTGAGAAACAGGAAATAACACTCATATCTCACACAACCAACAACCCAGAAGAGAGCCCTGCAGTGTGCTGCAGAGTGCCCAGCAGTGCAGCTCACCTGTCAGCCATCTCCTTCCACTTCATGAGCATCCTCCTGGGCTGCCTCTCGATGGGCAGGTCCAGCCTGTG
Source organism: Sitta europaea (assembly GCA_013400255.1). Taxonomy (NCBI): domain Eukaryota; kingdom Metazoa; phylum Chordata; class Aves; order Passeriformes; family Sittidae; genus Sitta; species Sitta europaea. The sequence goes on from VXBS01003315.1 coordinate 267,488, forward strand.
TCTGAAGTAGTCCACAACTCCCTGCTCCTCCAACAGCAGAGGAACCCGGTAGATAGAGGAGACATCATGAACACAAATGACCTGTTCATAAAATAAGGGTGTCATTGAACACAGCATCCAGTGCCCACACAAGCATTTCTTACTCAGATGTTCAGTGTTCCTGTCTCTAGCACAAAACCATATGACCACCTAAACTTCCAGGCAGTATCAATAGCTTTATACTGGATTCCTTATGCTTGCAAAAGGCATTCCTCAGCACTTCCAAGGCAGTACTGCTCCCTGGAGCCCCTAGGGAAGGGCTATGACACAGTAACCCAGCAGCAGGAGAGTCAGCTGCCCAGCACACTATGTGAGCAGCACACGGCAAAGTTCAAAGAACACTCCAGAGACTCCTGTGATCCAGAATCCCAAGGGAAGCTACAGACAAACTGCCACAGGCACAACTTCCCTCTCCCTCCACTGTCCTTCCTAACCAGGGCTCCCAGTCTGACTGAAACCCAGGGAAATCTGTGACCCCAATACAGCAGTACACTTTACAGGGGGCCCCTCATCAAATTTAGGATTACACAATTATGAGCAAAGAATTCCTATGTCAATGAGGAAAATCTACATCAACAGTTCCAGTTCACTGAAATGGGAAAAGATGGCTCAGGGCAACTGTCACCTGTCCATTAATAATGAACCTGTACTTTAAGGATCCAAAACACATGGCAAAACTCTTTTAAATCCTCATTTCTACTGACTCTAATGAAATCTGAGTTCAGCATTACACCAGTCAACCCTCCCTGGCTGCATATTTTCCTCTTTTAGCCTCGGTGCTGTTTACTTCTCAATCCCAGTGCAACAGAAGTCAGAGCAACAACTACATAGAACTGCATTAAACTTCCTGGAAAGGGACAAGAGCCAACTTATTTTGAATTCCTGGCCAAAAAGAGGTAGATATTTTACTGATGACACACCAACATTATTGCCAGCAGTGCAGTGCATGAAACTGCAGGACTCAAGTTTGGTCTTGCTATAGAGCAGATGTAATAAAAATTACTTGACAGAACCTGGGATTAAGAAGTTTTACTCAGTCTTTTACAAAAAAGACAACATTTTTCGAGCTCCAGCTGGATTGGAAAGTGCTAATACCCAGCCTAATACTTTTGATTGTTTTCCAAGGTCCACTTTAGAATGTGTTACAAGTCTCAGCATAGAAAGAACCATGCAAACATGAAATTTGTGCATTTGTTCCTTCCAGTGAAGCAATGTTTCTCCCAAAAACCATTTCAACCTCTCTCTGAAATCTCTTCTCAAGAATTCTTGGGCAGAAGAATAATATTGTGAAAAGAGCAGTGTATGAAGAAGCACAGTCATACATCCTTTAAAACTAATTTTGGGCAATCCTTTCACCTCGAAATACTGGAAAACCTCATTCTTCTATGTTCACTGAAGGAATGCTGAAGTATAATTAAGGTCAAAACATTGATTCAGAAATCATCTTGGATTCCATAGAATTCTCTAAGTTTACACTAATCACCTTACAAGAATATCTGGGTGCTGGCACAAAAAGAATTGGTTTAGCAACAGATCCATGTAAGACAAAGCAGCAAATTAATTATGCAGCTACCAAAACACAGAGCTAGAACTGCTGCACTCAGACAGAACTCCCCTCAGCACCTGACAAACAGGTCCAATATTTACTGCAAGGAAGCACAGACAGCAATCCTTACCTGTTCTGGTTCAACATGACAGAACATGGAAATCTTTTCTTTTACTGAGGTATCCAGTGGAGTGGAGCACCTGCAAACAATCTAACAGAGCAGCAACATCACGGCGGTGACACAAAGCAGAAATACTCAGGCATTCATAAAACAAACCTCTAAAAAGAGCTGTCTGCACAGTCTGTGATTTGAGAAAAAAACCCCACAACTCTGATTCTTTTTCTTATTTAACAGCACTATACAAGAGCTCTCAACTTAAGCATTACTCAGACAAGACTGCTGCTGCAACACACCAGATTTTTACATTCGAAGCTGTGCCACACAAACCTTACCAGGTCTGGAGAGAGCCCGAGCCCTCTGAGCTCACGGACGCTGTTCTGGGTGGGTTTGGTCTTCTGCTCCCCTGTGGAGCTTGGCTGTCAGAGAAGAGCAGTTGGTCTATCAGTGTGATAGGCAGGAAGGATTCAGCAGCTTAATCAGGACTCTCAGCCATCTCATAAAAACTGTGACTCAGTTTTGGACAATTCACATGAACCTCATGTAGCCCATTTTAATCCCCAGGACTGAAAGCAACAGCAGGAACCCAAATTCCAATCTGCCCACTGAAGTGCAGGATGGAGAAGGACAGAGAGCCTAAGGTTTATCCACTGCTCCCTCCAAACACCTAATGTTTTGTACCTCTAGTTTTTCTCTGTAAATCACCCAGCCTGGGCAGAAGGGGAAAAGGGAGGTGAGAACAAAGATTGATCTGCACTCTGTAATTATCAATTTGCCCTGTCAAATCCAGTTCAGTCTGACACAAGGACTGCTTATGCTACATTTCTGCAACTCCCAAGCTTTTATTACATGTTTACACCCTTTGAAAAATTCCTGTAAGACTTTTAAAATACATCAGCATATAATCTCTGCATTTCTGTCAGAAGTTTACATATACACAGAAATACAAAAGTAACAGCACTCAGAGGTACCACGGCTCAGAAACCCCTATTCAGGAAATTTTGGACTGAGGAAGCCTCTGACCACCAATATGTTTTGGGTCCTTACCTGGGGAACCAGACTGACATGAATGTTACAGAAATTCTCTCTCTTGGCCTTGAACTGGAACTGGCGGAAGGCCTCGATGAAGGGCATGCTCTCAATGTCACCCACAGTGCCCCCGAGCTGGGAACACACACACAGGGGCAATTAAAGCTACTGCCAAAACAGTACCTGGTGAAGGTGTAGAGACACGAAAATATACACACCACCACACAAACACCTCCCCAGCACATCCCTCTGATGGCCTAAAGGAGCATTAACACCAACACAGCTCCTCCCGAGGGGCAGCTCCGAGCTCTGGGCCAGGGGCAGCCCCCAGGGCAGCGCTGGAGCTGGGCCAGAGCAGGCTCAGGCTGGAGCTCAGGGAAAGGTTCTGGAACTGGGCCAGGGCAGGCTCAGGCTCGAGCTCAGGGAAAGGTTCTGGAGCTGGGCCAGGGCAGGCTCAGGCTCGAGCTCAGGGAAAGGTTCTGGAGCTGGGCCAGGGCAGGCTCAGGCTGGAGCTCAGGGGAAGGTTCTTCCCCCAGAGGGTGCTGGCACTGCCCAGGCTGCCCAGGGAATGGGCACGGCCCCGGGGCTGCCAGAGCTCCAGGAGCCTTTGGGCAGCACCCAGGGATGCACAGGGGGGTGTTGGGGGGTTGGGCTCCCATCCAGCTCAGGATATTCTATTCAAAGCACCAGGATTTACCAGCTGCATGCACTACTTTTACAGTCTCCCATCTACTCCAGGTACTATTCTACCTTCTTCATTTCCCCACAAACCAAAAAGCCACAACCTCCCCCTATGGGCAGCACCTCCCCAGAGACATCAGCCTGACCTCTATTTTCTCTTCTGAGAAAAGACTTGGGAAAATTATGATGTATGAACATTAGGTGGCAGTGAGAAGCAGAATTTCTGTTAAGTTTTAGGAACTATAGAGTGGACACATGCAGGAACAGATCCAAGATTATACCTGGAGCCTCCCAGGCCCTGTCAGACAGTGCCCCCTTGGTACTTCAGAGCTGGGCTTGTGATCCTGGCACAGAAGCTGGCACCCAAGCTGCAGGCAGAGTCCAAGTCACCATGACCTGGGCTCTGTGACACGCTCCCTCTCCTGTGTTAGCATAGCCCAGCAGCCAGCTCACAGTGTCAGAGCCTTTGCCCTGCTCCGTCTCCTCAGAGACGCCCTGAAAAGTGCTACCACAAACTCGTGCCATTCCCTGTGTCTGTGCCTGAACTGTCACCTCAAGGAGGACAGAACTGTCTCCAGAGGGGGATTTACCTCCCCTCCCTCCATCCACAACACAACTCAGACTGGCATGTTCAGTTACAAGAGCTAAAAAAATTCATTCTGTGAGTTAATTCATAGAATATCCTGAGCTGGAAGGGACCCACTGAGTCCCAAATCCAAACCCTGCTCAGACCCCCCAACAACCATCCCTGGGTGCTGCCCAAAGGCTCCTGGAGCTCTGGCAGCCCCGGGGCCGTGCCCATTCCCTGGGCAGCCTGGGCAGTGCCAGCACCCTCTGGGGAAGCACCTTTCCCTGAGCTCCAGCACAAATCTTCCCCTGACACAGCTCCAGCCATGCCCTGGGGTCCTGTGGGGAGCCCCTCAGGAGGCAGCTGCAGGTTGCAATTCAAAAGATTTGTGAGTGAAGTTAACAAGGGGAATTTTTAACCTGTTCAATAACATGCAAAGTTGAACATTTCTGTACAGAAATATGCAAAACATGCATATAGATCAGTTTATTGCACACAAGAAACAAAATGACCTCCTTTTAAAAGTTACAAACCTCAATCACACAAACTTGGGGTTCAATGCCATCTTCATCCACTGGAATCTGTGCCTGCCTCATTACCCATTCCTGTATGGCATCTGTGATGTGGGGAACAACTGGAAAAGAAACCCGGGCAACAGTTAAAGCCGGAGCAAATTGCTGACAATCACTAGCCAGTGCTTCCAATTCCCACTCCTACTTGAGCAAGAATTTGTGTCTTTAAAGAATTATGCATTTTTGAAGTGGTGATTATTCTTGGCTGTGATTTTCAAGTGCCTTGGCAGGAAATGGAACCCTGCCTTAATTTAAACACATGTAAGCAACATTTCCTTTAAGCTGAAAGATTCAAGCACGAACTGTTCTTTGCTCTAAGCAGAGAAAGTTACTCTGTTTTTAACTGTCTGTAAAAGTCCTAATGTCAACCAGCTGTGGAGAGTGATAAAAATAGAAGGGACTGATCTGTTACTCACCAATCCTTTGGGTTTTCTAATGACATGAGTTAACAAAAGTATTAACCATTTTAACCAGCTAACAAACAATCCCAAAGTGTACTGGTCTGAAGTCAGTTCACATTTATCACTGGGTACATTAGACAGCTGGACCCAAGTCCAGCACAGTCCAAACACAAGCAGGATGGTGCAGAGCCACAAGTGAAGATGAAAGGCAAAAGCATTCAGCCAGGACTGAAATACAGAATGCACTTCTAAGCACCATGAAAGAAGTTTTGCATCACCTTGGACCGTTTTGCCAAGGTAATCTCCCTTCCTCTCCTTGTTAATGACATACTGGTAGATCTTCCCAGTGGTCAGGTTGTTGTCTTTGGTGAGTCGGATGTCGAGGAAGCGCTCGTAGTTCCCTAGGTCCAGGTCCACTTCCCCTCCATCATCCAGCACAAACACCTCCCCTGCACAGAAACAGGCACCAGCACACCCGTCAGGCATGTGGGAGAATTCAACACAAGGAAACTCCTGCCCTGACTGTGCTGCTTCCAGTCCTTAGGAGCGGCGAACAGAACTGAACGCCTCCTCTAACCAGAGGAGCAGCGCCCTGGGCCTGCAGCAGGAACAGGCCAGAGCACAGCTGTGCAGCGGGCACAGCAGCCCCGCAGGACCAGGCACAAAGGCTCGTACAAAGGGGCTGATTCAGGGCACGCCAAGCCAGCCCCGGGCCCCCACGGAGCGCTCACCGTGCTCGTACGGGGAGAAGGTGCCGGCGTCGATGTTGATGTAGGGGTCGATCTTGATGGACGTGACACGCAGCCCGCAGGACTTGAGGATGGTGCCGATGCTGCTGGCGATGATCCCCTTGCCGATGCCCGAGATCACCCCGCCCGTGACCAGGATGTACTTCATCTGCCCCGCGCCTGCACGCGGCAAACACACGTAGTGTCACCGCGGGCCCTGCGGGGGGACGCTGCCCGGCGGTGACACTACGGACAGCGACCCCCGCCCGTCCCGTCGACCGTCCCGCCGCTGAGGGCGGCTGNAGCCACAGCTTTCTTGAACACTTCTAGGGATGAGGGCTCTGCCACTGCCCTGAGCAGTCTAGGCCAGGGCTGGACAATCTTTCAGTNCTGCGCATGCGCGGGTCGGGCTGAGGTCCTGGGGGCGGGGAGGGGGCGGGGCCAGGGTTGCCCTGCCCTCATCTCGGCTCCGGCTCCGGCCCCGCCCCTCAGTGCCTCACGGGGAGCGGGAGCGGTGGCAGTGCTGCAGAATGAGCCTTTAAAATTATCTAGTAAATAATTGTTTAAATTTAATTTAATAATTTAAAATAAGCTAGAGCAACAGCTAACCTAAAAGCTCCTCATCATGTCCCCAAGTGCCACAGCCACAGCTTTCTTGAACACTTCTAGGGATGAGGGCTCTGCCACTGCCCTGAGCAGTCTAGGCCAGGGCTGGACAATCTTTCAGTGAAGAAATTTCCCAAAATCCACCCTGAGCCTGCCCTGCCCAGCCTGAGGCCGTTCCCTCTGCTCCTGTCCCTGTCCCTGTCCCCAGAGCCCGACCCCCCGGCTGTCCCCTCCTGGCAGGAGCTGTGCAGAGCCAGCAGGGCCCCTGAGCCTCCTCTGCTCCAGGCTGAGCCCCTGCCCAGCTCCCCCAGCCCTGCTGGGGCTCCAGCCCCTGCCCAGCTCTCTCAGCCCTTGCTGGGGCTCCAGACCCTGCCCAGCTCCCTCAGCCATTCCTCAGGTGGATTCTGTCACTGTTGGTCTCCTTTCCTGGTGTCCGTGTGACCTGCCAGCACATTTCCCCATGGCCATGGTGCCCTGGGTGTTGGTGGCTCTGTGGGCAGGGAAGTCTCTTTGCCTTCCCGTGGGCCACGCTGTCCCTGGGATGCTGGCCCATGGTGACCAGGAGTGCACAGTCTGCCGTCCTCTTGAGGAAGCATCTGCTTTCAGAATTACCTGGCCATGCTGATTTGTTCCTCCACACAGGACACTTCTTGTCTTCTGCTGCCCTATGAGTGGGAAAAAAAACCATTTCCAGCCCCTTTTCTGCAGAATGGTGGTGGTGGGCAGTGAGATGGGTGACAGCAGGCAAGGGCTGTGTGTTGTTACTGTGATGCAGATAGAAACACACAGCAACACACACAACAGATGTTCAGGCAGAGAAGAAGAAAAAAAGTCTCTCTTTTATTGTTGACCTTGTATCTATAAGTTTCTGGACAGTGATCAGAGAAGTTCCCACCTCTCCATCTCCACTGGTCACTTGAGAAGTCCATCAGGTGATATCTTTTCACAAAGGAATGCAAACATGATTCTTGTTTATCTTACAATTCGTGAGAACTGACTCCACTATACTAAACCAAATCAGAAGGCTGATTTTCAGGGACAACATCATGTGCTAAGGCTGTCACTGTATCTGCCTGCTGGCACATCCTGGGAAGGCACCAGGAGGCTGAGCTCCCCCAGGACTGCCTCTGGACATCCCAGCTTTGCCCATTTCATGAGCAGGGCACAAGACACGTGTCTCGTAGCCAAAGGGAAGTCTGTTCTTGAGGAGATGTGTGTAACCTCGATGTGAGCATTAACTTCAGGACACAAAAATCCTTTTCTCAATGCCTCACTAAAGGCCTCAGGGGTTGGACATCCCGTGGTGCTCAGGAGAGAGCTGCAGTCAGTGAGAGCTATTGTGAATATTAAGTGGTGTGGAATAACAGTGACCCAGAAAAGTCAGATCACAAATATCTCAAGTTATGCAAAATTACATTGGCTTTTTGCAGAATTGGTGAAGGTGTATGTGGATGCGTGCATTTCACCCTAAATTTTGCCCTCAGTAAATTCTGCCCTCTCAGTGCTTTGTTCTCAAGTCTCAGTAAAAAACAGACTGAATATTTTCCTTTCAGAAATGTGAAATGAGATGAAATGGATCTGCTCTGCTTATTTAACAGGATTTGATTCACAACAAAAGAATTTAACTGGAAATCGTTGGGAGGACTGGCATAGCTCTGGGGAATGTTAATGTGTTACTGGGATTGTGCAAAGAATGAATAGACTGGAATCCTCAAACACTTGAACATCCTTGTAGTTTAGAGGCCTATTTGTACAAGAAAAAGCTTATTGTGATGTTACATATATATAACAGTGATAATAATAAATTATATAATATGTATGGTATATACATGCAGTTATTCCAGTCAGGACATTCACAGCCTCCTCTTAGCATGGTCCCTCCTGAAGGTGATAGGATGACCTGTTGCAACAAGATTTTGGGACTGAGACACCAGTTTCAGGCAGTGACTCTTTTCTGTGACTGGTGAAAGAAGTGGCTAAAGGTGGCCCTGCAGTGGAGTGTTCCTGACAGTGACAGAATATCCAGGAGCTCGCAGAGCCCGTGGGGTCTGGCAGCTGTGCTGCCACCCCACCATCGGGCAGCACTGCAGAGAAAACTCTTCCTCTTTATTGTGACTGCTGTTGCTTATCACCACAGGTGTCTGATAAGTACATTTAGCGCCTGTCTCGCTCAGATCACTGGGTGGGTGTCAGCTCCTGCTCTTCTGGCTAGTGCCTGCTCCAAATGCCCTGCATGTGCCCCAGGTGGCAGCAGTGCGGTGGGGACATCCCTGTCACCGTCCCCATCCACCCTGACCCCAGCCCTTGTTAGCAGCAGAGGGCTTGGCAGAACAGGTCTGGTATCAGCAAGGACACTTGGAATTACAGAATTCCAGACTGGTTTGAGTGGGAAGGGACCTTAAAGTTCTTTTTATTTCACCCCCTGCCATGGGCAGGGACTTCTTCCACTGTCACTGTTTCTGTAACACATGACACGGACTCCAAATCGTCAAAAAGGCTAATATCACTTTTATTAGGGATAATTCTCCCTTATAAACAATTTTCCACAGACCACTGTGATTGGTGAGAGAAAGACAAACCTCTTCACGCACATTGGCCAAACCAGAGGGACAGCAAGAGAGATCCCCCCTCCCAGAAGGAATATACAACATGGAGACTGTTACAACAACGTTCCCACTTCTCCTGGGAAAAGAATTTCAGAAAAGGACAACATCAGAAAACCAGAACTTCAGAAAACCAGAACTTCAGGCCTGAAACCAGACTACCTTACACTATACCATGCTGCTCCAGGCCCTGTCCAACCTGGCCTTGAACACCTCCAGGTAGAGCATGTAATGTGCTGCCAAAGTGCCCTGGGTATTTCTGTCTCTGAGTACCTGGGAGAAGTATCTTGGCTGATTTTTAAGTACAAAATATTGCAGACACTTAAAAATCAAGGCATGAGGGTGATTGGCATCTGCCCTACTCCAGATTCACTCCCAGTTCTTACTCTGTGACTGCTGAAGTGGTGATGAAATAGTTCCTGTTGATCCAAACGTCTTCTGAAAGGCTTCTTCAGTGGTTTGGGGTGGCAGTTCCTTCTTAGCAAGGCAGGTGTGTACTACCTGAGGTAGGATGCTGGACTTCCTTCTGTAGAGATGACTGTAAAAATTTTTAGGTTCTCCTAACCAAATCCCATCAGCACGTGGACTAAAGCCAGGATCTAGTGCCAGCCAGGCTCTGGATCACACCGTGGAAGCTGTTCTGTGTTTGGTGTCCCCTGTGTGCTGATCACTGGGCTGATGCACATAACCTCATGATTAATATAAACTTCAGAGGGGTGATGTGGAGTCACTGGTGAGTGTCAAGCACTGTCCAGTCCCACTGCCACGCAGCAGGATGCTCCCTGTGAGGAGCTTCTGTCTGGCTCCTTGAGGTCTCCATCTGCAGGATTAATCAAATCCTTTTACAAGTCTACCCTTGTGCTCTCAACTTGATCAAGTTTTCACCTAAGTGCAAAGTAACATATCTGTAACCCCGAGTAACCAAAGGATCTGGTCAGAACCTGAATAAGATACAAAATAATGAACTGGAGCTGTTACATGCATGGTGCTCTGGGGCACAAATCTCATGAGGGAGGAGCAGCTGAGGGGAGGAGTGACAGAAAAAGGGTAAATGTCCTCAAGTTGTGCGAGAGGAGGGCCAGGTTGGATATTAGGGAAAATTTCTTCACTGAAAGAGTGGTCAGGCATTGGTGCAGGATGCCCAGGGCAGTGCTGGAGGCACTGTCCCTGGAAGAGTTCAAAAAATGAGTAACCACGCCACTTCATGGTATGGTTTGTGAACGTGGTGGGATTCAGGCAGAGGTCACACTTGATGATCTTGGAGGTAGTTTCGATTTTTCGTTGTCTTGTGGTTTTGTGTGCTGTGGCAGCTCTTGCCTTCTCGCCTTGCTGCACTGTGTGCTCTCCGAGATCCCCACTAGATGGTGGAATGGACCAGTGAAAGAGTTTGTGCAGTAACAAAGAGACGCGTAGGGGCTGCGGTGACACCAGTGGGGATCTCTGAGCTGCTCTCAGAACCGGGTCCTGGAGCACCACACGTGCCCTGCGTGTTAGGTGGCATTTGGCACCACCCCTCTGCTTCTGTCTCTGCGGTGCCATCCCAAACCCACCGGGACTGAAGAATTGTGATCCTTCCACACGTCTTGATTCTTTCAGGAAGGGGTTTTCACATTCAGGACTCTTCCTCTCTACTTCATTTTCTCCATGGAGAAGAGCTGCCTTTTTCCTAGCAGGCAAGGAGTAAGCCCACTGGTGTGCTGCAGAGCTCATCCATGCTAGGAAGGGAACGTTTTGGCTGGAGGACTGTGAATGAGAATGAGACAGAATGTCACCAAAAAGGTGGGGGCTGGGAGAAAAAGTTCTGCAGGTGCAGAAGATGTGTGTGATGGAGATTAAATCTCTCAGGTCTGTGTGATGGAGCCAGTGCTGGCCTTGGACAGAGTGCTGAACTGAGACCAACTCAGCCCTCAGCCCTGAGAGGTCATGTCTCAGTTCTGTGCCTCAGTTTCTCCTGTGCAAGATGGAGATGAGGAGTCCAACCTTTTGGGGAAAATCTTTTGTTATCTATAATGAACTGGACATCAGAGCTCTCTGTTCCAGTACTGACTCTGCTGGTGACTTATGGGATGGTGTCCTCTGTACCTGGAGTCACAGGGAGGTGAGGCTTTAGCTCCACTCCTGACACTGTCCAGAGTCAGGGCTGAGCCAGCACTGTCCTGGTTCCCTCATTTCAGTCAGAGCTGCATGTCCTGCACACAGAAAAGGGAGAGCTGCCAGAGCCAGCTGCTGCTGAAGGGCTGGTGGGTGCTGCTTGACCTGCTGTCACTCTTTGGCCAGCCAGGTGAGGGTACACCCTCATGTAGGCTGCAGGCCTTCATGTCTGCAGAAACACTCATGCAGATTTGATGAGTGGAGAACTGTAGAAACAGAATGAGATGTTTTCTTTTAACAAATGAAGTTTCCTTCTCTGAGGGGACTGTGCTGGTGGTGGTTTTGCCAGGAGATAACCTGGTCTAAGGGGGAGTGTCCCAGCCCAGAAGGGTTGGAATGAGATGAGGTTTAAAGTTCCTTCCAATCCAAACCATCCTGTGGTTCTGTGATTCTATGACACCTTTTTTTGAGGAGAGAAACATCACAGACCATCTGAAGCCTAAGGCGTGTCCTCAGCTCCTGTAGCACTCTGCAGGAGTGCATTTCCAGCTTGCGCATTCTGGAGAGGCCAAGCTGCCACACAGTGTGTTACGAAGACATGCAAGGGCAAGAGGCAGCATTATCAAGAGCTGATTCTTTACCTGCATGACTGAGCAAAATTTAATTACCTCTGCTTCCAGGAGAGCTGCCTGGGCCTTGTCCATGAACCCTGAGATTTAGGTTTCTAACGATTTGCAGTGCTATGACAGCTCTGTGAGCCCTCCAGCCTGTAAGGTGCCTCTGGTAGAGACCAGGGAAAGCTGGGACTCTGTAGTGAGTCAATCAAGAAAAAAAATGGTGTAGGGAAAAGAGACCTGCTACCTACAGGAAGCATGCTGGCTGGGTTTTCCATTCAATCAGCTCCTTTAATGTTTTTAGCCTGTTGTATTTCCACAGGTCCATTTTCACCTGCCTCTTTGATGCTGTGAGCTTGACCAGCTGCAGGATTTCTCTGGGGCCCAAATCTTCATTCACTGACTGTTGTGTTTGCATTTTCAAATCTTAAATTTTATCTGCTGTCAAGTAACACCTTCTGTTCTTATTGGCTAAGGAGGCTAATTGTTCCCTTTCTTTCTAGCAGCAATGAGGAGCCACCGTAAAATTATCTCATGGAGCTGCTCTTCAGTCATGGCTGTGGTAATGAACCAAGTGTTCAAGGAAAGGCTTGGTCCAGAGAGTTGAAAGGACAAGGTGAGAGATCTGCAGGAACATTTGTTGAGATGACTTCACCCTGGGATGTCAGGGTGTGCCTGCAGGTTCTACAAAAAACCCAAGCTATCCCTGCTAGCGTGACCTTGTCAGTCATACGTGTTTTGCTGTTGGGATAAAGTGCAGGACAGGTTGCCTGTCTGGGCATTTGGTAAATGGGCAGTATTGCTGTTGTGGGACCTGCATGGGGACAAGAATGTCACTGCCAGGAACAGAACAGGGTCTCAGTGCTTAGAAAAATAATGCAGTCACCCAGGGAGGGTCAGGTTCAGCAAACCTGAAGAGCTCTGCAGGGCGGGAACACTCAGCAAAGCACTGAGGTGCCAAGAGGCAAAACAGGTTTTGGCCTCACATTTTGCCATGCACAATACCTAAACAGAGTGTGGCCAAGGTTTACTTTAGCACCAGCCAGGTGTGCCAGGCCCAGGGCACGAGGTGAGGCACTGCACAGACACACAGCAAGGGGTCTCATATCTCCCAGAGTTCATTTCCTCAACGGAAAAGTCAAGGGAAAGAATAAATGTGATTATCCATAACATTTTTCCTTGAATTAAAATGCACACCAGGGTCCTGTTCCCCCAGCACCTTTTGACTCTCAGCACATCTCAGCCTTGATCCAAGAGGGACATTTCTGTGACAAAGTCCAGAACAGAGCTGAGTCCTCTCCCCACAAAGACACGTGAACCATCTGGTCAAGTCCAGGTTATCACACAGAGAGGGAACCACGGCTGGAAAATCAGGTGGGACCATCCATAGGAGACCTGTGTGTCACAGCAAACCACAGTGAGGGAGCGCCGGAATTCCAGAGGAGCTTTGGGGATGTGAAATTATACCTGTCCCTAATCCAGGATGCTTCTGTGGTGTGTCAAAGACTGGAATTTTTTTAAAATGCTGTTTCTCTGCCACAACTGTGACTGTCCCATCAGCTCACTGACCACACAATAGCCCAGCTCGAGCTTGTTTAGAACTCTGCTCAAATGCTTCATTTTTCTGTCTTTAGACCAGCACTGGCAATATTTGCATTGTAAGATTGAACTCTGCTTTCACCTCAACATTTGCCTGGTATTTCTACCTAACCAGAGAACATCTGAGTCTTCCCATTCCTCTGGGAATAGTCTCACCTCAGTGTGGGACTCAGCTCTATCCAAGGCATAAGGGAGCTGCTTTTTCCTAATACTACATGGGAAGGTTTGGAGCTGCAAACAGGTACCAGGGTGCAAGAAGTACATTTTAGGGACTAGGATAAGCCAGGAAGCTCTGGGAAAATGTTAGGTTCTCCCATATGTTTGCAGATGCCTCTTTGAAAAAAAGAGGGAGAAGGACTTTATATATAGGCAGGTAGTGACAGGAAAAGGGGAAATGGTTTTAAACTGACAGAGGGAAGGGTTAGGTGAGATATCAGGAATAAATTCTTCCCTGTGAGGGTGGTGAGACCCTGGCACAGGCTTCCCAAAGAAGCTGTGGCTGCCTCATCCCTGGAAGTGCCCAAGGCCAGTCTGGATGGGGCTTTGGAGCAGCCTGGGACAGTGGGATGGAGGGTGGAACAGGATGAGCTTTAAGGTCCCTTTCTAACCATGGTCCTGTAATTCTATGATCTAGGGATGAAGGCACTCAGTGTTTTGCTGGAGGTCCCATAGGATTTCTGGCAGAGTTAAGGGGTGAGAACAGATCTCCATGTTTCACTCTACAACACAAATCTGGCAAGATCGCTCTCATGCACGGAAGAGCTGACAGGTTCTCACTCAACTGTCCCTTTCCCTTGGGTTTTGGGGTTTTTTGCCTGTGAAAAAGGTGGAATCCTTCCATTTCAGGAGCAGAGCATATGTGATCACCAGCAGGACAGAGTGTGCCACCAGCACAGTGATGTGTGGGAGCCGTGGGACCTGGCCTTGGCCTGAGAGCAGCAAAGCACAGCTCAGCACAGGCAGAAGGAGCTCCACTGACAAAGTGCTAAGCAAACAGAGGAACTGGTGTGAAGAAAGCAGCATGAGCAGAGGGTTGGAGAAGCATGGAGCAAATGTGCAGGCAGAAGAGTTTCCAGGCCAGCATTGCTGGCTGAGAAAAAAGAGGTCCCACAGTGTGTGAGTCCCTTCCTGGCAAGCTGGGTGAGAGAAGGAAAGACAGAAAGGCTCCAGAGAGAGGATGAAGGAAATTGAGGTTGACAGGAAGCCCTGAGAGAGGAGGAATGCCCTGGGGGGTTCCTGAATGGACTCCTACAGAGGTGAAGCTAAGCTGGCAAGGAAACCTCACAGGGCAGCTGAGCTCACGCTCTGCCCTGGCCGTGTGCAGGCCTGCTGTGCCACAGGAGAGGTAGCAGCTCCACGGGCACACCATGGGGCATGGCAGCACCCAGGGGGTGTTCCTGTCAGTGTCCACAGCCAAAGAAATCCAACAAAGAGCTTTGCCTCTAACAGCCACCCTTTGGCTGCAGCAGGGAGCAGGGTATCAGCAGAACTGGGGTGGTTGTTTCAGGAGCTGGATGGGCTTTGAGCCACCAGATCAAATGCATGCACCCTGAGTAAAACATTTGGGTGTGTGCACTGCAGGTGTAGTACTGTCAGAACCCAGGCTGTCTCTGACAGTCCTGGATGATCCCAGCTCCAGCCAAGGGGCTCCAAAGCCCTGGCAGGGGGGTCAGAGACCCTGGCAGGCAGCCAGGGACTCTTGTGACTTTGAGTTTGATCCATGGAACAAATTACCACCTTTGAATGAAGAACTAAAGGTCACAAATGTCTAGATAGCATGATAGTAGTATCAAGGGGAATTTTGGGGATTTTTACCATGGGAGCTTAGGGGGTAAGATGGAGGGACTTGGGTGTTGTCCTGTCCTCCTTCCTTCTTCTCCCTAACCCTGTCTCCTTGGTGATGGTGGCACTTGGGGATTGGATTGGAGTAGAATGGAACTGTCTAACACAGGTGATGGGCATTGGATCATCACTGTCAATAACTAACATGGAATTTGTAGTATAAAAAACAGTGCCTGCCCCTGGGGCAGAGAGTGTGCCTGGGGCTGAGCTCAGCAGACCAGACAGAAAATATCTTAGATAAGAAACAATAAAGCAACCTTGAGAGCATCAGCCGAAGACTTTTGACTCATTCTTCGATAGCTGGGTTGGGAGAGAGCAACTTTTTATACATCTCAGGGTCATCTCGACCCTGAGACAGTACAACACGTGGTGTGACTGAGCAGCACAGCCCCTGAGAACAGCCTGTCACCACCAGAGACACCCCTGTATCCACCCCAAGGGACACAACAGCTCCACAGTGCAGGGAGGTGCACTGGGATTCACAACAGTCCCAAAAGTCTCTTACTCCCTTGCCCTGATTTTTTGGGACTCCTACATTTTGTACCTGATTTGCAGGTGGCCTCTTTCTCCTGCTCTGTCGTTTAGTTTCTAATTTTGAAGGGGTAAAAACTTGAGGGATTTCGATCCTTTTCTGGGTGCATCCATGCTTTGTTGGTTGGTAGTGAGAGTGGCACACACCAGTTAGAGATGTCTCAAAAGGCACTTCAGGAAAAGGACAAATCACTCATGGCTCATGCAGCCCTAAGGACACCAAACCCTGCTGTAAATGCTCTGTAAAATCTTTATGAAATGTGTGAGAAATACAGTGACATTCAGTTAATTCGATTGCAGGATAATTTGAACTTCTATTTAATTCAATCAAAACTCCCGAAATAAAACCATTTGTATTCTTGACACAAACCCATTTGCACTCTACTTCTGCTGGGCTGATGGAGATGTGATGAGTTTTTCACTTAGGGGCCACTTCACAGCTAATTTTTATACTGTTTTTGCTTAACTGACAATAAAGAAATACTCACACACTTGTGCTACAAATTCCTGCCTCATTTTATAACATTTCCTCGCACAAAGTGAGTCATTACAGAAGAAACCCTCAAGTACAGAAGAAACCCTCAAGTCAAAGGACTTGAGTGCTCTCTCCTGCCGTGCTGCAGCCAAACTAAAGCCTCCAGCTCGTTTTGTTAAACATTCCTGCACCCGCAGACGGGCCCTTTGAGGTGTGAGCAGGTTGTAAACCCAAATCCTTGCCGAGGAGAGGAAAAACACTGTGAAAGGCACAAAAGCACAAAGTGCTCGAAGGGGCTGAAGGTGTGAAGGGAGAGGCAGTCCCTGCGTGCTGGGCTCCCACACCAGCAGGGACAGTGCAAGTTACACCACCCTGACAGAGCTGAGTGTGGGGCATAACAGGATTTATTTATTTCAGTCTGGAGTGGGAGGAGCTGGGTTGTTTGCAGGTATTAAACGGGTGCCCTCCACTGCTTGAGTTTCGGAGCAGTGAAGGGCCCTGGGAGTGTAAACTCAGCAATGCTCACACCACAGGGGTGCACTTGGCATTTTTATTCGTTCTCTCTCTCTTGATCTCTCTAGCATAAGGCTGAGCATGAGTCCAGCAGCGAGGAGGGGATGTGCCATGAGGGCAGATCAGGGAAGCTTTTGTCCCTGCCATCACCCTGGGGCTGCAGTCCTGCTGTGCTTGCACAGGGGCAACTGGATGGGCCAGAGGAATTTTAATCCTGAATGATTTCCACATTCCTTCCAGCCTGGCAAAGGATTCTGCTGAGGCATCAACTGCCTTGTCCAGCTCAGCCTGTCCTGCATCTGATAAGTTAATTGAGGATTTAATTGAGGAATTAATTGAGGCATTCTGCTGGTTACCACAACATTATCAGTCAGCTTCCCAGAGTTGGAGCTTTCCAGTTCGTTTGGACTCAGTCCTGTAAATAACTAAATACCATCAACCTCCTCCAAAATCCCTGAAGTGGTGGCTGCTGAAAACTTGAGGGATCAGTATCCTTTTTGCCAGCCTTTCTGTGAGTGCTGTTTTGCTCAGCTCAAGGAAGAAAGTTCACTTTGGAAGCAGAAGTGCTGAAAAGTCTTTTTTCCTTCATGTCCTGGTTCTGCAGCTGCAGCTGGTTCTGCTGTTCATTAGCTCTGATTCTGGCATTTGTCTTGGTGGTCTAGGAGGATGTTCAACTTTTGTTCTCAAAATCATACAATACCCAGAGAGATTTCCACCTCTGTTCAATGCATTTGTGCACATTGGAAATGTAAGATGCAATGCAGCTGGAAGGTAATAACAGCACTTCTATTAAATTTGAGTTCCTGAACTGTTACATTTTAAACCAAAAACTTGATGTGATTGTCTCTAACCCTTTGAGGCCCATTGTGGTCTTATTCAAATTGGTGTGAATGGGAATAAGGTAATGAGATAGTCATGGGACAAGGAGGCAGAGGTAGCTCTGGGTTTTCATAGAATCACAGAATCACAGACTCACTTGGGTTGAAAGGGACATTAAAGTTAATCTCAATTCATGGACACCACTACCCCAGGTTGCTCTGAGTCCTTCCAACCTGGCCTTGGGCACTGCCAGGGATCCAGGGGCAGCCACGGCTGCTCTGGACATCCCTTGCCAGGGCCTCCCACCCTCACAGGGAACAATTCCTTCCCAAAACTCCATCTAACCCTGCTCTCAGGCAGTGGGAAACCACTTCCCCTTGTCCTGTCCCTCCAGGCCTTTGTCCAAAGTCCCTCTCCAGCCTTTTTGTAAGCCCAAATTTGCCCTCAGTAAACTCAGTCTAGCTCTTTGTGGCCACTTCCCCATCCTGCACACATTTGGATGAGGACTCCAAGAGGACGTGCTCCATGACTTATCTTTGCATAGACAGGTGACTGGCCCAGAGTTCCCAGTCCTCTTCCTGCCTCAGCAGATGCAAATTCAGCAGGAATGTAAAACCCTGCCCAATTCTGTCCCTAGGCATTTTTACTGGCTTCAAATCATAAAGGAATGCCACTCTGATGAACACAGGCAGAGTATGGCCCCAGAGCTCTTCTGGGTCGGAGGTGCTTTACACTCCTGTTGTTCTTGTGCCTCTTTCTCTTTGGCTGAGCAGCTGCTGCAGCTGTGCTTGTTCCAAATTGCAGCATGATGTTAATTTTCTCAGATCTGTCTATCGAGGAGGATTTCATTTCAGTTGGCAAAAGACAATGCTCTGAAACAGCTACAGCCGAGACAAAGACGGAAATTAACATTTGTAAAGAAAGAAAGGGACAAAAGAAATGTTGGTGACAAGGAAGAAAGTGAAACAAAAATGAAATCATTGTCATTGTCTGACTACAAAGGAGAAGGGGTCCAGAGATGAAGATTCCTGCCATGCCAGCCTGCTGCCTGGGACTCATTCCAGAGGGGGAAACAGTTTGTCCTGGAATAGGGCATGCATGGCTGTGAGTGCAAAGGGCTGCATCACCCACCATCAGTCCAGGAGAAATGATTCAATGATCCATGGTACTCACTTTAAAGCTGTGCTTACCCCTCTGTTAGGCAGGTTGTTTTAAAATGTCCCCCCAGGCAGAGGGAAGATGCCCCAAATGACTGCCAGGCTGCACTGCAAGCTTCTGACTGATCCTCTACCCTCACTCATGGCTGGTGATAATCGGGAGCAGTCCTAACCCCCCAGCTGGGAGAGGTCACTCCTACCTTGCACTGCTGTGTGTTGAAAACGCAAATTCCTCCTGCTTTCATTTCCAGGAGGTCTCAGAGGGGCCTGTGGTCCTGCTGACATCCCTCCAGTGCCACCCATGGCTGGCAGCCCTGGTGGGATGGGGGTTCTCCTGCAGGCCAGCACTTACAGCCCTTGAGCTGGGGCAGCCCAGAGCCTCTGGCTGGAGTCAGAGGACAGTCAGATTGGACAAGTTCTAGTAAAAATGTCAGTAGCAAGCCTGGAACATGCGAGTGTCTACATGTGCAATCATTATACTGAGTGACTCCAGGCTGGGAGTTGATGGGTGAACTAACACCACCCCTGAGGACTGTCCTGAGGGCTGCAGACACACAAAATCCTCACTGAGTACCTGCCCCGAAATGGAAACACTCCTCTAGAAGGACTTGGCTGTTTCCTAAATGCTTCCATGGCTCAATTCTCATCTTCCCTGGGCAGGTACCATCCTGTCTTCATATCCCAGGGCCTGGCTGGCCTGGCTGGCTCCCTCCCAGGGCTGGACATGCATCGTGCTCATGCTCTCTGTGGAGTCCATTTGCTTGTGAGAACCTTTCCCTTTCTGGTCTGGGTTGGCTATTGTCTGTCCATCTCAGGTGACAGCAGTCACTGCTCCAGTTCAGAGGTGATGCCGAAATTCCTCTTCCCAGAGGCAGGATTGGGTTATCCCTGGGCACTGGTGGTGTTTTGGTTAGGGGGAACTGTTGTGGGCCAGGGTCTGATGGACTGATACAGAGATCACGGTGAAGTGCAATTGCACTCTTTATTTCTTACTCCCATCTCCGTGTCTGGAGTTGACTCCAGGCTCTGCCCTGGAGCTATTGCCCAGCAGGGAGCTCACTTCACAGCCCCGAAATCAACAGAAACTTTGAGAGCTCAAAAAAAAAAAAAAAATTCTTTTTCTCAGGAAGATGAAATTATTCTTCAAATGGCAGCTAGTACCTGTAACTCGGCGACAGTTTCCCCAGTAGCAGGCACAGGCGTGAACAGCGAAAGCTCAGCCAAAGGACAGATCTGAGGGTTTTGTGAGGCTGGGAATCAGCTTTGTGAGAACCGCGGGGACTCATTTACAAGTAATGAATCATGAAACAGCAGGAAGCGAACGAGCCAAGAGAAAGTGTGAGCTCTGCAATTAACTCCGGAGTGCTGAGGTGAATAACAAAGCGAGGCGATAGCAGGGCAGAAAGCAGGTCTCCAAGCTGGGAGTGTTGCAAGACTAATTTCTGTAAGTCACAGTTTTTCCAAGCAACTTTTAGTCGAAGAAATTGCTACTTTCTCTTGAACTGAAGCAAATCCCACGTGCATGTATTTATCAGGCAAAACAGCTGACAGCTTTTAACTCGAATTTAAATTTATGGGTGACCCAGATCAGCAAAAACCAGGAGACCATCTCCTTGAACAGTCCTGCTGGCAGGTCCTGCACTGAGCCGAGGTGAGCAGCAGGTATCAGATAAGCCCTTGGGGCAGGTGAAGGATGGATTTCCACTGGAAGAGACACTGGTGGGCTATCAGTTTACAATGAAGATGAAGGAAAACATGTGTTATTAATTATCCCCTGGATATGGGGAGGGGTTGGAGAAGTGAGAAGGCAAAGGACCCCAGAGCAGCACAACTTGTGTGTGGCAGAGCCACCACGAGCAGGACCCGGGGCTGGTGCACAGCACAGTGTGTGCTGTTCCCAGCCCTGTTACAGACACAAGTGGTTACACTGCCTGGGAAGGGAGAGTTCTCTTTGTATGAGCCTGGAGATAGACACGAAACTCTTTCAGGACAACTATCTTTTACTAACGTCACTCAGGTCCCAGTAATCCATCCTCTTTTTCTGAGGCACCATGCCAGGAGCAGCTGTATCACAGCAGCTGGCTCCCCCCGCAATTCCTGTTATGATCATGTGGAAGTGAGGAAATTCCTCCAGCAAACACGAATTTTAGCTGCTAAACCCATGTTTTGTGTTCCTTTCTCCCATTTGATGTCACTGCAGAAATACAGATGAGCATAAACCATGCCATCACCTCTCCTGGGTAGGTTAAAGTTCAGTGTTACCAAACTGTCTCTGGGTGAGGCACCAGACACCATCACCCTCTGGACAAAGGGATGGAGCCCAGCAGGGACACCACAGCTTCACTGGATCCTACAAAGATCCAGTGGATCCTGGAGAGTGTACTCTGCCATCAATCCAGACATGGCCCAGGGTTCTACCTGCTGTGCCTTTCCTCCTGGTCTGTACCCTTGGAGTTTGGGTCACTCTGGCCTTTCACGTGCCCCATCACCCCTCTGCTGGCAAACATCAGAAGAACTGCTCTGCTCATCCTGTGCCTCTCATCTGGAATAACTGGAGCAGGCACAGGATGAGCAGAGCCTGTTTTTTTTTGTGTCCCTGGTGCAGCATCCCTCTGAGAGCTGTCAGTTCACATGTGCAGCTCCGGTTTTTGCCTGGGCTCTGTGAATAACCATAAATGCCACTTGGTTGGAATAATTGCTTCCAAGCATGTGAAGGATGGGAGGCACAGCCAGAGGCACAGCTGGAAACTTGTTGGAAGTAAGTGTTCAGGAGACCTGAGCAGAAACCCTGAGTGGAGTCAGCATTTGTGGCCTCAGCTGTGCAGGGACAGCAGGATTGTCACACCGAGTCCATCACACCAGCTCGTGCTGCTTTTGCTCTGTCTCTCTGCCCCAGTGACCCACCATGCTCGCCCCTGATCTAGTGACTAGAGCTGCTGCAGGACAGGCACTGGGGGTGGGAAATGCCCTCTTCCCTTCAGTTCTCTTTCAAAGTGGCATCTCTGAAAAGCAGTGATGTCCCACACCTGACATCCAGAGCCCCTTGTTCCTCTGTGTGTGTTTTCTCTCTCTGCTTCTTCTCTGACCTTTATTTGTTTCCTTTGCACCCCTTGCTGGTTTCCCAGAGCCATGAGGAGAGCAGATCAAACAGATGGGTGCTCTGGGCTTGTCTCCCAAGCCTTGGGAGAGCTGAGTTAGGCAGAGCAGGGAAGGTGGTGCCTGTCAGTGTGAGGCAACAAACCTCTGTGCAGATGCTGTCACTGAGCAGCAGAGTAGCACTCGCTCCCTGTAGCTTAATCCCCTGACCCCAGACCTGCATCACTGCAGCCACAGGAGTAATTCTTGGTGTTTACATGGGTCAGCAGCCAGACAAGGACTTGGCTGGGATTTTCCCAGCGGGTCACACGGCTCTTTGCTAATCAGCAGTAGCATAAACACTGCCAGGCTCCTCATGGGTCACTTGCTAGGGACAGGCTAAACAAACCAGCTCCAGAAGAAAAGCAGCATGGCTGAGTGGATGAGATTTGAAACAACTGTATTGGAGTCCCAAGTCTGTGCCCTGGAGGGGTTTCAGGGCTTGTGAAGTGGAGAGGTGGTTAGCTGGGAGGCTTGGATCCCAGCCTGAGTCCTGGACCGGGCAGCGGGGTGCACATGAGATGGGCACTGTGCAAGCACATGAGCTTGAACCCACCAGGGATGGGAAAGAGTCTCCCCCTCTCTCAGGCTCACTGCCAGGCAGTGCTCCAGGGAGCTTGGTGATAACTTCATTTCAACAGCTACTCTGGTCTGCCCCCACCGTGTGTGTCTGTTTACCTGGAGACATGAACATCCCTGGAAATCCCACCTCAGCTGCCCTGGCAGATGGTAGCAGTTGTGGAAGAATGAACTCCACAGAGCAGCAGCACAGGGGAGACCTGGGCTCCCAGTTCGCAGCTGCAGAGGGTGAAATTTGTGGTTCTTGATGTGTTGTTCCCTCCCATCCCTGTCCTAGACCATGGCACAGTTAAACACAGGAGCGAGTCTGGCATGGAAGTCACTGAGCTCTGCAGAGTGTGACACCTCCTGGGACGGGGTGACCTGGCTGTTACTGGCACCTGGAACACAAGATCAAGGGCACAGCCTGGGCCAGGAGTGTGTGAGAGGTCTTGTTAAAGCTCCTGGAAATGTGAGACACCAGCAAAGTCTGTGTTCTGAAGAACCCACAGGCATCCAGCTCCAAGCAGGGACACTCCTCACCAAGGAGCTGTCTCAGGGCTGTCCTGCATGCCAGGGCAGGGCAGAAAGGGGGCAGAGATGGAGGAATCTGCCTTCCCTTCACCAGTCCCCACTGTCAGCAAGAGAGGAAGGATTCAGGATTCAAAAGCCCAGAGAGAAAAGGAGTAAAAATGAAGAGCTGATAAAGAAAGGGCTCTCTGGTGATGGGGAAGTCCTGCCTTCCCTCACTCTCCTCACATGGCAGCATTCAGTTCCTTTTGCCCCATGAAGCCTGGCTGTGCTGCACTTGCCCAGGGGTTTGTCACCTCCTGGCCGAATGCCCTTCTGAAAGGGCTGCTGGAGCTGCCAGTCCCTGTTGAGCCTGAGCCTCCCCAGCACAGATCTGGGAGCTGCTGCCATCCCAACATGTGGATACGATGCTATCATGGACCTAGGAACCCACAGATTGTACCTGAGCTGTGTCCAGTGATGCACCAGGGCTGCTCTCTGCTGTGTGTACAGGAGCCAGGAAGGATTTCATTGGGTGGGTAGTGAAGTAAGAGAATCACAGAGTGGTTTGGGTGGGAAGGGACCTTAAAGCTCATTCTGTTCCACTCCCCTGCTTGGGGACACCTTCCACTGGACCAGGTTGCTCCAAGCTCCATCCAACCCGGCCTGGGACACTTCCAGGGATGGGGCATCAGCAACTTCTCTGGGAAATAATAACTCCTGTAAGAAAGAATTTCCTCTTTTCTTCCCTCTGTAGCTGCTTCATACTCAGGGATTTAGGGTTTATGTTTGTATATTGCTGTCAAATATAATTACGAAACACGTTCATGATATGGAACATCTTATCTTTTTCTTTCTGCAGAAATCCTGGGATCAGTATGGTGAGAGGAGATGGATCTTTTTGCTCACTCTTCCATGCTGATCCTTTCTGGCCTGTCCTGGTTTTGCTGAATTCCCTGACCCACTGTGGTACTGTGCAGCTCAGCATTCCATCACTAAGAGCAAACATAGAAGCAAAATGCTCCCAAAATTCAGGTTTCTGGAGATGATCCCTAAGAACTTCCCCAGAATATCTGTGGTATGAAAGAAACACAGAGCAGGTGAACAAGGCTGTGGCTAAAGCAGGCTCTGAGCTCCCTCAGGGATGGCAGCCAGGTGGATCAGCAGCCTCAGGTACCCTTGTGAAAGGCTGCAGTGTGGGTTTGAAGCCAGATCTGTTTCTCAGTAAATCTGCCCGTGTGGGGCTGAGGAAGCAGGGATGTTATTGGGGGTGGAAAGTACCTTAAATCAGGCACAAAGGGGCCAAGAGTCCCATGCGCAGCCAGAACCAGCTGTCCCCATCCTGCTGTCCAGCCCATCCCTTCCTGCCTGCCAGGAGCTGCAATCTGCAGTGCAGGCAGACCTCAGGTTTCCAGGCTGAATCTACAAGGGCAGCATTGACCTAATTAGTCTCTGAAACAAACGGGAGAAAAAGACTCGCTGCCGTATGTTGCAGAATGAAATCCTCTCCCTCTCCTCTTGCTCTCCTGGCCCCGGGGATTCATCCTAGGCAGGTGCGTCTTTGATTGCAGCAGGTTTTGAATCCTCTTCCCTCTCCTCGCGGGGATGCCACATGCTGTCTTCTGACCTCGTTAGCTTCTCCTCCTGTTCCACTTCCCCGCTCTGCACGCCCAGCCCCACCGATGTGCTAATTACCGCAGAGCAGTCTGCAGGAACGCGGCAGAGAGGGGGAGACTCGGGGGGAGGGAGGGAGCGAACCGGGCGAGCAGGAGCTGGGCTTAGCAAGGCTGAGCTGGTATCAGGCTCTGCCCCTGCACAGGCCAGGGCCAGCTGTGGCCCGGGGTAGCACAGGGTCAGTGCCAGCTGTGGCACAGGGTCAGTGCCAGCTGTGGCCCAAGGTCAGTGCCAGCTGTGGCCCATGGGTCAGTGCCAGCTGTGGCCCAGGGCTGTGCAGCTGTGGCCCAAGGTCAGTGCCAGCTGTGGCCCAGAGCTGTGCAGGTGACACAGTGTCCCTCATGGGGTCTGCAGAGGGGCTGTGCTGCCTGCCCACGGGGCCAGCTGTGGCCCATGGGTCAGTGCCAGGTATGGCCCAGAGTCAGTGCAGCTGTGGCTCATGGTCAGTGCCAGCTGTGGGCTCCCACATCACCACGGGGCTTGGTGTGCCTCAGCTGCATCCAAGGCCTGGATGTGCTGTAGGATAACCCAGACCTCCAAAGGTCATTAACCATCTTCCCTCAGCTCCAAATTCCCCTTGGAGAGACTCCTGCAGGCAGGCAAGGCAGGGCCATGCACTGGCCATGGGCAGTGCCAGCTCCCTTGGCTCCTGCTCTGCACAGGGCAGGTTTATGGAGCTAAATGTCTGTGTCTGACACAGAACCTTGTGCTCAGCAATGTACTGATTATTTTTTTCCATTGACAAAATGATGATTTCATTTTAAAGGCTATGATTTTACTTGTAGCCAATGATTTCTCAAACCAAGGAAATATCAAAATATTTGAAATTGTTGCTGCATTGTTAAAAGAAAAGGCAATCCATTGTTTGCTGCTTATTTTCAAGAGAGCAATGGAGGAGTGTAACCTTGGAAAATTTAGGATGTGACTTGTAGGAAAATGTCATCAGCTTAGAAAATAGGACATTTGCAACTGGGGATGTGAACACTGCCATTGGAGAAGCTCTATCCAGTGATTACTGGAAAATGGGAATGAATATTGGCTTTAGCTCACACAATGCATAGGCACTGCAAAACACACAATAACGTTACCATTTGATTGCCAATGTTTTCTTATGCCAATTTTTCATCTGCTTTTCTTATTTTCTCAATCTCTTCAAGCTTCCAGAATTAACTGTTACAGATTTACATTTAATTTTACAGATTTAATTTTTCAGACTTTAGCACATGGAAATCATAGAATAGGCTGAGTTGGAAGGGACCCATCAGGATTTTCAAGTCCAACTCCTGTCCCTGTACAGGACACCCCAACAATCCCACCTGTGCCTGAGAGAGTTAACTCCAAGCTTGTCCAACACTGTCCAAATGACCACAGCCATTAGCTTTGTCCAGAATATGACACTGAAATGCTTTTAATTAAGTTTCTCACCATTACGGCATTGTTTTATATTCACTGTGTCTTGCCCAGTCGTTGTTTTTCTCTTTTAAGGGATAACAAAGATGAAGATGATGGGGTTTGGTTTGCAGGGAGCAATTTAGATTTTTTGTGTGTGTTCCACTTCAAACCTCTGGTCCTCCCCTTTCTTTTTACTCAGGGACCTTCTTGTGTTCATTCTTATTTCTCCAGGGGCAGAAATCACACTCCCTTGTCAGGAATGCAAACCTGCTCAGGGTGATTCGACTAACACCAAGATAGGAATCAGACACAAACCCACTGCAGCTTGGAGTTTTATGATTTAGCTGAAAAATAAGTGCTCTGAAATATAACAAGCTGACATTAGGATGCATTTACAGGAATACATCAAAGCCTGACAAAATTCAATTGTATTTTAGTCCAATGGCAATTCATAGTTGAGGGAAAACCACTTGCTGCATGAGAGATTTCCATTCTTCTGCAATACCTCATGGAAGAAGAGGCAGCACTTACCCTCCCTGAAATCGTCACTTATTTCCAAGGGTTACTGAAAGATACCTTGGTTTTTCAGCCAAGATTTTACTTCTGATGTGTTCCTCACCAAGCAGAGAAACTGTCACCTCTGAAGAGCTCCAGGCTTGTTTATAAATGCCAGCTCTGCTTCAGGCACAGAGATGTCAGGACTGCTGCAGAAGGGGTTTCTTGCCCAGCCATCATTTGCAGAGGCACAGAGACATTAAGGTACACCTGGCTTATAGTTACTCCTTTCTGCCCTGTTTGGCACTAGAGTTTATCCAAGAAAACACCAGATTTTATTTCCACTGCACCACTGTGTCTGGCAGGGGGAGTCTCTGTGCACACCTGCAGAAATTCCTGTCAAAGCAGCGAAATGCTGCTAGCAAAGCTGATGCTGTCCCTTAATGGTCTTTGTAGGGATCAAAGGGTCCTTTGTTAATGGACCAGAATCTTTCTCCTGGGCCAGAAGCAATGAAAGAAATGGCAGAACTGTGTACCCTAAGAAGAGGTTGTGCTGAATAAGCTCATCATGCTCAATGACTCGTTAAACACTTCCAGCTCTTCCACGGGATCCTGGTCCTCCAGCACTGGGCTGGTTCTGTCCAGGACAGGATTAATTTTTGCAGTAGCTGGGAGGAGGCACCGTTAGGACCCTGAGGTTATTCTGTACCACCTCGGCTCATAGCCAGGGGCAGGGGAAGGGAGGCTCTTCCAAGGAGAAGAGTTCCTTCCAGGCAGGGGAGACACGAGTATTGTTTATTGTCCGGGGGAGTATTTTCGTGTGAATTGTTTCTTTTCTTGTACCCTCTGTCATTACTGTTGTTGCCGTCACTCTTCTTTTTGTTATCTCATTGCTGTTTATATTAAATTGTTCTTATCTCAACCCGTGATCTTTACATTTTGTGCCTCTAATTCTCCTCTCCCATCTGCTGCAGAGGGGAGGGAAAAAGAGGGGAGAGAGAGGTGCTGGTGATGTCTCAGCTGCATTGACTCAGACCCACAACCCAGTTCTTCAGAGACAAAACAGATCTGGCTAGCATGGATCACATTACACAGAGAAGTCAAAGTCCAAAACCTGTGAAATTCTTACATGAAAATTTGTATCTGCAGGAGGGGAGTATCTCCCAGTGTTCCTCCAGGAAAAGCTACATATCAAACGGACATTCATTAACACTTTGAATTACTGAAACAACAGTTAGTTGACCGTTTTCTACTGTTTTCCAGTAGGAAAATTCATCCAGAAGTTGAAAAATGGCTATTATTCATGGGAACACATTCATTTTGTGAGGAATTTTGTGTAGTGGATACCTCTCAGTACTAAGAAGAGAAAAGAGGAGAAGGTTTAAAAATGACAGCAGATTCTTCTGAGGTTAGGAAATATTACAGATATCATTGATCTTCCACCCAAACCCAAAAGAGAATGGGAAAGGATGTCTTTTATGGAAGTTCACTCACCTAGCTTCATGTAAGAATAGTCATTCTTAGGGTATCCAGGGGTGGGGAGCAGCATAAACCCCTAACCCAAGGGGAAGTGGTCAGTGGGCTGCTGCTCCTCTGGGGCACACACAGCTCTCCAGGGACAGATGGGATCCAGCCCAGGCCACTGAGGGAGCTGGCAGAAGTGCTCACTAAACCATTCTTACCTTGTATCAGCACTCCAGATGACTTCAGATTTTCAAATGTGGAAGGAGGAACCTTCTCTCTCCCTACAATTCCCTGAAAAGAAGTTTGTACCCAGGTGGGGGTTGGTCTCTCCTCACAGATGAAAAATAGAATGAGAAGAAACCACCCAAAGCTGCACCAGGGGATGTTTAAGTTGTATATCAAGGAAAATTCCTTCATGGAAAGGGTGATCAAGCCTTGGCACAGGCTGCCAGGATGGAGCCACCATCCCTGGAGGGATTGAAAAGAAGTGTAGATGTGGGGTGTGGTTTTGTGGGACTTGGCAGTCTTAAATTCAGGGTTGGTGATCTTCACGGTCTTTTCCAACCTAAATGATTCAATGAAGTCCACTGGGTCTGGAGCGGTTTCATATGAAGTGGGTCAGGAAACTGTTTGAGCCAACCCAGGGCAAAAATCTCCTTTCCAGGTCAGGCAGGGCCATTTGGCTGGGATCAGCATGGTACAGTGCATTTCAGCTATGCCAACAGGCCTGTACAAGAAGAAGAATTCTTTCTTCAGAAGAGGTTTCTAGCTGCACAGTCTGGTCCAAATTCTGGCTAAAAAGTTACTATGATCTTTCCCAGGCATGTCCCTGTTAACCCTTGGCAGTTGCACAATCATTTAAACAGATACAGACTCACATCTTCACAATTTATCAACACCAAATTCAGGCATTGTTGAATGCTAACAAAAGTGCTGTCATACTGAAGAAGTGAATTTTAGGGAAGTTGGACAAAAAGGTTTTTTCAGCTTATGGGTTTTCTTAAGAAAATACATATTCATAGTAGTTTGATATACCAGCTCACATGGGCAAGTGTATTTGCATAAATACTCAAATGAGAATATTTGCACGAGTAATTAGGACATGTTTGTTTTTCACGAGTCCTTATTTTGAAGGAAATGTTTTTCTACCAAATACTCATATGTAAAAGAGGTCATGAATGCAAACAAAATGATTCACGGGGATTAGTCTGAAAGGAGATTTCCTTGTGTGTCTGTAATATTTCCACTCACCTCTGGCTGCTGTGTAATAGGCAGTCATCTGCAAAACCTGATGAGCTCTGACAAGGCCCCTCCAAGACTGCAGGATCATCTGGAGCACGGATGGAGGCATTACTGCACGTTCCCCAAAGCACTGAGCTTCTGCCAGTAATTAACAATATAAGAAATAAGAATATTAATTATAATAAAATAATCCTCCCTCAACATGAGACCCTGAGTCTGGGCTGACACCTGTTCATTATCCCCAGGATGCCATTCCCAGTTAATGCTGCCTGAGCCCATTAAGTTGGATCCACAGGACAGGGATGTGTGTCCTGCAAACCCCAGAGACTGGCAGCAAAGATGCTGCTCAAGGCTTTAGTTCCACCTAAAGCCTGCCTTGATCCCAGACCTTCCTGTGCTGGGTTAATTTTAACAACAGCACTGTGCTGATGGAACTCATGGAGCTGGTTCTGATGCCTTGAATTTGGCTTACCTAGAAACACAGGCCAGACAAAGTTAAAAAGTTGAAAGCAGATATATTTAATGAAGGGCTTTCAGGTACATTACATCATTCATCTACATTAAGGGTAGACAAAGACTCCCCAAGGGGCTGCACCCAAAGTGGATGGTGGTCATGAGTTTTTCAGACAGATATAGGTTTGATCTCTGCATATTAGGGGTTAATTCTCCAATTACAGCTCCAGGTAATGAAGTTATATTCCCCCAGCTCGCTTCCTCCCGTTCCTGATTCACTTTTGTTTATACTTTTTGGGCCCTGAGGCAGAGGGTGTCCGTGGTTCTGAGGCCTGGAAGGATTGTTTTGTTTGACCACAATGTGAAGAGAGCTTACTAACACTCTATATGGAGTTCAGAGTGATACACCAATGCAGTACAGTATCTGAAAAATACAAAAGATGAAATCTTAAGGCATCAGTTCCAGCATGGTCACACTCTCACCTTCCCTTCTGAGGGCTTGAATGTAGAATTGGGGAATCAGCTGGATTCTACTGTGCTGCTTCCCCCCTCTTCCAGATGGAAGAGGTCCTTTCCACATTAATTTCCTTCCTCTTTCAATGTGACCGGGAGAAGCATAAAAGGATCTTTGTTCAGGATTTAATAATCTCACCAGCCCTCTGTCACTGCAGGTTTCTGAGTCGTGTAGGTTGGCTTTTCAGAGCAGATCAAAGCAGACAGTGTCCAGGTATCTGTGGAAGCTGTTCCTGAGTCCTCTGGGGCCTTTAAAAACCCAAAGTAACACCAGAATTACCAAATACTGGTGCAGTGGGTTTGACCTCCTAAGACAGTGTGATTCCATCACTGACTTCCTCCTGGTCCTCCCCTGGAGAGCCACACTCCTCCTCCCATTGCTGCCTTCCCAGCCAGTGAGGAGCTCCTGAGCACACTGAGGAGGAGCCCAGCCCTCAGCTGAGTCTCCTGGTGTCTCTTTCCCAAAACCTGGCTCTTTGGATTCACTGCTCCAGCTATGCAGCTGCTCAGATGGGCCTGGAAAAGCTTTGCTGATGCAGGTGAAAGCATCCCTGTGGCAATGCAGCTCCCAGAGTTGGGCCTTTATTGTGCAAAGAAAAGTCAGTGAATGCTGAAGAGCTGTTCTGATGCCCAGGTGCAGTACATTCTCCTGCTGCAGGAATATCCCTAAAGCATCACAGTGTTGGTGCACCTGAGAAGCTCCTGGGGGGCTGAGGTGCCACTGCTCCCTCCTGGCCCCTCTGCCTGTCAGTGAGTGCTGCAGCTCCCTTCTCACTGTGCCAGCTCTGAGCCACCTGGAGCAGGCAGAAACCACAGGCACTCCCCCCAGAGGACAGCAAAGCCCATCAGGACACTCCTGGAGGGCAGGGGAGGTGGAGGCAGCCTGGCATGCCCTGTGCCTGCTGCCAGCCCTGCTGTGCTGCCCGAGGAGCCCGGTGCCAAGGCTCTCCCAGGGAGGCAAAGTCCTTGTGCTGCTCCTGCAGCCCAAGGTCAGGGATTAGTGGCACTTATTGAAGTTTACTCGACTCGATGCCCTTCCCAAAGCAAACCTCCTCTGCACAACAGGAAGTTGTAGGCTTTGGGGCTGTTAATGGTTTTAGGAATTGCCAAGATCCTCTGCTAATGCCATCAGCACCTCACAGCTCGTCCAAAAGCAGCTCAGGAGAAGGGCCTGAGCTCGGCAGGGTGAACTGGTGATCTGTGCCCTACTTAGCTGGTGTATATATTTGTCAGTAAGTGGGGCACTCAATAACCTCAGATCTGACAGCCTTCAGATCCTGTATGGAGAGATGTCAATCATTCTGGCTTACATTAAACATCTTCCCAGGCATCTGGACTATATTATAATATCCCATCAGTGCCAAATTATAAACATGAACCACACATGCTAATCTCTTGATTCTGGCTTATTTCCCTTTCAGACAGTCCATGGAAGAAGGAAAAAATGTCCTTTGTCAGCATAATAAAATTATAAACCATGTGTGAGGGAAGGTGGAGCCATCACCCAGTGTCTCTCCTGAGCCAACTACGAATTTTTGCAGTAAATTTTGTGGGTTTGGCTATTTTCAATCTCTGCCCTGGTAATGATCATAGTGAAGACAGCCAATAAGCAGTAAGTGGAATTACAGCAGAGGAAATTCTTTGATGTTTTGTGTGTGCTTCTCAGTTTGCTCTATGACATGGTCCCACCAGCCCAGAGCTGGACCTGCTGTCCAGGCAGTGACCACAGAGAGGACACTGACCATCACCTTGTCCTGCTCTGGGGCAGTGGTGGGAGCTCTTCAGGAGAATGTGGAAATCACTTGGAAGCTCTGATCAACTCACAGGTGACTTTTACATCTTAAAGCAGCTTCTGGTTTATTCTTCTTCTGAGAGTCAATTAGTGAAGGTAAAGAACATTTTCCTGGAAGTCATGGGGATGGGATTCTTTGCATGGATAAGATGCTGGATAACTCACCCCTTTTCTCCATCCAGCTCTGCTCCAAGCCCAGACCAGCTCAGGGGTGTGAATGTCCTGTCAGGTACCCACAGCTCCATCTCTTCTCAAGCAAGGACAGAGTTACTTGAGGAAAGAAAACAACAGGAGTGCTCTTGCACACCCTAAGGAAAGAGATGGAAGAGCTTGGCAGCACTTTCTGAGAGATGCTCAGCATCCCCAGGAGCTCAGGCAAACCCAGCTATCTCTTTTGGAATCTTCTCCAGGGAGCTGCTCCTGTCCTGTGGAGCACCAGAAATTGCCCACAGCAGATCACAGCCTGAGCGGGATCCCACAGGAGGAGCTGGACAGGCCCTTCCCAAGGGCAAGGTTAGAAACCATAGGTTTGAGCCCTGCCATCTCTCTTTTGCCACAATGACCTTCACATGACCTTGCTTCCCAGTGTGAGAGCAGCAGCAGAAGTGGTTTCAGTCCACTGCAACTGGAATGGACTGGGCAGTTTGCCAAGTGAATATCTGCTGGGTTAATCACTGTGCAAATCTAATCAGGAACTGGAATGTGCCAGGCTCATTACTGAAATTAAATTCACCTCCAATTAAAGAGAGAGCTACAAGCTTCCATCCTGCAGAGGTGCCCCCAGGCTGCCCCTCCCAAAGCCAACATAAAATCCAGTCCTGCTGAACTGCAGGTCTGCTGAGCTCTGGAGGTATTTCCAGGTGTGAGAAAGTGAACTGCTGCTTGTGATTTCCCCCAAGGCTCTCTAAGGAGTTTACTGGTGCCTTTAATAAGTCACCTTGCAAGCCAGGAGTCACTTCCATGGTAGCATTTCCAAGGAGCACTCGCCAAGAGAAACCTGGGGATGCAGTAACTGGAACACCTCCCATGGCAGGATTGTTTTGTGAGCACCTTTACAAATTATCACCATCACATGATGAATCCTTCCTTGGGACCTACCCACCTTATGTCTACACTGTGGAGTCCAAATTAAGAAATTAAGTTTGTGCTGAGAACAACAAGGCTGCAAAGTCAAGCAGGGAAAGTGTAGACATGCTGACTGAAAAGTTGTTCAAGCTTCATTTGCCCCTTTGGCTTCTACATTAGGCTTGCACAGCCCAATCACATCATCACTGCACATCACATCCTCTCTGCCTCCATCTGTGATTGACCTGGGCATTACCTGATTGCAGGAAAAAACTTTAATATCTTAGGTCTAAATATGTGGCTGTAACTGAAATCCAGCTCTGAAGACTTGGCAGGACTGCAGATGTAATTCCTGACCTTCTTCTTTTCTCCTCCGGTACTGAAAGAAAAAACAATCCACAAAGATTAGGGCTTGGCTTTCACCTGGAGATGGGTGCAAAACTTGAAGGCTTCCTGTACATGTCCTTGGACCACTCACACCTTCCACTGCCTACTCTAAAAACCACAAGTATATCCAAAAATATATCTGGGGTCTGAAATCCTCCACCCTCATGCCCAGACACCAGCAGCAGATAACAGCATAAAGAACCACAAACTGGTTCAGGTTGGAAGATCACCAGAGGGTCACCTGGTCCTACCACCCTTGCTCAAGCAGGGTCCTCCCAGAGCATGTGGCACACACTGGGATTAGCAAGACATTGAAAAACAATATTTGTTTCATGTATATAGGAAATTAGATATATATTGAAGAAAAGACTTCACCTGGGTGTTCCAGATCTGTGCAGAAGCCACAGGTACTGAGCAGAGCCATATTCCAGCAGAAGGAGACTTTATCTTTAAACAAAACCTATTTGCTCCCTCTCAGGCTCAGGAGCCCCAAGATGGATTTGTCCCAGTGTGACCATAGCCACAGGTGGGTGTTCAGGTGGCCCATCCTTGATTGATGCAGAAGATCATGATGGAATTTCACAAGCTGGGCAAGTTCATGGGCAGGTATAAGGTGTAATTATCTCCTTTGATGTACCTTGCACACTGTCAGTTTCTTTAATTTTCTGAAATCTTGTTGGGTTTTGAGTGTGGCTGTGTCCTTGTGGAGACTCCTGTGAGACTGTGGATCAAACTGTGTAAGACTGAATCATGGCTCCTTACTCCTGTTGAGTTATATCACATTTCATAATCACCCTATCAAGACCATTTGGAGTCACAATGAAAAATAGTTCAGAACCAGAGCTAGAAGACAAGATCTGGCCCTTAAATAGTTTCTATACTTTGTTGGTATAAAGATGTGATTCTTTCTGCCATTCTAGGACCTGTTTGACAGCTGTCATTCCTCCCTTCCTTGTTCCTCTACTGGATTTGCACATCACTCTCCTGGGTTTCAGGCCCTTTGCCTAAGAGCAATGTTCCCATCAGTGTGGGCTCTCTCTGGGCTGTTCATGCTCCTCTTCCAGACTGTGCTGCTGTCTGATGGCCTCACTGAGGATCTCTTTGTGGAGGGCCTTAGGACACAAACAGGTTCTGTTCTCAGCTCCAGGGCTCATTGCCTCTCTTTAGCCCCAAATCACTAAGACCAGTTCCTCTGGGTTATTTAGCACTGAGCCTCAGTAGCTTCTTCTCTTACATGCTCTGGGAGGCTTTTCCAATGAAGGGATGTCACAGTGGCAAGTAACAAACAACACGAACCTCATTTAGGAAAATTCATCTGACTCCAATCCTTTATTCAAAAACTGACTCCCTTTATATATCTTCTAGAACAGGCCACTCTCACTGGTCAGAAGAGTGCCAGAACTCTTCATCCCATTGGCCTAAACCAAAAGACACAGAGAACGTCCGTCCCACAGAAAGGAATCCAAAACATTACTCTTGTTACAACTTGCAATGTGTACGTCAAGCCTGTGAGAACCAGGTTTTCCTAAACCAAAACATCACAAAGAAATGGAGTCTAGAAACTCAGAAACTTCAGGCCTAGGAGCCTCAGACTACACTGGGACACTAATTCCTGCTGCTCTCTGGGAATCTGAAGACCCCCATCCTGACTAGTTATTGCTTGGTTACCTGTTGGAGCCTCCCCAGATCTCAATCTAAACCCAAGCTCCACACAGCCACTGTCCAGTCAGACCTCGTGGGGTCTGGTGCTCCTCTGCTTCTGGAATTGGTGCCATGGAGCTCTGGGGAGGCACTGGTGGCACGGCTGGAGCGAGGGGCACGGCTGCTCCTGCTGCCTCCTGCATTAACAACCTCACAGGCAATTTCCTCCCTCGCTGGGGCTGCTCAGGAGCTGGAAGCACAAGGAGCAGCAAGGCAGGCTCGGGTGAACGCCTTCCACGTGTCAGCAAAGAGCTGCTCCAGGAGCAAAGCTGCACCACCGGGCAGCCCCTGCCGGAGCAGGTTTGAGGCAGAGATGCGGAGCCCTCGTTAGGGAGCAGAGAGCTCAGCGCTGCCCCAAGGGTTAATTAGCCTTCGAGGTGTTCATCTGAGCACTTCCTCGTGGAGGGACAGCCGTCTTTGTTGCCTGGATACTGCCTTGCCGCGGCTTTGAGGAAGATACCTGGAGCTTCATTAGAAGAGAACGTTAGAGGGATTTTCAGGTTGAGCTGCACTATGTAAATTATTACCCGGGGCAGCCCTGAGGCAAAGTGGCTGCCGATTACTATCAGCCACACATCACATCCATGCTCTGACAAGACAAATAAGGGTAATTGTCTCTCTCCCCTTAATCAGGGGGATGTGATTAGCTGGAGGAGGCCTTGGCCAGGTGCTCACTAGCATTACCCGGCTCAGCAACCTGAGCATCCCTGCAGAGCCAGGTTGGATAGCAAGGAGTGGCCAGATCCAGCAGCCTTCAGCTGTGGGAAGTGAACAGCAGACAAGCAGCCATCTCTCATGGATTGGAGGATGGTTTGCAGAGAGTATAATTAAAAAATGAAGACTACCTGATGAAATGGTGGCTTGTTCCTGGTTTTTTTCCATGTTAACTAGGCTGTATCTCTGCTGCAGCTCACCTGCCCAGTCTGAGATGTGTTGGACGTCGTTGATGCAATGTGAAGGATCCCAAAGGGACTGGGAAGGATTTGCACCCAGTCCAGGAAACTGAGCCCAGGAACAGATATGTGGAAACACAGATTTTATGAGGTGGGAGATGTATGTCTTCAGTGGCTTTGTCTCACATTATCTCTTCATCATGCTCTCTATACCCATGATAAGTGAGATGCCCTGGGAGATTTTCCCTAAGTTATGGAGCAGGAGGATATCCTCCTCCACCTCTTTCTATATTAAGGATAAAATTCCAGTTAAACTGGGCCTGAGTTCCTTGGATCCTCCCACACTCTCCAGTCACTGTTTCTGTTCACCACGAGACCTAAAGTCAGACCAAATGACATTAGGCAGAGCCATCAGCAAAGTAAATAACCAGCCACCCTTCTCCTTGCCAGCAGGACAGAGCAGCCAGCTGGGGTCTGACCCTGTTGGGGTCTGAGCAGTGGGAAGGGCAGGAAATGAGGAGTATGGAGCAACAGCCTTTAACTGGAAGGCAGTGCAGCTAATTGGGATGGTTCATGTTTTCCTTAGAACAGAGGATGTTGTACAGTGCGTGTGCCAGAGCATTTGGAAGCTTCTCCTGCTCTGGGAGTGAGGAATCATCTGTCCTGACTTTGCTGAATCCTTCCTTGTGTGTCCTTGGGGAGTCCCTGCCAAGTGCAGCATTGCCTGGCAGTCAGCCCTGGTGGCCAAGTGTCACACCTGGGGTGGTTTGCTGTGCCCTGCAAAGGACTGACTGCAGAACTCTGTCCCCCTGGCTGAGGGAGCAAACCTGTGCCTCCATCACAGCAAAAGCATCTGCCAAGGCGACCTTCACTTATGTGCCTTCCAAAGGTGCAAAACGTTTCTGAGTGTGAAGAGAAAGTGAAAGCCCCTCTACCAAGACCCTGAGACATCTTCCCATGCTGCTTCCTTCCCTGCTGAGGCACAGCCACCATGGCTGCTCCATCCAGCAGAGATGGTCCAGCCTGGGATATTCACCTGGAGATTATGGGACTTCAGAGCACCAGTTTAACAAGAAATATGTCAATCACTGGAAAGTTACTTGATTTAGAGATGGGCAGTCTTGGTGCCAGATTTAACATTTTGAAATGCATTTCCTTTCTCATGTTGCAATGGAATCATAGAAAAGAGTCACAGAATCACCAAGGTTGGAAAAGACCTCCAAGATCATCAAGTCCAACCTGTTACCAATCCCTGTGACCTTGTCAACCAGACCAGAGCACTGAGGGCCATGTCCTGACATTCCTTGAACACCTCCAGGAATGGAGACTCCCCCACCTCCCTGGACAGCCATTCCAATGCTTAAAACACTCTTTCAGTGAAGAAATTCCTCCTGATGTCCAACCTGAATGTCCCCTGGCAAAACCTGAGCTCCTTTCCCCCCCTCCTGTCAATGGATGTAGGTAATGGCTCTCATTAATTATGCAGCACAAGTTCCCCAGACTCCTGCACACTTATGCTCATGCACATCTCTGGTTTCATTAGAATGTTTTGATGCAATTAGAAGCATTTCCACTCCTTTTCCCTGGAATAGGAAACATTTGTCCTAGAGTGATTCCTGGCAAACTGGCTAGGCTGGTGGTGGTGGTTACAGCAGACGTTGATGCTGCAAGTTGTCCTTCACAGATGTGGTTGATGGTGCCATTTGCAGCTTCCTCCCACTGCTTCCCTCCACCTATTGATGGTGGTTTCATCTCCTGGTTGTGCAAGAGTTTTGTGATTTGTTGTTGTGAATGAAGGTGCACAACTGCAGCTGTGTGTCCTCCATGCCACGAGCAGAGTTTTCCAGTTTTTTGGAGTTTCAGGCTTTTTTTGAGTTTCAGTTTTTTGGAGTGAGGGTGTGCTCTGTAAGGTGAATTGTCCCAACACCTCCCTCCTGTTTAAAGAGAGTATTTTGTAGTACGGTTCTGAACCCCTGCCCCAGAGGTGTCAGACTCATGAGCCAGCCAGGCCAGCTGACAGCAGGATTGATGACAAACTTACTGCTCCCTGGGTGTCCTCTCATCTGCTGCACATCTATCAGTTTATTTCACTTTGCTGTTACTGTACAACACACAGAATGTATGAGACTTAAGGCCAGGCAAGTCTCAGGCATTTGTTTAGTCAATGAAGCACTGCTTGGGCCCCACCCTTTACACTGAAGAGATCAGGTTTTGCAGGAACTGAAATGCAGAGGGGATGGCATTGTTCCATGGCTGCTTTATGGTGGCTGGATAGATGCAGGAATGGCATGGGGACAAGGCTCTGGCCCTTGAGAACACCCCTGTACAGGTATCAAAGGTGCTGACTCTGGAAGCGCTCAGGCTGGGAAGAGCTGCAGAACAGCAGCTCAGCCCTCCAGATGTCCAGAAAATATTCTTTTCTTATCCAAGTACCAATCACTCTACATTTGATGGGTCTCACATCCTGAAATGGCCCCTAGCATGGCCTGTTCACCTGTGCTTCAAAAGCAGCACCTGAGGGCTCTTTGAGAAGATTATATTGGAAAAAAGTGGAAAAGTCATGGAGAGCAATGCCACAGTTACATAACCAGTCATCAGCCCAGGATCTTGTGGACTGCATTGTTCAGGGAGCATAATAATGAATTTTTGCATTGTTGTATGAAGATTAAGGAATTAATGACCAGCCTAGAGACTGGTAGCCCTAATCTTAGGTAGGGTGTCATGACATAAAGCTCTCCATAAAGAACAACATGGAGTAGAAGACACACTCTGCCCAGACCTCAGCCTGTGCAGGAGATGGGACACAGGAGATCAGCAGCTGATCAGGGAAGGAGGATGGAGGGAATGTCACTGCTGAGCAGGGCACAGCACTGCAGGACAGCAGGGATTTGTGCTGCCTGCCGTGCTGTGAGGACTGGAGCCCAGAGTGGCTCTGGAGTGAGCACGATGCTGTGGGAATCACCATGGAGGCTTCAGTGTCACAGGAGCTGTTGGAAGCTGACCTGATGGCAGCCAAGGCAGGCTAGTGGATGGAAAGGTTGTGTTCCAATTGCTCCACAGGCCTGTGAGTCAGACAGAGGAGTGGGAAGGACATGCAGAACCAGAGAAGAAATTGTGTGGTGTTGCATCAAGGAAGCAATGAAGAGGAAACCTGTGCATGGGAAGAGTCAGGAAGAGAGTGGGAAGGGAAATGGGTGCTGAATTCCTGCAGGCATTGGGAAAAGTTGAAGCCTCAATGCCAGGGACAGAGATGCAGACAGATATCCTCACCCTCCTCTCTCTGGGCTCTGGGTGGGACTGGCTGGCTCTTTGTGGGTGGTCTCAGGTGTAAATGCCCCATATGCTGAACGTCCACTCTGTCTTTTACGGGCTTCACTAGATCAGGTTGCCGGGAATGATCCTTTGATCGAAGATGTCTAAAATAAAATTTCCTTTTCCATATTCTGTCCCACCACTTGCAGGTCCAAGCATGCTTATCCTACAAACCAAGTGCCCTCAGTTGTGTTTGTGGGGCAAAACAGACAGAGGCAGATGAGCTGCAACCTGGAGAGCAGTGTCTGCCTTGCTGATACAGGAGTGGAGAGGGAAGAGCTGGGTGTGACATCCAGAGACCCTTCCTGTGCAGGAAGGGATCTTTGAGAAATCCAGCACCTTCTGGATGAGAAAATCCTGTTGTCCACACCACATCATGTGTGCATGAGACATGTCCCCTTGTCTCATGCAGAACAGGTATGACTGGAGGCTTCCAGGGAGGCAGAAGTGCTGCTGCCCTGGCTGAGCTGGTCTGGGGGCAGAGACAGAACCAGGCAGTGTCAGTGGTGCCAGCTGAACTGACTCCAGAGCTCATCAAGGAGCAGGGAAATGATGTGAAGAAGCTCCCATGGCCACCATCCCAAGGAGCACCTCACAGTCACTCTTTCTAAGGCACAGTGGTCTCTCAATTTCATTCATCCAGTCTGTTGATTTCCTTGAGGATAACACAACAAACTGGAGCCAGGTCACATCAGACAGATTTCACCTGTGTCCAGGAACTCCTCAGAGGTGTCACTTGTCAAGCCAGCACAGCAGTCAGGAGTACAGGACCCTCAAACTGGTGATGGAGAGCAGGGATTCTTGCAATCCTTGTTAGCCAAGGTCACCACAGACCACTCCAAGTTTACCACAACTGGGAAGCTCTTCCCCAGAAACACTCCCCAATAACAGCATGGATTGTGGATGTGGCTTCCCAAATGCTGCCCATGAAAACTCTGGGCACAGCCCAGGCAAGTGATGAGCTGCTGCACATCTCCCTGTGGTGAGGTTGGTTTGGGGCCAGCAGGAATGACTTCATACATGCAGTTCCTAGAGGTTTCATCTGTGAGGACCAAGAAACTTCCATCAGGAGTGAAAATGGAGCTTCCTTTCAAAGCAGATTTATGGACAGAGTGTTCACATTTTTGAGCCAAAAGGGTCTGAATAAAGAAGGAAGTTTCTCCAGGGGTCAGGCCCACCACTTTTAATTGAAGCACACCCCAGGCTGGGACCAGGGAAGTGGTTCTCACAAACTGGTCATTGAAAATAGGCCAGTTATGGAGAATTAATTCTATGAACCTTTCATCTGGAGGTGGAGTGACATGATCTGACATTCTCAGCACCAGGCAGAGCATCAGCCTTGGCAATCAGTTACCCTGGCCTGTAAACAAGAGAATAATCACAGCCCTTACTGCAGCATCCATGGCAGCACACCTGGGAAGGTGTGCTCTTGAAGAGACATCCAACAAAGAACTTTTAGCCTGGCAGATTTTGATTGCACCTCCAGAGCTGTAATTATGGCATGCCTTGGTTTCATTAACATCATGAGGGCCTTGTTCCCCATTTGTCCCTGGCAGTGGCTGGCACAGAGCTGGTGCAGGGACAGCTCCCTCTGCCCCACCTGGCTCCTTGTGACTCAGAAACCTGCAGTGCCACGAAGCAACTCAAACATGTAGCCCTTGATTATCTCTTTTCACCCAGATGAATGAACTCTGAATCAGATGTCAATAACTGCTTGGCATTCCTGGAGATCTCAGCATGCTGGTGAGTTTATCTTCCTACAATTTCCTCGTTGAGAAAGCAACAAATGGCCTCAGCACCCGCTGCTCTGTGCAATAGGAAGCTGTAGTGGAGCTTGAGCAATCCAAGGAATGCTTGAAACACCCACTTGAGTTTTGGCTCTGGATCCCCATGTTTTGCCTTTTCTCCATGTTCTTTTGGGCAGATGTCTCAGTTTCTCAATTCCTGCCACTTGGCCTCAGTGTTTGCAGGCTCCTCCTCTGCTTGCCAGAAGCCATTGTCGTGTTTGTGGAGCAGAGTGCACAGGGCGGAAGCAGAGGAATGAGCACAGGAGTGCACATGAGCACATCCCAGCTCTTGTTGGGCAGGAGAAAGGCTGGGAGGGGACTGGCCACGACATGGGAGCTGTCAGGACAAACACAACAACATCCTCCTCATGACACAGTGTCTTGGGTTCACACCTTTTCCCTGCACAGCTCATTTTGGCTCCTGCTGAGCCCTGGGAAGTTTGTGCTCAGCTGGCCTTGCCCTGCTGTGCTGCACCTTGCCCTCCCACCCAGAGCTCTGGTGCTGCACACAGTGCAGGTGGCAGTGCCTCACTGTTTGAACCCACCATCTCTGCAGAAATGGAAAGTTTAGGGAGCCCAGCAGCTCCCAGCCCAGCCTGCCAGGGCTCTGTGTGGCTCTGGGTGTTACAGGAACCTCAGCCCAGCTACCCCACAGGCAGAGGCCACCCCTGCAGGTGGAACTGGGGGCTCAGTGATTCGTGTCGTTGTCACCCTGCCGGGCTGCTGAGCCATCCCCGAGGCTGTCACACCCACCCACCTTTCCACAGGACAGGAGGGGGGATGAGGTACAGCTTGTGACATCTCCCAGCAGTTACATTTTGAATTCCACATATCAGAGCACACCTGGAACTTCAGGAGTCTCCATTCCATGTGTAGTTGTGTTTTTCTAACCCACAGCCTCAGCTCCAGACCACAGATGGGAGCAGGGCTGTGGTCCTGGCTCACACCAGCCCTCAGTGTGGGCAGAGGGATATTCCCTGGGCTGCACTGGGTTTGTCACAATCCTATCTTTGGTGCTGTAACAAGGGAGTTTTTCCTCTTGGAGATGCAGGAGAAGAACTGACTGATGTTATAATTCCACATGGGAAGCTTATGAAGTCCTTTCTACCAGTGCCTGGTGGGAGCTGAGTTGTTGCTGTAAGCCCTCTACATCCTCCCTCTCCTGCTGCTTTCCCACATGAGCACCTTTGCCTGCCCATGACCAGACCATGACCATAACTGGCACCACTAGAGGTGGAAACATCACCCACAGAGGGAATGGGAGAGCCCAGCCTTGTGCTAAGAGCTCCAGATCAATCCCTTGCTCCCCAGGAGGAGAATATCTCCTACCTCCTTGTCTGGGTAACATGGAAGAGCTTTCTGCCCTTTTCTCACCTGCCTGTGACCCAAAGGAGCCATGGCTGTGGCTGTATTCTCAATCTGACCAGCCTGGAGGACACACAGCCCTTGGGTGTCAGTGCCCCTGGGAGCTGGGTGAGCTGCTGAGCGCTGCACTGACAACACCACAGGCACAAAACCCCTCAGAAGAGCACAAAGGACTCTTTTCCTTCTCTCAGAGATCTCTGCAGGGGCTATCTGCAGCATGCTAGGTGCCTGCAGCCTCTCCATGTTTCCTGTTTTCATTCCAGTATCTGCAGTGCTAACATACTGCATGCCTCAAATTCCAGCCCTGACACACCAGGAAAAGGGGACAAGGGCAGATTCATGGGATTCTCAGAGTCTCTCATGCCTTTTCCCCAGCCAGGCTGGGGATACTGATAACTCCCTGACTCCTTCTCTCTTCTAATTCCCAGATATGCTGTTATCCCTCAGCATTTCGATGGTGCAGTGTTCTGACAGGGAAGGGCATGGATTTGGTCTGTCCTAAAAGCAGCAGCTGGGAAGAGCTGAATCAGAGCTGCTGGTCTGGTCAGAAAGTGTGTGCAAAAGATTGCTCTGAGGCCTAAGACCTTCTGCCAAAATGTGGCATAGCCACTATAAAACCATCTCCCCACACAGTGGTAACTTTCTAATTCCTCCTCCTAATGGCATAAATCAGGTGTAAAACCCTTCAGCCACTGGAAGGATTGTCTTGGCAAATATTTGATAACATGGCTTGGAGTTCAGAGTTAGCCAGATCCATCCCTCAGCTCCCAGCCAGCACTGAAAGCAGGACACAACACACACTAACCTCGGCAATTTGAGACCTTGGGAAATTTTAGACTTAAGGGACAAACTCTGTTC
Source organism: Sitta europaea (assembly GCA_013400255.1). Lineage (NCBI taxonomy): Eukaryota > Metazoa > Chordata > Aves > Passeriformes > Sittidae > Sitta > Sitta europaea. The sequence continues at coordinate 310,616 of VXBS01003315.1, forward strand.
TTTTAAATCCCACTGTTAGTTGAGGCCACATGCTGACAGCAGAAACAGAAAGCTGTGGCCAGTCTGAGACCCAAGCAGAGAGCACCAGCACAGGAAGGAATTTCTAGCCCCAAGAATGGCACCTGCTGTTGGCAGGACCCATCCCTCCTGGGAATCATGGATTGTCACAGTCAGGATGGACATGGCACACAAAGAGCAAACCATCTGACTCCATGAAGGCTTTTATTTATTTATTTTTTATTTAATTGTGCCCCTGTATCCCTTTTTTATACATCCCTTACCCCAGCATGCTCTACACCCCCTGGTCACCACAACCCAGCCCCACGAGTTCATTGGTACAATTATTGTTCTGGGAAAGCATTCCCAGGAATTCCCAATTACAGATAAACAGCCTGTCTTCCTCTCACAGATGTTCCTTATTTTCCTCTCTGGCTCACAGACCCACTGAGCCCTCTCCCACAATGCCTGGGCCAGACAGGGACCTTCCACTTCAGGATCTGATGGTATCACCCAAGGGATCCCTTCCCAGAGCCCTGTGTCCTGCAGTGCCCTCCTCACCCAACAAGGTGACAGGGACCCTAGAGCCAGCAATGCAGAAGCAGAGGATTTCCATCCCAGCTGGAATTTCTCCACACCTCACCTCCAGCCCTCCCTGGGCTTGGGTTCTGCAGCTGCTCTGGCCCAAAGAGGCATTTCCATGGTGCTGTGCTCCTGTTGCCTCCCCGTGCTCCTCCCTGCCAGTGTGGGGTGGGTGAGGAGGGGACCCCAGCCCTGGTGTGGCAGCCCTGGGGCTGGATCTGGAACCAGGGGAGCAGCAGCAAAGCCCACAGGGCAGCTCCTGGGGCTCCAAGGTGCCAGCTGAGCTCAGCCCAGCCCACGGCATTTGGGATTCCAGCCTGGGATCATGGGCACCTGGGGGGGACTCTGAGGGGTGAGGGAACAGGACAGAGACCCTGAGCAGAGCCCAGGCTCTCCTGGAGTGCTGGCAGGGTGTGCACACTGAAAAGCTCTCCAGGAGGGGCACAGCAGACCCTGCTCAGGGAGCAGGAGGTGTTGCAACTGCCCATCCCCTGGGCAGGGTGGCCAGAGGCTTTGTGGGTTCACCCCAATTCCTCTGAGCATTTCAGAGTCCCTTTTAGCTGCACTCCTGAGGTGGATTCCTTTGCTTCAGGCTTTTTATGAAAACTCCTGGTTTTCCTTGTTTTAAGACAATATTCTATTCCCACTGGAAGAGTGGCTTGAACTGAGACATTTAAAAGACAAACACTGTCTCTCACCACATTTTAATTATTTAAGCAGGAAAAGATCTATATTTTGTCTTTTACTCATTTAAAGAAACAGGTAGTTTAAAGTACATTGTTATTGAAAATTGAATGTGCTACTTCCTCAGGAAGCATTATATATTTGAAAAATTGCTTTTGCTAATATTTTTTTACTCCCTTCATTTTTTCTGCTCTTTGTTTTTTTCCTTCAACACACCCCAGAGACATGTTTTTCTAGTGAGAAAAAAATGGGCAGTTTTGGAAAAATAAAAAACTATGTGAGAGACAAAACAAGATTATCCAATTGCCAATTTTTTGTCTAGGTTTAAAGCACAGAATCTCTGCGCAAAGTTCCCCAGAACTCTTGCACAGCTCCAGGAAAGAAGCTTTCCCTGAAAAGGCTTTTCTGATGAAATCACGTTTTCCATGACAAAAAATGGTCTGCCTGCTGGGCAGAGATGGGCCTTTTTCTGCTCTTTATGTAAATGTTGTCGGGGCTGAAGGGTGGGGAGGGGGCTGCTCCTGTGCCCCCCCAGATGCCAGCCTGGTTGGAGGGCACTTCTCTGGGTCAGAGCAGCATCCAGGGCTGCGTGGTGCCTGCAGTGACCCCACAGCCCTGGAGTGCAGCCTGTCCTTCTTGCAGCTGGAGCTCTTCAGGTGCAAGGACACACCTCAGGCTGGAGCCAGCTGAGCTGGGGCAAGCCAGGGATCCCATCCATCCTTCTGTGAGCCTGGAAATGCAGCCGGAGCAGCTCCCAGCTCTGCCTGCTGCAGCACCCTGATCCTCCTGCCTGCCAGAGGAAACCCACACAGCCCATGCTGCTGCTGAGCCCAGCTCGGCAGTGCCTTCCTGCAGAAGTGAGGAACAAGTGGCAAAGGGTTTAAAATATCCCTTCTGATGTGCCCTTTGTGTGTGCCTTTTCAAGTGACTTTTCCCACCACAGTTTTTGATGTCGCTCACAAAAGAGGCACATCTTGAGTTATCTGTGCCTCATCTTAACAAAGGTCCCATCCTGAGAAGTTTTGTTCTTAATTCTGATCTTCTTCAGTTTCCTGCAGGTCATTAAAAATCCCATCTCCTTTAGATCTTGCTTGTCCCTGAGAACAAAAATTTGGGAAAATTCAAAAAAGGAAGTGAAAATTTTTCTGCACATGCAGAATACCCTGTTGTGATAATAGACAGCAAAGAGAAGCACAGCAGGAATGTTCAGGGCTTAAGCCAACTTCATTTAAGCTGATCTTCAGAGATTGGACTGTGCTTGACCTAGAAGGAGGGGTCCTGCATCTGCTGCTGCAGGGCTCTGGCACTTTCTGGCCACTGTCACCTGTGTGGCACTTGAGGAGCTCCAGTGTTCTCACAGCCTTCAGGGATGGGGTGGCGACAGCAGGACTCCATTTCCTGGGCAGATGGGTGCTCGTTGGCCAGGACCATGGGTGTCAGAGCACAGCTTGCTGCTGTTCTCAGCTCAGGGGGTCCATGGCAAAAAGCAAAGGCAGGGCTGAGTCCTCAGTGGGACACATTCACCTGCTGGGCACACCCTCCCTCTGCACAGCCCTAGGGGGAATTGGGGTGAGCAGCACCTCTTGAAAGGCTTTTGTTTTCATCTCAAGGCTTTCCCAGTGTTCTAACCAGGGCAGGCACGGAGTAGTGTGAGCCACTTCTGCCCTCAGTCCCACAAAGCTCCCTGCACCCCAGCCCTGGTCTCACACAGCCCTGCCCTCCCTGAAGCACTGAGGTGTGTAAGGGAGATAAACCAGGAGCTCCTGAGCCATCTGCCTCAGCCTGAGCACTGTGCAAGGCAGAGCCCAGCAATCCTGGCAGCCCCTCTGCTGCTGGCAGCACTCCCAGAGCCCTCCATTTGTGACCAGCCAGCATGCCCTCCACTGTTCCCTCTCAACCTTCATTTAATGGGTTTGGGAGTCCAATCTGAGCACTGCTTCCAGATAAAAGCATCTGCTCCAGATAAAAGCATCAGCTGAAGGCATCAATGGGATTTGTAAGTACATGAGGAACAGAAGGTGCCCTCAGAGTGGACCTAACCTGCACAGGCAGAAACCAGCAGGAGCATCGGTGGGGACAGTGTGGGCAAGGCTGGGGGAGCTGATGGAGGCAGAGGAGGCACAGAGGCCCTTCCCTCCTGTCCAGCTGGGCCCAGCAGGCTCTGGGAGGGCTTGGTGAGGAGCAGGAGCAGTGTGGGGTGAGAGGAGTCCCAGGGCAAGGAGAAGGAGGAGGTGCAGGGGCTGAGGCGGGGAAGGGCAGTGGGAGCTGGGATATGTCAGGGCTAGTGATGGGTGTGGAGGTGTGGGACAGGGGAAGGCTTCTGCTGCCTTCCCAGGGATCTGCCCTCTCACTGGCACCACGGTGACTCCAGTGGGAAGGAAGAGTCCCAGCCCTGGGGTACCCTTGAGAAGGAAGCACTGCTTGTCCCTGCCCCAGAACCCCATCCTATAAACCAGTGCCTCCTCCCCAGAACAGATTCTCTGTGAGCTCCAGGGCTGGGAGAAGCACTGGGGTGACCCCTCAGCCCAAGGGTGTCCAGCCAGAGCTTCTGCTCTTCAGCCCTGTCCAGGGGCAGCTGCAGCCCAGCCCAGCCTTCAGAGCTGCCTGGGGATAACCAAGGACACAGAGACGCTGCAGGGTGTGATACCTTAAAATTTTATCTTTTATATTTTTCAGATCCATTAGTGTGTAACTGTGAACTCCATACACAGTGTTAGTAAGCTCTGTTCACATTTTGGTCAGACAAAACAATTCCTCTGGGCCTGAAAAGCAAGGACACCCTACAGCCTCAGGCCTGAAAAGTACAAACAACAGAGAATTGGGGGGAGCAAACTGGGGGTAAATGACTTCATTACCTGAAGCTGTAATTGGAGGATTAACCCCTGATATGCAAATGGACCAAACTTATAATTATCTGACAAACTCATGACCATCCATCTCTGAGAGGCTCTGACTGCCCAAGGTGTGTCTATTGAAGCCTTTAACAAATTCCCACTTTATTCTCTTAATCTTGTCCAGCCTCTCTTCTAGGCAGCCCCTCCAAGGCATCAGATGGAGGATCCCTCCTTACTGGGAGAAGGTGAGACCTGGGTTTGTCCCTGAGCTGTGGGAATGTCCCAGTTCCCTGGGACCTGCTGGCTCTCCATGGGAAGCAGTGGGATCAGACCCTGCCTCTTGCCTGTAGCAGCACCAGGGCCCTGCAGCAGAGCAGTGGGAAAAGGTACCTCTTTTTTTTTTTTTTTTTTTT
>VXBS01003315.1:315135-401674 GCA_013400255.1 Sitta europaea
TTTTTTTTTTTTTTTTTTTTTCTTTATGTCTTTCAGATGAATCCTAGCCCTCTACTTCTCTCTCAGCACAGTCAAAGTCACTTCAGGGAGCCAAAAGCAAAATCCAGATTCCTACTCCTGGGATACAGCTTCTGTAAAAGTCCTGGAAAGAAGAAGAAAACAGCAGGTAAGAGAGCAAGGAAATGCCACTGTAGGTGAGTGACTGTGAATAATCCCCATGCTCACATTTTCTTCTGTGTTATTATCCTTTTTAAAAATTAAAGATGGTAATAGGTTACTGTAGTGGAAAGTGAGATAATGGGGAGATTTTAGCAAGATAAAGTCATAATGGTATCCAGGGAGGGAGGGCAATAGGGACAGAAAATTGAAAGGGATTCATTATGAACTTATCCTCACTTATAAATATTCCCTCAGGTTAGGACTTAGGGTGTTAATAATTAACCAGAATCTTATGAAGGCTAAAATAACTACAGCATGCACAAAGCTCCTCACTTCAGCACTCACCATGTGCACAAGCCTTGCCTGCCACTCAACCAAGTTACTGTGGTAACTGTACATCTGCTTCCCACAATATCCCTCATTAATCATTTACACACAAGGCGGGGGGAAATAAAGTCTTGCAGGAATGATGCCACGGGAGCTATTTCTGCTCTGAACCTCTGAACCCTGCCAGCCCTCCCAGGCCACAGTGCCAGGTGCTGTCTGAAGGAATTGAACACACCCCAACCACATCCACCAGCTGGGAGGAGCTCCTGTGTGCTGGATGTGTCCATTCCTTGTCCTGCAGGGATGCCAGACTGTGCTGGTTCTATGGTGTCCTCCTCTGAGGCACTAGAAAAGGCCCAGTGCCTCTTTCCTTCTACTGCATGGTTCTCATCAGTCCTGTGCTGTTGGGAAGGGAAGCCTCCCGTGCACCTCCCACTCAGAGCAGGAGCATTTCCAGCACTGACCAGTCACCCTGGCTGTGTTTCTGTCCACTGAAGATGCATGTCCAACACTCTCTGTTCCAAAAACCCCAAGGAGTCAGTGGGAGAACAGCCTGGAGGGATAAAATCTCCTCTGGCTGTTGCAGTGCAATGGCTTCTTGGGATGTCCCTGCCATAGAAGCAGAGTTGCCATTGGCCAGGAGGTGAATGCCATGTGCACAGGTGACAGAAAAGCCAGATGAGACCTGCAGAGGAGCCTCTGGTGACAGCAGAGCCCCTGGCTGAAGAAAGGGCTGATGGTGTGGAACGAAGGGACAGCAAATGCTCCTCAGAGGGTTAATCTTTAACCACACTGTGGCACAGATCAGGCTGCAGGAGGCGAATCACAGAATCATAGAATTGTGGAAACATGGAATCACAGAACCACGGAATCACAGAACCACAGAATTATTTAGGCTGGAAAGGACCTAAAAGTCCATTCCACCCCCTGCCATGGCAGGGACACCTCCCACTAACCCAGGCTGCTCCAGCCCCATCCAGCCTGGCCTTGGGCACTGCCAGGGATCCAGGGGCAGCCACAGCTGCTCTGAGCACCCTGTGCCAGGGCCTGCCACCCTCCCAGGGAACAATTTATTCCTAATATCCCATCTAGCCCTGCCCTCAGGCAGCCATTCCCCCTTGTCTTGTCTCTCCAGACCCTTGTCCAAAGCCCTCTCCAGCTCTCTCAGAGCCCCTTCAGGTACTGAAAGGCCACAAAAATTCTCCCTGGTGCCTTCTTTTCTCCAGGATGAACAGGCAGGACCCCTCTCCCCATGAACTGCTGTACTATGTGCCCTGGACAACCCCGCTGGATAAAGGGGATCTGACCAAAGCATCCTGATGAACAGCACGTGCCCCTGAATTTCTTAGCTCTGGAAGAGCGAGCCCGCCCCTGCAGCCGAGTGCAGAAGGTGTCAGTACTGAGCCGTTTTTTACAGACTCTGCCACGAGGGAGCGAGGTGAGGAGGGATGCTGCAGAGGACACAGCGTGGGGGAGTCACTGGCACTTTGCAGGACCCTTCCAGCTCAGGATATTCTGTGATCTCAATTTGCAAGGCTGTGCCTGGAGAGGAGAGACTGTCAGGAACTGGGAGTTTATCTCTGGGAGCTCACAGCCTCAGGGACAAGTGAGTGTCCTCAAGGTGACACAAGGCTGATGGAGCTGGTGCAGAGGCACCGGGGAAAAGGCAGCAGCACACACCCCAGGAAAGCCTTGACTTCCCAGGAGCATTCCAGGAATGCATTTTAACCATGGGCACCCAATCCTGGCAGGGAGCTTTGGAATCAGTGGGGAACTCCTGCTGGAGTCTCTGCAGCACAGGCAGAGCCAGCCCATCCGTGTCCTTCAGGTGACAGCTCAGTGACAGAACAGGATTGGGAAAAGGTGTTTGGGGCTACCTGTCCTGCATCTCAGCGGGGTTGTGGACTGGTTGCCTCAGGCTACCAATCTCCCTGAAGTTTTAGAAGTGATCCAACAGCCAGCACAGAGGGAACCCTGCCCTACCACAGGCACAGGAGGTGTTGATCTCCAAGTGGGGTCAGCTCTGGCTGGCAAGGAAAGGACCCACAGAGCAGCCCCAGCAGCACAGCATGGGCTCTGCACAGCACTATGCAGCCCCTGGTAATGAGGACAGCAAATCAGAGTTCTTTAAATAACCAGGACCTCTTCAGGAAAGGGAGTAAGGTCCTCAGACGGCCTGATCTTCACTTAATCCCTGCAAACAGACACCTCTGATTAGGAGGATTGGTTTCTTCTGGAGGGGAGAGGATTGAGGGCTTTGCCTGGCAAGAGCGAAATAACATCTGGTGCTGTGTTTCCTAAACCCAGGGAGCCCCTCACTCCTGCCCCAGTCCAGTGCTCAGCCTCCTCACTCCTCCTCAGCCCAGCACCAACCTCCCTTTATCAGCACCTGAGCTGGAGCAGGGGCACCCCGTGGTCAGCTCAGCCCTGGCACAGGTGGTGCCCGGCTCAGAGAGGAGCCCTGAGCCCCTGGGAGGGCAGGCAGGGTGGGCAGAGGTGGCAGGGGCTGCCCTCGAGGGCTCAGTGCCCGCTGGGTGGGCAGCAGGGCTGCTCCTCACCCCCTGGGCACACAGCAACTGCAGCAGCCAGGGACAGAGGGGTCTGAGTTAATGAGCAGGGACACTAATGAATCTGTGTGTTATCTGCGTGCATCCCCTGCCTCCAGGACAGCCCCGGGGCGCCTCAAGCAAACAGAGGACAGGAACCTGAAGGAGATGTGTCTATCAGGGCTTGCCAGCCCCTGGGCTGTGCACCCCTTCCCCTGGAGCTGGCTGTGTTCAGGGCAATGTACATTCACAGCAGCCATTTATACAGACTCGCAGCAAACACTTTTGCTGATGATTTTCTGCAAGATTTGCCAGGGCTTTTATCAAAACCAAAAGTGAGATTTCTTTTTTCCTTATTTTCTTTTTTTTTTAATGCTAATTTGCATAATGAGGCTCTGAAATTTCGCCCCTCCCCCAAGATAGACAGTTTTCTGTGTTGATGAAGATCAGGTTTGGCTGAAAATAATTTTGATGGAAAATGTTCAGCTGTCTCTGCAGCAGGGTAAAGCCCTGACAGAGCTCTGCCATGCAGAAGTGCTGGCATGACCAAACGACTTTGCTTTAAGAGGCAGCAAGAGCTCAGCCCCTGGCAAGGAGGGAAGAGCCCCTTCAATCCCAGCTGCATTCCTGGAGAAGCCTTGGAGATGTTGGAGACCCACTGAAGTGTTCCAAAGCACCAGCCTGCCCTAGTGAGACACACGTGGTGTTCTGGCTGTGTTCTTCCCATGCTCCCCCAGCTGGGTGGCTCTGAACACACCTCCAGAGAAATGCAGGGTGCTGGTGAGGTGCAGGGTACAGAGAGGTTTGGCACCTGGACAAGGACACAGCCAAGGAGAAGGAAGCTCTGTATTTTCCTGTCCCAGGTCTTTTTTGCAGTGGTTCAGGCCCAAGAGGGTTTTTTTGGGCAGCAGTAGCCCCAAAGCTGGGAGCCCCCAGGGAATCCCAGCACTGACAGGGAGCATGGGTGGAATGCTGGATCATGGGGATGGCTCTGCAGAGGAGGTGAGGGGTGTGCTGGAGCTGCCAGCACAGGAAGGGACCTCTGAAGGTGCCAGGGAGGTCTCTTCACTCTTCTGGTCCAGAGGGAATTCTGTCTGCTGGGGTGAGGGCACCTCCAGAGCAGCACATATCCAGGAACCCAGGGGGAAGGGCAGTGGAGCAAGAACAAGGAGGTTCTGTGGGAAACACTGGGCTGAAACAACTGGAGCCCTGGGGTGACAGATGCCAACAGGCAGCACATCTCAGATCTCAGTGTTTCCTCAGGCCTACATTGAGCAGTGCCCCAACTGGCTCTGGAAAAATGTCCAGGCACTGGGACCATCACTGTGATCAGCACATGCTGTCTCATGAAATTCCCTGGCCCCTGCAGCAGATGGACCCATCGAAAGGTGTAATTAGACAATCCTGAGGCTCTCCTTCAACCCAAACCATCCTGTGACTGTATGGAAGCAGTCTCAGGAACGCTCCTGCTGCTGTGCCCAGGTGAGCTTGGCCTGAAGCCAAACCCAGGACACTCAGACAGGTGGGGTCACCCTGGCAGCCTGCCTGGCTCTGTGCCATGGGTGTGCCAGGGTCTGCTGCTCCCTGCTGGAAGTGAGCACCAGGGGGTTGGCACCTGGCTCATCCCAGAGAAGAAGGAACAACTCATTTTCTGCCATTAGATGCTGTAATAATAATTTTAAAATGAGGGTTGTGGGCTAAAATATACATTCTGCTTGGAGTAAACGGACAAATCAATTAATCAATCAACTGATTGCTTAGACATATGAGGAACTCATCATCACTCATGGCTGAGTGGAGATGAGTGCCATGCACTGTTGCAGCAATTTCACATTTGCTGCTGTGCCACAGGGCTCTTGTTTGCCATTTTCATGATCATTTATGCCACATTTGTCAATTTGTTGGCCTTACATTCAATAGATTCAGCAACTGGTTGAAGCCCCTCCACCTCCAGCTAATTATCCAAGTCAGCCTAGGGAAGGACCTCTGGACATGATGCTCTTCCAGGGCTGGATTCAAGCACCCAGGAGTCTTTTCCAGGTCTGGGTTTCTAATTAAACTCTTGTCAATTCTCACACCTTCCAAATGGAAAAGAGGCATCTGCTTTGTCCACTCATATCTCCAGCTAATAAGGAAGACACCCACTAACAGGCAGGACAGATTTCAGCAATCAGGAATCACAACATGTAAATTATTTTTCTGTATTTTCTTCAGCACAGTTGAACTCAATGGCATGTTAGAGCATAGAGTGAGCTAATTCAGTCCAAGCAGCTCCTTGAACAAAGCAGTGCAGATGTTCATTTCCTTACTGGGGCTGTTAATGACCCATGGTAAGGCAGATATGACCTGCCCAAAGCTTGGCCACTGAACACTGATTGCCCCAGGGCCAAAATCTACCAGCATGAGAGTCACAGAATGGCTTGGGTTGGAAGGGACCTTAAAAATAAACTAGATACAACCCCCTTACCAGGGCAGGGACACCTCCCACTGTCCCAGGAGCTCTCAGCCTGGCCTTGGGCACTGCCAGGGATCCAGGGGCAGCCACAGCTGCTCTGGGCACCCTGTGCCAGGGCCTGCCCACCCAGCCAGGGAACAATTTATTCCTAAATCCCATCTAGGCCTGCCCTCAGGCAGTGGGCAGCCATTCCCCCTTGTCTTGTCTCTCCAGACCCTTTTCCAAAGCCCTCTCCAGCTCTCTCAGAGCCCCTCCAGGTACTGAAAGGCCACAAAAATTCTCCCTGGTGCTTTCTTTTCTCCAGACTGAACAATTCACTCAGCATTTCCTCACAGCAGCCGTGCTCCTGCCCTCTGATCAACCCTCCTGGTGGCCTGGAGAGGATGGTGCTGTCTCAAGGGTTAATTAATTGATTAAACACAGGGGTCGTGGGAGGGAAAGGAGCAGAGCAGCTCCTTCAGCTGCTGCCCAGAAGGGAAGAGCCCAAGATCCAGGCTGGCTGCTCCTGCAGGTGGGGTGTGCTTTTGCTGAGGGTGCTGTGCAAGGCAGGCTGTGTGCCCTGCTCTCCAGGAGCCTGGAATCAGGCTGGGGCTGGGTTTCCAGCCCAGGTCCATGGCCCAGGCTGGGGAGCAGCTGGGGATGAGTGGGGGTGGCAGAGGTGCCCTGCTGGTGGCTGACCCTCACACACCTGGCAGGGCTGCTCTGCTCATCTCCCTGCCATGGGCAGGGGCAGGCAGGGTGGAGCTGTCTCTTTGTATATCTTGCACTGCAGCCTTTTGGGGTGGAAAATAGCTCAAAGCACCAAAGAAGAGAATTAAAGTGCAATTTAATGATATGTGTCTTACGTCTGAATGAGCATCTCAGATTACAATATCATTTGGCTCCATGTGAGGAAATCCAGCCAGTGAAAAATCTCCCATCCTCTCCTTCTACATTAATACATATATTTATGTTTTAGAGCTTAATTTCAACTGTTATGTTTTTTTCAAAAGTAATTAAACTAGATTTCAAATGAGGAAATAACCTCATGTACTCCCTGCTCAGCAACCACACATGAATACTAAAGAAAGTGGTCAGAAACAGATCTATTTGTGAAAAAATGATAAATTAATTAGATGCAGTTTTTCTTCCCTGCAGCTTCATTCAACCTTTATATCAAAAACGACACGAAATACATCTGGGTTCATTTGTTTAAAAATTTCCTTTGAACACATCTCCATCTCCATTTAAATTAAAAAATGACTTAGCACAAAGAATAACAAAAAGCCTTCTGTGCAGGAATATAATGAGTAATGAACTTCAAATCATATCTGCATGAAAAATTGTCAAGTTGGATATTGTTTTTCCATATGACCTGTTTTTTTCTAATTATTATATTTTTCCTGGCTCTGATTTTATAAACAGTGGCACCTCTCCCCTTAGCTGGCTCTAAAAGAGGTTCGTTTAATCTTTGACATTTCCTATTTTACAGGCTGCTTTGCAAGTGTCACACAATAGAGCTTTGTTGGTCTCAGTTTAATTAAACACCATTTCTTTGCTTTAAGTAGCAGAGGCAGTGACACTGCAAAAAGTCCCTTTTCTGCTTGAAAAACAATACAGTGTCAACGAATAATTAAAACATACAAATCATCACAATTAATTAACATCCTGAACACTTTTAAGTGCTTACATGTCTTTATCTCTGGACATTTCATTTAGAAGGGTTTTTGGGGACTGAGAGAATTATCAAGTGTCATTTTGGTGATGTTCTCTGGGGTCACAGAAAGGAACTCCCCCATTTCCCAGCAGCCAAGTGAGGGGCTCGAGGTCCCTGTCTCCTGTGAATATGCAAAGCCCCTGCCCCTGCCAGGGGGTTACAGCACCTGGAAAAATGAGTCCTGCAGAGCCAACAAGGCTCCAGTGCGGTTAAGATCTTCTCTGATGTTCTGGTTTCTCCAGGAAAAAACAGAAGCTGGGCTTTATTTCCAAGCAGTGCTGTAGTAGGAAGGCCCAGAGAGGATCCTCTCTCCTGTCCTCTCCTCTCCCTCTCCCTCTCCATTCTTGCCCACCAGAACTCAGTACAGCCATTCACTCCGGCCCATCATTATTTATTGGGGTCATTTCCACCCGTCCCAATAACAGCAATTGCAGATGTTAAAGCCGGGCACTGGCAGCGGCAGGAAGGAAATCGGGTGTGCAGTTCTCAGTCGAGTGCCTGGAAGTGGCTGCTCTGTCTTGAAACGCAGCTTTGTGCTTTCATCCAATGGCACCTCCTTGCTCCAAACTAGTTCTTCTTCCCCTTTCATGAGTGCACTTTTCAAATGATAATGGGCTGGTGTCATGACCTTGCTGAAGCAGAGACTGCCGTGCTAAAAATATTAACGCTTTTCATCTTCACTTCTGAGTCCCAGACGGGTTTGCCGGTTTTCTCTGAACGTTTCAAACACACTGACGCACTATAGAAATGAACTTGCCCCTTTCTGGCTGGAATATGATAATCCACCAGCAGCCCGTGTGAATTTTGGTTCCATAACCACCGGGGCTGTACAGCACCAGGCAGCCCCTCCCTGCCCACCAGTCAGGGATGCTGCACAGCAGCCTTGGCAGCACACACACCATCGGGGCAGAATCTCTACATATCCACCCTCCACTCTGTTCTTCCTTTGCCATCCCTGGCACGACATCAAGAAGCCCCTCCACCTTTTACACCAATAATTGGCTTTTTTAGGTCGAACTGGGAGAGTCCAGACAGCTGTGTCAGAGCACACCCCAACCTACAAAAGCTCTGCTAAACTGCCCAAGGCACACCCAGCTCTGACCTCTGAGCAGGTTTTCTAGGAATACTCCATCCCCTGGGATGGGTGGTCTCGCCATCAGAGGTAATCGAAGCAGGAGTTCTTTTCTTATGGTACTTTGTGGAAATCTCAGCTTTTCAGATAGGAAAGGTGGACATTAACATCTCAGGTTAAAACTGGTGATACAGAACCAACAATAAAGTTCTTGTCTACCACAGGCTCCAGCAAAAAGCTCTGAAAAGGAGGCAATGTTTTACTTAGATAACTGATAATAGTCTGGGTATAATGTGCAGCCAGTTTAATACTTAACCACTTTATGCCTATAGCAGGTGTTTGTTTAAGAGAGATTTCACAGTACAGAGAGAAGTAAATAGCAGATTTCTTCCTTTAATGGGCCTCAGGCTCATTAAACAACATTTCACTTTCTCCTGCACAAGGTTTTTATTCATCAAAGGGATTCACTCTGTTTCCAAGGGTGTTTTTTCTCCTTTATTGACAGTTCACCTTAATGTGCTGAAAGTTGTGTATCAGGGTGGGGGACAGGCAGCAACTCAGACTGGGTGCACTTCTACCTCCTCAAGTGGCTCCTCTCACTCTAACAACACAACTTGACAAATTTCATGTATTCTGGATTAATTCTTTTCTGAAAGACAAATTGTATCTTTAAAAAGTTGTATTTTGCTACCTCAGAACAGTCATGTCAGCAGCTCCAGAAAGGCATCGAATTTGCTTTTGAGATGGGCCAGCTCAAAATTCAAACTGAAAAATCTCCACCAAATCTTTTGGTTCTGTTTCATTTTTCTCCCAACACTGAGCATTTTTCTTCTCTTGCCTTCAAAATCTGTGCATGAGCCTGTGTCTTCAGGATGGGACTCTGTGGAATGGGGGGAATTTCGGGTACACATTGTAGGAATTTCCTGGGCTAGAAAGAGCCATGAAATAAGGAAACTATCACACACTGAGGGAGGCAGTCAGTGCTCTCAGGTGTGTCACCTGGGAGTTTTCCCTCTTAAATTGACAGTTCTTCAGCCCTTGGCCTGTTTGTGAGCCCCCATGGGCATCACAAATTTATTTTCACACCCAGGACTCGGGTGCAGAGGCCAGGAGGAGAGGGGAGAAACTTTCCTGGGGCATGTGGGCATCTCCCTGTTGTTTCAGCATTTCTCCTCACAGGTCTGGGACTCCCAAAGCCAAGAGATTCCATTCACAGCTCTTCTTCCTAAGCACACAGCCACTGGCAGCCCTTGGCAGCCCAAAGCAGCTTTTGTTGTGATATCTGGAGCCAGCCTGGGCAGGGACCAGAGGACAGCCTGTCCTGTGCAGCCCAGTGCCAGGCAGGGAGCCACAGAGCCACAGGAGGGGTCACCACAGCTTTGAGCCCTCCACCCAAACATCTGCAGCTGCACAAGAAGGAGCAGCCAGGCTGTGAAGCTGCCCTGGCAGGATTTGTCCTTCAGGAATGTCCAGATGTGAGCAGGATGTCACATCTCCACTCCCCTCTGCTCTTCCATCACCCTCTCCTCATCATGTCCTGCTGCTTCTGCTCCTTGGGGTTGATTCAAAGAGAAGCCATGAAGGCTCCTCATTCCTGATCTCCTAACTCTCTGATGTTCACAGGGTCATGACAGGATTTGCTGAGCTCAAAGGCACCTAAAAGGCAGGAGTTAGAACCAGCTAAAGGCCCACTAGCAAAGACAGCTCCAGTGGCACAACCTGGAGTAAACAGGGGAAGCTGTTGGAAAATAATAAAATCTCTAAGGTTAGAAAAGACTTTTCAGATTATCAAGGACAAGCATCAATTAGCACCACTAAACCATGTCCTCAATGCCACATCCACTCACTTCTTGAGCACTTCCAGGGTTGGTGATTCCACCACTGCCCTGGGCAGTCTGTGCTAGGGCTGGACAATCCTTCTGTGAAAAAAAAATAAATTCTTACTATCTAATGTAAACAACCCTAGTTGTTTATTACAAAATATTACATATTTTGCTGGTTATCAAAATTAATTTTACTGCCAAAGAATTCAGCCCAAATTACTTATTCCCCTGAAACCTGCTTCATGTCTTCTCAACTGACTTGTGACTCAATAATAGCTCCAAATAAAACTCCCAAATCCTATGTGTGAGCATGAGCTGAGGGCAATTTGCACCCACTGGGGTTCAAAGCTCCTGAGCCACCACGGGGCTGTGGAAGCAGAGGTCCTGCTCAGGAGATGTGCTCCTGGGAAGACTTTGGCTTCACACTGTAAAGAATAAAAGATCAGAGGCAGCAGCTCACTCACCCCATCCCCACCTCCATTCCCTGGTGGGAATGAAGGTGTTTCTTTGGCGGAAAAGAAAAGCAGTGAACTAGAAAAAAAAGAGCTTTGAATTAATGGCTATATAATTTGGCAGAGGGATTTGAAAGTTCCCGATCAAAGAGAGATTAATGGTCCAGATAAAAAAAAAAATACTGAAAGAAACAGATGCTCCATGTTTGCACACTTGGCAGAGCCATGGAACAAGGCAGGAGGAGCAGGATCAGCCCAAGGCCTTGATGGGGCTGGGTCTACCACAGCCACCACCAGCAGCAGCTCAACTCAGCAGATTAATAAAGAGTTCAAACATTTCTCTTGTGTCATTTATGGCAGAGTTTAGGATGGTTTGCTGTCTAAAATTCTTTACAACTTCAGGCCCGTAGGAAGTAAACAAATACTGGAGGAGACAAATTGTGAGGGCACCATCACTGCTGGTGGGATGCTGGGCTCTTTCCCACATCCAGCCTTTCCCAGGATTGAATTTCCTGCACTGAAGAGCTTTGCAGGTCCTTTGTGAGAGGAAAAAGACAATAAAATTTACCCCCTTCTTTTTTTCCTAAGGAAGAAAGGCCTGGGGAAAAAAATTGTGAGAATGAAAAGATGAAATTAAGAGGATGCTGACTTAGCTCTTCCAGCTAAAGCACTTTCTCTTTTGAACACATTTGAGCTTTCTTTTTCCTTCAAAGCTAAAGAGAAAAAAAATTTATTTTTTTGGGGGGTCAAATAAGCCACTTCTTTCCATTGATCCTGAGACTCTCAGGTTTGTGTCAAGCAGTTGACAGTGATTCCAAATTGAGAAATCTTTCATAGAATCATAGAATATGTTGGAAGGAACCCAAAAGGATCAAGTCTAACTCCTGAAATAGCACACTGGTGTTATTTTAGCACAGATAACCCAGCACAAACCCTGGGCTGGTCCCTCCCTCACTCCCTTCTAACTTCTTGCTGAAGGAGGCACAGCTCACACCTGCTCTGTGTCCCTGCCTGACCCCAGCTGAGCTCCACCTGCCTCTCTGAGCTCCATCTCAAGGCCCCAAGGATTTGTGAACTGGGGGCTTTCAGCTGCTGGAAAAGATGGAACATCCCAAACAAATGCCTGCACACATCTGTGGATTCACCAGTCTGTTTGAGTTGAGAAGTCATGTGAAAACTCAAGAGAATACAAGGATTTGCTGGGTTTAAGTTAAATTCTTCTTTTGTTTTATTTTTGGCTTTTTTGATGTGTATTCAGTGAAATAAAAAATCATTTTTTCATGTTTTATACCTCAGCCAAGACAATGAATTCATAAAACTGATTATTTTCTCCTCACCCAAAGGCTTTGGTGGAGAGCTGTGGCCTTGAGCTGAGGGATGCACACGGAATCAGGGATCTGCCCCTCTCCAGGCAGCTCCTGTGGAATCCCCCTTTTCCACCATGACCCCCTCAGGTGACAGAGGACCTTCTCATCACTGCCCACCCAAACCCTGGGAAACTCAGCTGTCTGTATAGAGGAAATCTAGAGAGGCAGGAGCCTCCACTCTGGAGATGTGTGATCCCAAATCCCCTCACCAGGGATCATGCCTGGAGCAGGGCATGGGATCTTCAGGACCAGCAGTGACCATTGCATCTTCAGAGGTTCCAAACCAGAAATCCACTGGGAAACCCATGAACCGGACTGTAAATTCCCCCTGTGTTTTCCCCATGCGGGTCCCTGCTGCCATCTGGGTCTGGAAAGCACCACAAGGCTTTGGCTGCCTGGAGGAAAAGCCCACACCCAGCGTCTCGTGACACAGCCAGGGTGGGAGCGCCACCCCTGGGAGGATATTGCTTCACTAGGAGGGGCCTCCACACTGGGAGGGTGTGACTTCAGAGTTTCTTAGGAAGCTGGGCTCTGATTTTAAGAGAGAAAATATTTGGGGGAAAAAAAAAAAAAAAGGAACCAGAACTTTAAATAGACACAGAATGTCTGAGGTGATGAAATCACAGAGAGAAACACAAAGTCATCAACTCTGACCAGTGCTCTTGCACCCTCAGTCTGAGTCAGGGGACTGAAATGACTTCATATGTCACACTGCCCCCAGCAGAGTGTGTGCAGGGCTCTGAGTCACTGCTGGCTCTGGCAAGGCTCTGCCATGCCTGGGGACATCTCCCCTGATACCTGACATCACTGGAGATGCTTGCAGGACCAGCATGACTCTCTCTTATCTTCATGTAGTCCTGGATTGCAAGGCCAAAAGAGCCTGGCTTGGCCAGCCAGCCTGGCCTCCCACTGGCCCAGGCTGAGAGCTCTGGGCTCAGGCTGGGTAATCTGGAGAAGCTATAAATGTGATTTACAGCTGGGGACCCCAGGGGAAGGACCCAGCTGCTCTGAGGAACAATTTGGAATCTGAAAGGATGTGAAGGATGCAAAACCCACTTCCATCACAGCAGCCATAGGAACAGCCACAAGAGACCAGGTTTAAAGCTCTGAGATATTTCTGTCAAAATAGCATTTCCAGTGCCTTTCATTACATCAGGGATCCTAAATCTGCCTGGAATGGTTGTGTTAAAGTTTTGTGAACCAGCTCAGGCTCCTGCAAAGCTCAGCCAGCAGCTGGGTCACCTCAGACACCTGCACCTTATGGGCACCAGGCTGGTGTCCTGTGCAGTTTGCTGGCCAGACACATCAGGTATAGGCTTCACCCTGGGGGAAGAAAAAGAACAAAAGAAAGAAAAAAGGAAAGAAAAAAGGGAGGGGAAGGGGAAGGAGAGCCATATTTGCATACTGACACGGAAAAATAGACTTGGCTTTTCTCTGTATCACAACCCTGCTGGGTGCTCAAAGCCCAGAACTGCCCCCTCAGAGGCGGATTTCTCCCATTCCCAGCATTAGTGGGGAGCCCTATGCCTGCACTGCTCAGCAGGAAAGGTCAATTGAGTCATTAATCCCAGGGCAAACAGTGGCAAAATGTGTCTGGGGCAGTGAGTGCAGCTTATCTGTGTTTGTGAGGAGGTGTCACCTTGCCAGTGCAGGTATCAGCAGTGAATATTGGATATATTCAATGTATTTCACTCCTTTCTCTTCCTTGTTCACAAAAATGCATTTGCTAAAGCACAGGGCAAATGTTTCCCGCTGCAAAATGAACCATGTGAGGGAGCCCAGAGATTTACAGAGCCTTTCCCTGTGTGCCAGCCCCCAGCCAGGGATCCTCTGGAGCCACAGGTCCAGGCTGCTGTCTGTTCCCAGCAGGATGTTCCCAGCAGGGTGTTCCCAGGCCTGCCCTGGCAATGACTCCCCTCTGCCCACCTGCCCCAGGGGAGCTGAGCCCACTCCTTGTGGGCTGCAGAGAAATAGAAGCTGAACCTCTGGGCACTGTGCAGAAAGCTGATCCATCCTGGTAGGAGACTGATCTGAGCAGAATAGATGGACACAGGAGACCCACCCAGAGCAGGGAGACCCATACCAGTTTGTCTGCAGTCCCACAGCCTAAGGTCATTTCTGCCCAAGGAGAGGGCAGAGCCCTGTGCCACACCAGGAAAAGCTGGCAGCTGGAGAGCTGGGTGCTCATCTGTACCCTTTCCACCCAGAGTATTTTATTTATCAGGGGGTATACTAGCCAGGGAATGCCTCTCCTCCTGCTGTGCTTGGCAGAGGCAGCTCAGGCCAAGGCTGTGTGCAGCTCTCCAGGGCACCCTGAGGGGTTCTGGCTGTCACCTGGCACAGGGATCTGTCACTGTGGGATAACACACGATGCAGAAAATTTGTGATTTTTCTCTCAAGGCTGCGTAAAAGATCTTCTTTATTAGAAATGTCTCCCTTTACATACCACTTTCCACAGACCAATGTGATTGGTGACAGAAAGACAAACCTCTTCACCCGCATTGGTCAAACCAGAGGGACAGCAAGAGAGATCCCTCCTCCCAGAAGGAATGAACACACAGATATTGTTACAAAAACAGTCATGGTGTTTTCCCATTTTCCCTGGGAAAAGAATTTCAGAAAACCCAAACATCAGAAAACCAGAACTTTAGAAAACCAGAAACTTCAGGCACTGCCTCCTGCCAGGATGGCTTCAGTGGCAGAGATTTGCTGGACTGAGACAAGATTTGCTCTGTGCTCTGGTCATGAGAAATCCCTTTCCTGTCCCCAGCAATGCTCCCACTGTCTGCTGTCCTCTGTGTCCCCTGGCAGAGCACAGCCAGGAGACACCTGGAGACACCTGGAGACCCCAAGCTCATGGCCCCCCAGGGTCCTGCTCCTCCCTTCTGCCCTGAGGAGAGAGACAGCAAGGTCTGCAGGACAGGCTGTTCCTTAGAGGAGACCTGGGACAAAAGTGACAAGCCAGGGCAGGCAGTGAGCACTGGATGATGAAGGTTTGGGGTAACACTGCTCAGATGTCCTGGGGGGTGTCAGGCCACCACGTCTATGGGGGGGTTGCTCTGCAGGGACTTGGGGCTGGACAAGCTCACATAAAGCAGGAGCACTGGGGTCTCCACCAAAGGTCCCAACCCACCTTTGGGTAGGTTAAGATATTTCCTTTAGTCAATCAGGAGTAAATTTGTCTGAATTTCGACAATCAAATGTTGGAATGATCACAGGTTATTTTTATAAATCCGATTTTTATGGATTTTTATGTCCATACAAATTTTATGTCGTTTTGGCGGCTGAGAAGGGCTTGAAATCCTGAAAAGCTCATCACAATATCAAGTGTGAAATAAAAGCTGTTGGATCCCTGCCTTATCAGGAACAATCTCAGCTGACTGCTGGCTTTTAGCCTGGGTACTGGTAACACCTTATGGGTATGGGAAGGATAGTGTGGACTGAAAATAAAATGCATTATGAGAATGCATTCAACAGACTACAGAATAAATGGAGATGGAACAGCCACGAGGGTAAAGACAAAGACCTGGGATTGCTGAAATAGCAAATGTACAGGCTGGAGATGCCACAGGCCCTTCAGGGGATTGAAAGGATCAGGTTGTCTCCTGCAGCCCACCGGGATTAACACAGCTCCAAGGAATTCCCTAACTGCTTTGTCAATATCTAGGAAGAGAGTGGGAGACAGCAAGCTGAGATAACACCTAAGTGTCTGCTCCACCCCCAAGAGAAGGAGGGCGTTAAACTGCAATCAGGAAAAAACAAAGTTTAACTGGTGGCTTAGAAACTTCAAAGTTAAACAGCTCCAATAACCTGAACCCAAGGGTCTGGAAGGGATTGCTCTCATGGGATGATGATATTTTTAATAAATCTAGGAATGCCATGAAATATTTACGAGGCTGGGAGAACAGAAATGCTGTGGCAGCCTCCACCTAAGAGCAGTGGGGAGGCCTGAGGTAATTAGGGAGCTCTTTCCCTGCTATAAACACCTGGGAAGCTCAAGGAATGGCTGGCACATACTGGGGACTGTGCAGGTGGTCACATCCCATTGTTAAAAACAGCTGCTCAAGGGGGGGTTTCAAAGGAATGCAGGAACACTAGAAAATCTGCCTCGTGCTGAAAAAGGTGAGGTGGTCAGTGTGTTTAATTTATCAGTGAAGGGGCTGAAGGGTGAATTGAGGGTGCTGGGAAGTGACAGAAACAGAGCCTGTGAGCTGATGCTGGAAAATCTCAACGTGAAAATAAGTTGTAATTAAGAGTGCAAGGAACCTTGGCTTAGGCAGGAGCAGTTGATTTTGGCATGGGAGACATTTTCCAGCAATATCTGTATACAAGGGTTGCAGGGCTTGGAAAATTATGCATTTGGCTCAAGGGAAAAACAGTGGAGGAATCAATGAACAGTCCCATTGGAGGAATCCATTCAGGCAGTCACACAAGGACCTGGAGTCACCTCTGCTGGTCTTCCTATCTACAAAGGTCTCCCAGAAATGTTCCCCCCTTAGAGATTCAGCAAATCTTCAGCAGATTCATTGCAATATTTGGGAAGTGAGTATTTGTCCTCTGTATCTTCATAAAGTACTATCTATAAAAATAAAGCTAATTCAATCTCCCTCAAATAATTACTTCATCTCTCTAAACATGCAGAGAAAATAAACTGTCTGAAATTAGCTGATTACACAACATATCTCACAGAAAAAATAAATAATTCATGCTGACAGGAAACTGAAGAAATTTCTTACATCAGGCAGAAACCACTAACTCTGAAAGTAAAACTGAATCCAGCTGAAATTGCAGGTTTTGGGAGCATGTTCAGTCAGTTTGGCTGTGGTGTCCATGGTGGAAGGGGTGAGGGGTGGTCCTGGCTCCAGGTTGTGTTTTATGGCCTCTTAGCACATTAAAACTGCTGATTATCTGGGAAACACTGATTCACAAAGCCCCACAATTCCTGTAGGACATGAATTTGTTACTGTGACATAGACAGAAACACACAGCAACACACACCACAGGTGTTCAGGCAGAGAAGAAGAAAAGAACTCTACAGTTTATTGTTGACCTTGTATCTCCCAGTTTCTGGACAGTGAGCAGAGATTGGACAGAAAAGTTCCCACCTCTCCATCTCCACTGGTCACTTGAGAAGTCCATCAGGTGAGATCTTTTCACAAAGGAATGCAAACATGATCCTTGTTTATCTTACAATTCATGAGAACTGACTCCACTATACCAAAACAAATCAGAAGGATGATTTTCAGGGACAACATGTCTTAGTTTGGGGACAATTTTGTAATTCTAAGCTGGACCTGGGGCTGCAGGCACAGTGAGAACAGCACCTGGCACGATGCAGCCACCTGGGTCACTGGCTGAGGACACTGACTGGGGACACTGGGACTCCCCCAGCTACTGGGAAACTGCTCAGGCAGCTGTTGTCCTTAGCTGTGATGTTGACTGACAGCTGTCTATCTTGGAAACATCTGGAACATGCCCTGTTCAAAGGAAACATTGAAAGTTTCAGCCCATTTCAGACTGAAACCAAATTTCAACTACCCCAAGTATTCATTTTCTTGGAAATCACATTTTCCAACTAAGTTTCAATTCCTTTTCTTAGGAGATGTCTAAAACTCTGGCTCATGGGGATCAGCAAACAGGATTCTCCCTGTGGCTGGATCCAGCCACAGATGGACCTGGCTGGGCTGCAGCTGGGATCCCTGAGCAGGTGGAATTTACAGATATGCCCAGGCTCCTACAAACAAGAAACAAAATATTTGCATAAAATCCACTTCCCCTCCACCTGTGTTCTTGCTTCCCTGGATGATGAAACACTGGCCTATTTCCATAACAATCGAAATGCCTAAAGAAATGGCCCAGAAGTGCTCAGGACTGGAGCACTTGTGACAGCACTGATAGGATCAGGAGTGCAGAGAAACCCTTGAGGCTCTGCAAAGAGCAAATATTTGAGCTTTTCTAGATATATTTATTTCTGTTACTCCCAATACCTTTGCTGCATTTCCCCACCAGGAGGACAAAGCTGTTAATGGTATTAAATCCTAAAAATGTAATCTTAAAATCTTACAAAATAGATCTTGAATGCTATTCATTACGTGCACCTATGCAAAAAAAAAAAAAAAAAAAAAAAAAAAAAAAAAAAAAAAAAAAAAAAAAAAAAAAAAAAAAAAAAAAAAAAAAAAAAAAAAAAAAAAAAAAAAAAAAAAAAAAAAAAAAAAAAAAAAAAAAAAAAAAAAAAAAAAAAAAAAAAAAAAAAAAAAAAAAAAAAAAAAAAAAAAAAAAAAAAAAAAAAAAAAAAAAAAAAAAAAAAAAAAAAAAAAAAAAAAAAAAAAAAAAAAAAAAAAAAAAAAAAAAAAAAAAAAAAAAAAAAAAAAAAAAAAAAAAAAAAAAAAAAAAAAAAAAAAAAAAAAAAAAAAAAAAAAAAAAAAAAAAAAAAAAAAAAAAAAAAAAAAAAAAAAAAAAAAAAAAAAAAAAAAAAAAAAAAAAAAAAAAAAAAAAAAAAAAAAAAAAAAAAAAAAAAAAAAAAAAAAAAAAAAAAAAAAAAAAAAAAAAAAAAAAAAAAAAAAAAAAAAAAAAAAAAAAAAAAAAAAAAAAAAAAAAAAAAAAAAAAAAAAAAAAAAAAAAAAAAAAAAAAAAAAAAAAAAAAAAAAAAAAAAAAAAAAAAAAAAAAGCAAAATCAGGGGCATTTGAACTGCATGGACTCCCCTCTGATGTTATTAAAGCTCCAGGCTAAAATTATTTTCAAGATCACATGAGAAATATATAACAAGAGAAGACGAGCTCAGGTTAAATTCATTTTTACTGGGGGTACACTGCCCAGTAACTGCAGAGTAGCTGCTGCAATCCATGACTTTTTGAACAGTTACTTTATTTGATATAGTGTCATTTGATTAGGTCTCCTATCAGATGTGCAGGCATACTCAGCTGTGAGCCCCAGGAGTGAGCTCCAGCTCTGCCCTTGCTGTTTGCCAGCAGCATATTCCTCTGCCTGGGCTGCAGCTGGTTCCCAAATGGCTTTGAAATTTTCCCTCCTGGTTTCTTGTGTCCCTTCCCCAAGCCTGCAGCTGGACGCTCTCGGGTGCTATGTCAGGGAAAACTGTGCCAAATTAGCATTTTCAGAAGTGCAAAATAATGTCAGTGAGAGGATGATTGCGTTCAAGGGAAAAAACTGAACCACAAGAGCAGCAAGTCATGACAGAACATGGTTTCAATTCAGCTGCCTGCACAACATGAACTTCCACTTTCCAAGAAGCAGGAAAATGACCCCATGTTGCCTCTCCACAAAGGCATTACGTTGATGTTTCACCTCCTGAAGACCCTGTTTCCCTGCTCTGTGTTGTCCTTGTTTCAAAACTGTGAGAAATTAAGCACAAGAGGATCCATAGGAAAGAAAGCAACACCTTGCTTTAGCTGCTGTACAGATGTGCCTGGCCAGACTTGTAGGTATGAATGATGAATATGATTATTGTGAATTATGAATTCGCAAAATATGAATTAAATGCATTTACAGCCATTCCTGGAGCTGAGTGGAGGAGCTGGCCCAGCTCTGCAGAGCAGGGACATGCAGCAAGGCAGGTGAGGGGGAAGTGTGCTCAGTGGGGCAGGGACATCCAAGTAGTGAGCAGAGAAAGGGCAAGATATTCCCAAATGTCCGGGCTGAAGGGTGTCTGGTGCTGATTGATGCTGCTGACCAGAGTCCTCCATCTCTGCCTGTGATGGAGGGGTTGGAGCCAGGGGATCTTTAAGATCCAGTCTGTGATTCTGTGGTTTTTCTGCTCTTACACTGTTAGATTCTTAAAAAATAAAAAATATAAATATATATGTTTAGGTTTGGATGTTTGGATTGATTTTTCTTTCTTTCTGTTGTTCTTTCTTTGGCTGGCCTTTCTGGTGTTTCTGTGTTTGTGAAGGNCCATGTTCTGACTGTGCTTGGGTCTGAGCAAACGAGTCAGGTGTGAGCTAGAGGGGGGTTTTATCAGCATATCCAAGCCTCAAACACTGTCAGTGAGAAGGCAGCTTATGCCTTGTTGTATGTCACTATTCTATGATCCTGTGTCCCACTGCCAGCAGCAAACTTTCTCTGCTCACCCTTTGGGTTTAAGAGTGGGTGGAAGAGACACTACCAGTTCAGTGCCTTGTAACTGACTGGAATGAAAAATAAATAGAGAGCCAAAAGCTTTTGGATGGACAATCTCCTGGGCACAGCTTCAGCTCCCAGCTCCAGTCTCTGGAGAGAGACCACTGGTCAGCAAACTGGGAATGCCACAGCTGGGAAGGATCATGGGATGCATAGATTTCCTCAGGAGAAAGTCACTGAAGTAGATAAGGAGGCACTCTTAGCACATTCCCTGCAACCCAGGTAGGACACGTTGATCTGCATTTTCTTGCGGGAAAACAAATGCATTTGGCAAAACTTGGGTGTATTTTGCATATGGCAATGTGGGTTTATGCAACCAAGCTCCACTCCTGAGCACTTCAGTAGAAGATTTCTGAATAAATACATCGGGACTAATGTTTATTTATCAGAGATAATCCCTCTGTGAGATAGGCACATCCCATCTAACGCTGGCCCCTCGTAGGACCCTCCTCTGGTCCTTGTAGCTCCAGGCACAAGGCAATCAGACATCCCTGACAGTGTGAGCATCCTCAAAGCAGCTCAACCTCCTTTACCCCATCCCTTTCCTTCCTTCCAACTAATCAATTTAGGAAATTTAAGGTATTCACAGCTTGGGATTTCTTGTTTGTGGCAATGCAAATGAACCGCTGTCGGAGCTTGTCGGGGCTGGAATACACAAAGCCTTTGTGATGTGCTGATTGCTCACACCAGGCTCACCCTCCTGCCAGGCGGCTGATTGAGTTGCCACCTTCCCAACTACCCTTTTCCCAGGCAGCTGGAGGGTGTGGTGCTACCAACATTTTTGTAGTGGCAAAGCCAGTTTGAGAAATTCCTGCCCCCACCCCTGCAGTTGTGTCAATACAGCTGTCTGGGGAGCGGTGTGGCAATTGGGGTGGCTCACATGGGCACGCACAGCGAATAATTGGGAGGAAGTATTTGTGTACACCTGGCTGATGTCAGCAGTGCGGTCAGAGAGCCCTGTGCAGCAGAGAGGACACAAAACTACAGCGGGAATGAGCAGCCAGGGGGTGGGAAATCTTTAAATCCACTTTCCCTCCCAGTGAAAACCTCATGAGCTGACACCCTCATGGGCATCCCAGCCCTCCATGGAGTCCCAGGCACCTGTAGGTCACACCTGGCTGGTCATCACCTGTGCAGCACAGGTGGATGGGCTGGGTAAGGCTGCTCCTGGGTGCAGGGACACCCTGCATGTCTCCAGGGCAGGCTGCCATTCCATGGAATTTATAGAAGAGGTTCCTTGGATGTGAATCCCAAGGGAAGTTCAGAGATGGGGTCTGATGCACCTTTAGGCTCCAGGGGGAACTTGCTCTCTGAAAATTGCTGGTCACTGAGAGAAGCACGAGGGTGTGGACGATAAACAGAGTGAAGAGTGTCCCTGGCAAACCCACATGGCCCCACCCCGGGGTGAAATGGATAAGCCACATTGCTGACACAGCACAGAAACTCAGCTCTCTTGAAGATACCCTGGAAAGATGGAAACAGGGGATGGGAAGACTCAGTGGGTGCTAAAGATGGCCAAAGCCAGAAGGTCCAGGAAGAATATAGTCTCCTGCAGAGAGGTGGCCACACTGGAGAGCACAAGTACAGTGGGGATCTGATCCTTCCCTGGGAGCACCAAGCAGAAAGGAGAGAAGGGGGTGCTCCACCCAAAGAACTCACCCTCAGCCCTGAGCAGCTGGGCTGTTCTTGTCTCAGGGAAGCTGAGGTTTCCCCATGGGACACGAAGGAAGGGTTCAGGATGCCCTCATTTAAGGGATCTGCAAGTGGAAGTGTTTTCAGAAAGGGGAGGCTTAGAAGTGGCTTTTTTGCACTGAATCTCTGAGGGTCAGGTCACCTGAGTGTGCAGCTGTGTCAGACTTGGCTGCCACCAACACAAGTGTGCTGGCTCTGCTGGCAGAGGGTGGCAGCTCTTGCAGCTGGACTCATTGCATGGTGTGACACACAGGAAGTTTTGGTCATCATTTTTAGGTGCACCATCAGCCTCACTGTGTTTTCTTATTCTTGGGGCATGGACTTCTTCCTGTTTCTGAGAGTTTTAGAAAACAGGAATTTTGTCTTTTTAGTTTCTCCTGGATAGGAGAGGTTCCTAATTGTACAGGAGGATACAACAGCCTCCTAAGATAATGATCAGCATGGGGTGATGAAGACCACCTGCCCCATGCCCCTGGAAGGGAGCAGCTGTGACAGCTGAAGGCTGGAAGTGTGCAGGGCTGGCAGCATATCAGCTTGGATACAGCTTTGTGAGTCTTTGCTCTCCAGTGTCAGTGACACAAAGAACAGCTTTGGTCTCAAAGATGTGTTTACAGGTATCATTTCCTGGTCCTGTTCTCCAGAGGGGAAGCTAAAAATCAGTTATAACAGACAACAGGGCAAGAGTTATCCACTTTCACTGCAGGTGACAGCAAGCCACATTTCACGGCTGGGGTCAGACAGCCACGAGCTTGTCCCTGGATCTAAGCAGGCACTGAGTCTACCCTGCCCCACCTGAGCCCACTCTCCTCTCCAGCCATTCCCTCTCCTCCCTGCCCAGCAGGCCTGAGACTTCAGCATTCCCCAGCCTGGAGCATCACCCAGCACCTCTCTGTGTCAGGGGCTCTGCTGGCCAAGGGATAATGGTGTGGAAGCCACAGGGAGCAGGTGAAGCACAGCAGAGAAGTGGGTGATCCAGAGGGACATTTGGGAAACATGGACTGGTGTCAGCCCAGTGTGAGCAAGAGGCTGGACTGGAGATCCCCACAGGTCCCTCCCAATCACCACTGCCATGAGTCAGTGATTTCAAGAATTCAGAATATTCCTGTGTTTTCCTAGACCTGGCGTCATCTGGTCCCCAAGACTTCAGAAAGTGGCAGCAGCACAAGAATGAAGGTTCATAACCTCTCCAGGAGCAAGTCAGGAAAACAAACTTCAGATCCTGCCATAAACTGTGTAACTTCCAGCTGAAACCATGAGAACTGTATAGATGCATGGGACAAATTCCCTGGTGCCATGAAAATAATTGGTCTACAGCTGTCAGAGAAATATAGGAAATTAGAAGGATAAAATCACCATCCTGGGGAACAGGAGTGGCTTTAAGATAGCCTGGTGAAACCATGGACCAGAACAGTTGAGTCATGTAGACTTTGTAAAAATTGTGTTTTTAATAAATGCTGTCTGAGAGAAGCAGTTCTGCAAGAAAACCACCCTGAATTAGGTTGGGTTACCCATACCTGAGACTCTGGGATTGTTGCTCTGTGCTGAGTTCCAGGGTTTTATAGCAGAATTCATGAGATGCACCAGATTAAACAGTTATTGGGACTGATCTCAAAACTGATCTCTGCTTTTTGTTGGCAAAGCTTAGGTACATCCTGATGGACAGTTGGGAAAGGGGCTCAAAATCAAGGTGCAACCAAAGAGTTCAGGGTCACATGCAATGCATCAAAATGAGAAGCAGCTGGGATCTGCACAGAGCAATGGGTTAAAAATTTAATTAGTTTCTCCAGGAACCAAGAAAATGGTGCCAGGAGTTTTGAAATTAGCAGTGAAGACAAAAAGAGAAAGATGAGTGAAGATGAGAGAATCCTGCAGGCATGAAATGAGCCTCATCAAATGGGTTTTTACTGGGGAAGAGTGAAAAAGTGAGCATAACTAAGTTTGTCAAGGAGCTTTGAGCTCAGCTGCCCACTGGCTGGTTAATGCTTGGCAGAAATGAGCATGTGGGCAGCAATGGATCCTGTTTGATTTGAAAGGAAGGCTGTGATTCATGTTCCTTGCACTTTGTTTCTGTTGAATATTGCCACTCTGGATTGTAGATGTAGACAAAAAGGAGGATGCACAGGGAAGTGCTTGCAGGACACAGCCCCAGAGCAGGGACCAGCAGCTGTTTCTTGTTTGCTACAGCTCAAAAAGCCAAATCTCTGCCAAGCCAGCCCTAGTTCAGCTCTGGGGATGTCCCCCATTCATAAGGAATGCTGGTTTATCACAAACTCAACCCACATGAAACCATAAAAAATTTTAGCTCTGAGCTGGATCTGAACAAGTCGCTCTCAGTTTTGCACCAGACCCAGGGCAAGGATTGACATGTGCCCTGCTCTCTGTAGGGCACAACTCCCCTTTCTGATTGTTCCATTTGTGACCTATCCTCACACACCATCACACGTGGCCTTGCACCTGAAAATTAATTTGAATGGACATTTGGTTTTAACCCTTGATAGGAAGTGAATGTTTTGTAGCTCAGGTCTTTGAGGCAGAAAGATAATGACAGCTTTTGGATTGTACTTTTAGCTGAAATTAAAAGTATTTTAGTTCCTTGTCATTCAGAATTTCCTGCCAGTTACCACATCTGGTCCACATACAGTTATCGAAACCAAGTTAGGCTGCAAAACACAGACTGGCCTGGCAACCACTGGGCCCAACAGAAACATCTCCCAAACAGCCCCCTCTGAGGAGACACATTTGCTACCAAATATACATAGATATTATATAGTATATATATACATATACCAAATAGATTTATTTCCCATTAGCTGGCTCTGCTGATGTGCTATCATCTCCATTGATTTCTTTTTCCATTAAAATTACAAGTGCACAGTCCTGGCTGTTCCCAGGGTCTGGTTGCTCAGGGCATGGTCCTTGCTGTGATGCCTTGGAGTGGCTACCTAAAACAGAGGCCAGACAAAATTAAGAGAATACAAGCAAGTATTTATTGAAGGCCTTCAGTAGATACAGCTTGGGCAGTCAGAGCCTCCCAGAGGCTAAACCCAAGGTACACAATGGCCATGAGTCTTTCAGACAGATTTAAGTTTGGTCTCTTTGCATATCAGGGGTTAATCCTCCACTTACAGCTTCAGGTAATGAAGTCATTTTATCCAAGTTTACTTCCCCCAGTTCCCTGTTGTTTACACCTCCTGGGGCTTGAGGCAGTGAGGTGTCCTTGAGTTTCAGGCCCAGAGAAGAATTGTTTTGTCTGAATAAAACAGGAGAGTAGCAGCTGACCAGCTATGGAGTTTTAGAGTTACACATAAAAGCAGTACAGGATCTGAAAAATATAAAAGCTAAATCATAAGGCACCAGCTTCAGCCCCTCCTGCCCTCATGGTTGCTGTGCTGGGGGCTCCAGCCCAGCCCTCACAGTGCCAGATGAAGACAGTGTTATAAATGCATATTTTGGTATTGGCTTTTCACAAATGTTAAAATAAATGTTATAAACACGATGTTTATTTCTGTCATTTTTAGTATGTTTTAACTGCCTGAATAGATGTATAATAAGTTTTTTTTTAACTGTATTTTAGGATTTAGGTGCAGTGTGTTTCAGCTGCCTAAACAGATAAAATAACTTCCAAAAGAAACCCAAGTGAATATCAACATTCACCACTTGTGAAAAAGAGACCAAAACCCAAATCAAAAAGATGATAACTGAATAAAAGTGGGATTACACTTGACAGACCCAAGGAATGACCATTCAGGACAGTTCCTAAAAAAGTGAATGTGCATAAATCCGTGCATGAAGAACAGGATAAAAAGGGGGGAGGTTCCAAGACACCCAGTTGCCCATATTTATTTCTTTGCTATATTTTATTCCTCTTATTGTCTCTATTAAACATTTTTAAATTTTACCAAGAAAGCGAACCTCGTTTTTCACAGCCGGGAGTCAAAGGCGAGGCTGGAGGTGCTGCTGCCCTGCTCTTGCTGCCCTGCCCGCAGGGCTCCCAGCTGGCCCCGGTGCTGCTGTCCATCCTCACGGCTCCTGCACACCCGACCTCGCCCAGCCCGTGCTCGGCACCGCGGCTGGGGGCAGCCCCTTCGACAACACCGACAGCACGGCACTGCTGGAGCCTGCAGGTGCAGCAGCCCGGCAGCTCCGACCATTCCCAGCTGCCCTGATGGGGCTGCAGCACATCCCTGACAAGACTGCAGCACATCCCTGATGGGTTACAGCACAGAACAGCCCTGCTGGGTGCAGCACATCCCTGATGGGGCTGCGGCACAGCCCTGCTGAGGTGCAGCACAGCCCTGCTGGGTGCAGCACATCCTTGACAGGACTCCAGCACAGCCCTGACGGGACTGCAGCACATCCCTGATGGGTTACAGCACAGCACAGCCCTGCTGGGACTCCAGCACAGCACAGCCCTGCTGGGGTGCAGCACAACATAGCCCTGATGGGGCTGCAGCACGGCCCTGGTCTGCTGGGTTGCAGTGCAGCCCTGATGGTTGCAGCAGCCCTGCCCAGGGTGCAGCACAGCCCTGCTGGGACTCCAGCACAGCCCTGATGGGACTGCAGCACAGCCCTGTTGGGTTACAGCACAGCCCTGCTGGTTACAGCACAGCCCTGTTGAGTTGCAGCTCAGCCCTGCTGGGTGCAGCCAGGCTCTTCAATCTGGCACAGGCAGTACTGCAGCTCTGCAGGCCTGGGCACACTGAGGTGGAGATCAGTTTTCTTAGCAGTGACCTTCTTAGCATAGAAATATGAATTTCCATGTTAAAAGCACACATGGGGTTTCATTGGCAGCCTGGAACTAGCCAAAACCATCAGCACAGTGCTGCACTGGCTGCTGAAGAAATCAAAACTCCAGATGAATTGTTGTTTTGGACTGTGTTTGCACATCTTGCAAGATTTGAATGTGAGTAACCTTAGGAATGTGTTTTTCCATCCATTAGATGTGCTTTGCTACCCTGCTCTTGATGTTGGTATCTCTTGGTGCCAGGCTGAGCCAACGTGCCTGCACTTGTTTTACCAGGATCCTTCTGAGCCTTTGGCTGAGCTGAGCTCTCACAAGGCAGGGATCCATGCCAGGTTTTCGCCTGAGAAGACACCTTGCCCACCTTCAGCAAAGCTGAACAGCACACCGGGGTTTGCAGCTGAAAGAGCTGCCAAGGGTGAGTTTTATCTCCTGCCCTGGAGGGAGCAGAAAGAGATGAGGCAGGGAATAGCTATCCAAACAAGTTTGTACACACATGAATTTGTAATGTGCTGCCTAGAAGAGACTTTGTAGCTGTGGTGTGGAAGAGCCTGGAGAGTCTTGTGAGGATCACAGCCCTGCCCTCGGGGGAGCATGGGGCAGGCAAGCACAATCCACTGGCATTTGGCTACCCCAGCCCAACCCCTGCAGATGGGTTTGGGAGCAGCACAGCCACACATCGCTGTGAGGACACAGAACAGCTCCAACTCGGTGAGGTGGTGTCTCCTGTATTTACCTAGCCCTGCAGGAAATTCTAAATGAAGTGCCAATAAAGCTGCCAGATGTCAGTGACTGCACATGGAGGCTGTTTTGGAGGCATTGAGCAAGGCAGGGGGTGATTTCAGATTGCAAACATTTTATGGTGCCATATCTGAAGAGCAAACCACAGTCTTTTGCCAAAAGAGAGACAGCAGGTTTTACCAGCACCAAGAATAAAGAAAATGTCAGTAATGACCGTGGTTAGGCCCCAGGGAAATGCTGCTTTCAGATATGCTGCTGGCTTCTGGATCATTCTGGGAAAACTTAGGGGAGTGCTATACACCTCACCAGAAATCAGAGTCCATACAAGGGCATGGCTTCCTTGAAGCATCTCCCTCTCCCTGACCAAGCCATACTGTCAGCAGTGAGAGCACCTTTAAGGTCAATAATCTGGGGAGTAATCAGGTACTAAAGCAAATTTTACCATCGAAAAATCTCCCTGGAGAAGGGAGACACAGAGGATCATTAACAGTGTACACCTTCCCCAGCAGTTAAATTCCCATTTGCCATGACCCTGCAGACCACAGGGTGGACAAGCAGCCTTGCTGGGCACCAGCACCCACCCTGACATCACCTCCTCCTACTGCCCTCACTCAGAGGCAGCCTTGTTTTGTACCCTGATGAGGAAACTCCTTGCACATGGCACTCCAAGGACAAGCTTGCTTCTCACCTCCAATGGGACCCCAAACAAAATGGGTTTATTTGTTGTCATGAGTTGTGTCTCCATCACCTGCTCTGCCCCAGAATTGTCCACACCCTGCAGCAACCCCCTTCCTCAGGACCTTTGGTCTTTCCAGTTGACTTGTTGGCTGATGGGATTCTTAGCAGCTCCCAGCATTCCCAGCCTTATGCCTGCGATGAACTGCTCCTGGGAACCCCCAGCCTGTCACTGACGTTTAAAATGGGACACAAATGCAATCGAGCTACATGATGAGTTTACTGTGTAATCAGAAACAACTGATAAAAGAAAACATGGACTTTGAAGGTCCTTGCCACAAGATCAGCTCCTGTCTCCTAGATGCCACCCTCTGCCAAAGCTGTCCAGGGCAGTAATGCAGGGGTTGCACAGTCTGACCATGATTCTCCTTCCACTGGGAAGTGAGCCTTGCTCTGCCTGGAAACAAATCTGCAAAATCACTGGACCAGTCCCTGGGGCCCTGCACACACCCAGCCAGTGGCCAGGGGAACATGGGCACCCTGATGTGCCACAGCCTTGGACACAACCTCTCCCTGCCTTTTCTTTAAGTCAGGATCTCTTGCTCTGTGTCCTGTGATTTCTGAGCTCTCTTCTCATTCCCTTCCCCTGCAGCAGCCAACAGCCTCCTCCTTTTCTGCCTGGCAGTCTGGGACACCTCTGTCATTTTGAGAGCACCACGATAGAACCAAATACAAGTATTTCCAATACACTTCCCTGCTTTGTTCCCAATCCTGCTTTGTGGATTTTCCAAGTTTTATCAGCACTTTCCATACCACACAATTTGAGAAATAGTGATTTCACCCACTGTGTGTTGTCATGTGCTGGAAGCTCAATTCACCTCTGGAGAAGAAAACTGATATCAGGGGTCATAGAATCATAGAATATCCTGAGTTTGAAGGGCCCACAAGGAAGATAGAATTTCTGGCCCTGCCCAGGATGACCCCAACAACCCCCTGAGCATCCCTGGGTGCTGCCCAAAGGCTCCTGGAGCTCTGGCAGCCTCGGGGCCGTGCCCATTCCCTGGGCAGCCTGGGCAGTGCCAGCACCCTCTGGGGGAAGAACCTTTCCCTGATATTCAGTCTAAACCCCTCACAATGAGGCAGGCAAGCATCCCATGCCTCCCTGTTCCCAGAAGAGTGGGAGAGCCCAGGTGCCATGCTGGGTTTCCCTGGCAGCACCTGCACCCAGTCCCACCCCAGAGCCTGAATCTGTGTGGAGCCTTTGCTGTGCCCTCCAGGGCAGGAACAGCTGCTGCTCCTGTGACTGCAGTGTCTGAGCACAGCAGGGCCTGCTGCTGCCCCAGGACTTGGCTAACGGCAGTGACAGGAGGGGAGGAGGACATGAAGGCATCCCAACAAAGAGGAAATGGGTGCCACCATCCCGTTAGCTGACCCAGCTGTGTTTGGAGCCCAACAAGACTGCAGCCCAGGAGGAATCAACATGATTGGAAACTCAGTGCTGCTCCCATGGGACTGGCTTCACACAAATGGCTGCTGCCAGATGAATTTTGCTCAGGAGTGTGATCTGCTTGAGCTGCCCTGTTCAGGGGCATTTGTTCTGCTGACACATAGCCCATACAGGGGGATGTTCATGAGCAGCTTCTGGCACAAAGGAGTGCTCCCACTCTTCCCACACTGGTGCAGAGCAGAGTAAATCCTCTTTGATCAATGCAAAACCCAGTGTAAAACAGGAGTATCCAGCCCAGGCCATTTAATTCTCCAAGATATAAGCAGGCTCATAATCTTCATCAGCGTTGCTTCCTGCTTGAAATGCTTTTCATTAGCTGCTCATTCAGTGAACACAACCACTTCTGCTGCCTCAGCAAAACACATGCCACACTTCTTGCTCAGCAGCAGAAGGCAAACATTTTATTGCATTTTAATCACTGGCAGTTTCAGCAGTTGCTTCCTGCTCTCTGTGTTTCTTCCACCCATCCTACTGAGATTGCTTGGCCAAAGCAATACAGGACGTCCTCAGCCTCCAAGTCCTGGGGGAGCTGAAGGTTGAAAGCTTGGTAATCTCAGTGGCCTTTCGATCCTGTTGAAGAAGTGAGACAGGCTGAGCACAGCTGATGGGCTGCAGAGTTTGGCTGCCCTGCCGAGACCTTTGCTATGTCACCAGCCTTGCTGGAAAATTCCATGTGAAATTTTTATTCTGGAAATAATGATTTCATGGAGCTGAAATGTTTCAGGGGAACATTTCAATGACCAAGAAAAAAAAACACCAAAAAAAACACAAACAAACAAACAAACAAACAAAAAATAAAAAAAAAAACCAAAACCCAAGAAGATAGTTTGAATTGCAAAATGAGAAAACCCACTGATGGTGTGTCTTCTCTCAACCCAGCCACTGAGGAAGCAGAAATGCATGGGCTTACAGTCACAACATGGTTCAGCGTTACTCTGACCCTGCAGTTTCAAGCCAAGAACTGTTGAGTGACCAGGGAAAGGTGATGCACCCTGGTTGGGTCCAGCCCAGTGACTGGGATCTGTCAGCAGTTCAGTGTCCCTGACAGCTCTGGGTGATGCCCAAGGCCAGGCTCTCTGAAGTGTTCACCTGCAGATCACTCCTTTCCCCTGGGCAGCCCCTGCCCTGCAGCCCATGACCCCCTGCTCCTCTCCCAGGATCAGCCTTCCTGTGCCTCTGAGTCACAACGAGGGTTTCAAAGAAAATTTTGGTGCTTCATTTCTTCATTTTCCTGCGTCTGGGGATTTTCCAGCTGCTCATCCACACCCTTCATGCCGTTGCAGTACAACTCGTTCTCCTCACTCGTTCTCCTTGCTTGGGCCTGATCGTTAATGAGCCTGTGATTTGCTCACAGCCCCCATATTAAGGTCTTAAACCCCTTGGTTTGTCCTGCTGCTGCAGCAATGGCAAGGTGTGCAGAAGATGGGGCAGGAGTGCGTCAGAGCCCCCCCCCCCCCCCCCCCCCCCCCCCCCCCCCCCCCCCCCCCCCCCCCCCAGCTGCTGCTGAGCCCCAAACCGGCCGGGTGAGGGCTGGCAGAACCTCTACTGCCCAGGGATGGGACCCTGGGGCAGTGGGGCCACCAGCATCCCACCAGCAGCATCGGCGTTTTTCCTGCTCGGGCACCCCGCTTAGTTTCAGAAAAAAAAACCCCACTGACCCCGTGAACACGAATGACAGTATCAGGCGCGGGCTGTGGCCATCGGCTGTGCCTCACCCTGCACAATTCCCTAAAGAGGAGGGGAAATCGGGCACAGAACAGCCGGCGGGGAAGGACAAAGGCAAAGGCGGGTGCCCTGCCTTCCTGGGCGTTATTCCGGCTCCATCAGCGCCCCGGTACCGCGATCCCTCCCCTGCCCTGCCCGCACAGCCGAGCTCCAGCGATGCTGTGCCAGTGACACTGCGTTACCTCCGCAGGAGCCTCTCGGTTCTCCCCAGGGTGACCTTTCAGGAGGGGATTTTACTGACTCTGCAAAATAACCCAGCATGGCTTTGGGGGGGACTCATGGACCCCCAGACCTCCAGGTTTTCTCCTCCAGCTCCGATTCCCCTGGCCCGTGGGGTCTCAGGTTGCCCCGGGACAGTCACTTGCTGAAACTGTGCAAATGCAGTATTTTCCCGCCGGGACAAATTTTGCCACATCCTCCTCCTCCCCCACAGCACCCTCAAGGTCGCGCCGGCAGTGATCTGATGAAAGGGAACAGGGAGTGAGAAAAGCCCAACGAGATGAAAACTGATCCCTGCTCCAGTTCCAGCCCGTTCCCTGCTCCCTCTGCCCCGCCTGGCTCCCTTCCCACTGCCCCAGCATCTTCATACCTTGCACCCTGCACACCCTTTTGAGGTGGTTATGAAAGGAGTTGTACATTCAGGTATTCTAAGAACTGGCTGAGTCTCTTGTCGGGGCAGCAGATGGGAAAGCTCCTTAAGTGAAGGATTGTGTAACCCTGGCATGCTGCAGTGCTCCCGCTGGAAGGTGATGAGAAAGTGAGCAGAAAACAGCCTTTGAAATGCCCAGCTGGACACAGGAGGGCTTCACTGAAGCCCTGACTCCCCCCCACCCCACTCATAACCTGACGGCTGCTTCCCCACCCAGGAGACACCCAGGGATTTACCAGCAGCCAGAGTCCTGCACTTGTAGCAGTAATTTAAATGTGACTGGCTCTGCTCCTGGCCCCGAGGCCACTGACACTGAACACTATTAAACTTTCTTATCCCTCAAGCTGGGATGGCTGCAATCATATCAAGGTGACCCTAAACTTTTTCCAGGAATTGTTTCCAAACCCCCAAATCACATGCCTGAGACCTGCAGTCACAGTGAGACCTGGGAATGTTCTTGATGGTCACGGAGACCTTCCAGCCCAGGTCCCTGGGGCCCAACCCAGACTGGGGAGGGCTGGAGCAGGACAGGCAGCCCCAGCAGTGATTTGCACATCCTTACCCGAGTGGCAGCTGCAGCTGGGTGCAGTTTGGGCCACTTTGCCCAGTCCTGGAGCTGCCCCCCAGCAGGGACCTGCAGCTCTCACTGCACAGCCCTCACCTGCAGCATCTGGTGACACCCCAGCCTCCTCAGGGACACACTGCTGCCCTCCCACACCCATCTGCAATCCAGATTTGGCTTCAGAGCACCCCTGCCTGGCCATGTGCACCAGTGCTAGTGAGAGGGCTGTGGCAGCATGATGGGAATAAACACTCAAGAGAAAACACTGATTTTTGCTGAAATTCCATGGTGAGCAAGCTGAAGACAGCTCGCACTGGGACATGTGCTAAAAAGGAGCTGAGAGCAGGGACATGGGCTGTCCCCTACACCAGGGTTTGGACAGCAAACTGCTTCCCATCACTGCTGCTCACCCCAGGCCAGTGTGGGCAGGGGCAGATGGGTCCCTGGGCTCTGCCAGCTCGTGGGGCAGGAGCAGCACAGGGGAAGGGATGATGTGAGGATGCCTTCAGTGTGAAAGTCTGGCAAGGCTACACGTGCCCCTGAAAGTCCTTGCTATTGTTTGAAGCTCTCCTCAGCACTAGTGGGATTTTCCTGCCTTGCTTCCTAAAATCCTCACCATGGTTTTCAATGCTAACTGCCTTTCTAGGCAGTTTTTGTAGTAAATACAGGACAGTGGGACTTAGGAAGCTTCAGGAGCTCCAGTTTCACTGTTCTTCCTCCTGCTAATGGAAATGGCATTATGGTCTCCAGCAAGGTCATTTGAAAGTTATTTCCTGTCCCACTGTAAACCTTGGCCTGCAGGGACTGCACAGCACAGTGGGGCTGGTGTGCCCAGCTCCCACCCCTGCATGAAACAGCCCCAGAGAGAGCCCTGCCCTTCCAGACATGCTGCTTCCTAAGGCAAAGCATCTGAGAGGAGATTCTTCAAAGACTGAACCCTCTTCACAAAGAAAACTTTCCCTGATGCCCTGTGTCCATACAGACTGGCTAAGCTCCCCAGAGGCAAACCAGGGATCTTTGGGAGTTCAGAGCAGATCTCTCAGCTCATCTCCCCCCTCTCCCTAGAAGGCTAGGTAGGGGTTAATCCACTCTTATCTCTTTATTAGCCTGGGCAGGAGCATCCACAACCCCCAGCAGGACTCCAGCTCCCCTTTCCTCGGGAGTGCATCAAGCAGCTCTCCCCTTCTCCCTTGTTCTGCCCACTTGCGTCCCTGTTTTCCAGTGTACCAAACCCAAGTGTTCTGCACTGGGGCAGCATTCCTGGGCCCAGTTGCTCAGATGAGCCACCCAACAGGCTGGGAGGGTGCCAAAGTGCTTTCTGCAGAACTGCTGGACTGTTCTTCAGCAAATGTCCTGTCAGTAGGTGGATTGTTTGAATATCCAGGGAAATCAAGCACAAACTGCAGATTGGCCAGGCGAGTTCCCAAGAAATAATTTTATCAAATCTTCTGGCAGAGGAAGTGCCTGGTTTGACAGAGCCTTTTCAGGGAGGGTCATGGGGAGCAGGGATTCAAGCAGCACCTTTGTTTGAGCAGGGTTGGAAGCTTGGCTTCACTCCTCACTTCAGTGTGTGCCCCAGGCACAGGCTGCAGGAACAACCCTCTTAATCAGGAGAGTGCAATTAAATTTTCACTGGGCCAGGAGTGTGCATGGTGCAGAAGATACCCATTCAGACACCTGAGCTGCATCTTTCCAGGGTATCATATGAACCACAGGTCTGTCTTCAGTGATGTGGCCCCAAATCACATCTTCTCAAGCATGATTTGAGTTGCTGCAGGTTTCATGCCACTCATAAATCAAATATTGTGGAAACTCTGTGGTTGGATTTTTCCCCCTTTTCACAAACCAAACTTCCATTTCCCATAAGCAAGGAGCACAAGTTTAAGCCTCCTGAGAATATCTTTGCATTTCTGGTTTGGGTTTTCAGTGAGACATCATCAAATACCAGGTGGAACAACACACTCCACCCTAAGAGAGAGACCTCCAGTTCAAGCAGCAGGATAGGATCCTACACAGGACCACTCCAAAAATCATAGCAGGCACATGTTAGATTCTTAAAAAATNCATGGTGTGAATTTTGGGGTGTCCTGTGCAGGGCTGGGAGTTTGACTTCAATGCTCCTGGTGGGTGCCTCCCAGCCCAGGGCGTTCTGTGGTTCTGGGTTTGCAGTGCATCACAACACCCAGCATTGGAAAAATCAGGCTGCTCCCTGGCTGTTTGATATGCTATTGTTAGCAGCAGTAATCCTGTGGTACAGGAGCTGTGAGGGATTAGGAAGGAAGAGCATTTTCCCTGTGTTGTGGGGATTGCACAGTAAATTTCCACCGGCTGGTGTGCACTGAGGTGAAGTTTTCTCAGCTACAGCACTCCTGGAGTTGCTACTACAGTTGTGGCCTCTTTAAACAACACAGGAGTCAAGAAAAAAGTTGTACCACTATCATGGAAGTGTAAAACCCCAAAATGGTTGTTTTTTTCCAAAACAGTGGTTGGACTAAAATCTGCTTCAATAATAATTTTGTTTCTGTTACTTGAATTTCGGGCAAGGATTGCTTTCCTAGGAGCGCAGGGTGGCTGGGTTCTTTAACAATGAGTTTCAGCATTGCCAGTCATTGTCAAACCTCAAAAGTATGAAATCAGATTAAAAGATATTTAAGAACTGGAAGCACGTTGGATCCTATTTTGCCTACTCCATTCTGCCCTCACTTGTGTTCTCAACCTTTGTCTACTTCAACTAACCTGAAAATAAAGAGGCTCAGATTAGCCTCCACAGTGGATTTGTGGTGGGAAAACTGTGCCTGCACTTGTAGGTCCTTCCCTTTCCAACTGCACCATGATCTCCACTCACTGTCCAGCCCCCTGCCCTCAGGCATCCTCTTCCCACTGGAAAGCCATAGGCAGCCAAAGCCATGGCCCCAGACAGCCTTGGCCATCCAGCTCTGCTGTGCTGGTACCTCTAGGGACAAGAATAACATCTCACTGTGTGAGATTTGGGGTGATTGGAAAGCCAGGCTGTGCCAAGCAGCAGCAGCCTGGCCCATCAGCAGAGTCCAGCCAAGGCTGAGTGTGCAGTGTCTTCACTTGGAAGCAAAACCCAGCAGGAAGGATGTGTTTTTTTCAGGTTTTGTTACATAAAAATAAGTTAAACACTTCTGGCTATGGTAAGTAGCCTGGATTGATCTGTCTCCACAGAGACACAAAGGAGGGCACACACTCAAGGAGACACTTCCTTGTATCCTCCTTCATGCCATGGATCTTCTTCCCCATTCACATGGGTGTCAACCACAGCTTGTCCAAGTTTCCCCTTGGCAGCGTGACTGGAGCTGTTGTCTGTAGCCCATATCACACTTATTTTCCACAGGGCTATAACAGGAGATGGAGCAGTGACATGTGACAGACTGATTTAGGCCCTGCTGAGAGGATGTTTACAGAACTGGGACACCAGTGACGTCTTACAGAGAAGCAGGATGTCTTTGCTCCTCTAACTCTGTGGCTCAGCAGAGCTTAACCTGTTTGCTCCTTCCATAAATGTCCCAAAGAGAACTGTGAGCATCTCCAGGAGTTTCCCACCAGTGTTCAGCCAGTGGTGCTGATATCAAGGGTTACAGGAATGCTCTGTCCTGGGCCACTGCCATGCCTGGCATGCTCATAATGGCAAAGAACCACATCCAGAGGTTGGGGCAGGTGTAGCACAACCTGATTTCCCATTTCTTTTGGGAATTTTAGCAACAGCTGTAGGAATGCATCTCTTCATAGGCAGATTCTGCTTGCAGCTGCAGATGCATCTGTCCCTTTCCTGGGCAGAAGTAAAGCCCTTCTGGTAGGAAATACACCTGGTCATCCTCATGTTGCATCCCAAGAGTCAGAAACTTTCCTCGTGAGCATGAGTGTGGGTGCTGCAGGCAGTGTTGATGGAGGCAGACAGAGAGGATGTGAGGCAGCCAGTGAACCCAGAATAACTCTAGAAATGATTGGACTCTGCACTGAAAATTACCTGGTGCCTGATTGCTCTGCCCAGAGCCCAGATGAAGGCTGTGGGGTGGTCCCTGCACCCTGTGCCACACCCAGGCAGAGGCAGCAGCTCTCCAGCCCAGTAAAGCACCAGGTAAGGGTTTGGAAGTTCCCAAAGTTGGTGCTGTGGTTGGGTCACTTGGCCAAGCCCCAAGCCAGTTTTTTTTGTCCCAGCAGTGAGCAGGAAGGCTCTGAGGTCAAGACATACCCCAGCTCTGGCAGGCAGCTGCTGTCTGTGCAGCAGAGATCCCACCCGTAACCTGCCAGCTCCTGTGTCCCCACCCTCCCCACACACTCCCTGGCCAGATGTTCCCATGGCATCCACGGCTTACAAACATTAACTCCACATCTTCTGGATTGTACAGCTCCCACCAGCCCGCCGGGTCTGTCTGCTGCCTGTGAGCAGCACGAGGTGGGAAGGAAGCAGCTGGTTCCCCTCTCAGTCTTTAAGGCTGTGACTTGCTTCATTCAGACACAGGCCACACCTGCCCTCTCTTAGGCCTTGTTTCTTCCCAAGGGAATTTGCTGATGTGAATGCAAAAAAGGCAGGAAATTTAAAAATTCAAGACCTGCTAGTGAGAGGAACTCCCTTAACCTCTTGCCTCTCTGAGCATCTCTGGAATCCAGCCAGGAGTTGCAGTCCAAGGCATCCACGTGCCCAGTGTGCTGCAGTCAGCAGTGACAAACCCTCCTGAGCTGCACCCAGGGCATGTGGCTTCCCAGCCAGCCAGGGCCTGAGTGCCAGGGGCCACTGCATACAAAGAAACCTGCAAGACCTTTGATGTCTCATAGCTGGTTTTTCACCGTTTGCTCTGTTTGAAGCAGCAGGTTCAGTTCTGTCCCCATATATGCTGCTACAGGCTCTTGCACATTTGCTGGTGCTCAGCACCTGCCAGAAGCCCCTTCTCAGTCCCTACCCCAACATCCAACCTGCACTGTTGAACAAGAGAACACAAAATTTAACACGTGTCCAAAATTTTCGTTGTTGTTACCTACTGAGATTGTGGATGTTCCTGTGACTCTGGAAATAGCTGGTAAGATTTCAAAGCTGCCTAAAGTTCCAGCTGAGCTCAGGATTGCCACAGGTGAATGGCACACTCAGTTCTACTGTGTGAGCTGCACTGGTGGCATCGTTGTCCTGGGAGATGTGCCCACAGTAACTCACAGAGGAGCTCATTAAAGTGCTTTGGAGGAGCTCATGGGCTGTGAGTGGTGGAGGAGGGAGAAGATGAGGCTGTGTTAGGTACAAAATGATTACAAGCTGCTGACACAGAATGCCCATAATAGGGTGAAAGGATGATAAAAGAGGTCTGGGAGACACAGCAAGCTGTCAGCTAATCCCCTTCCCACTCAGTGGTGCTTCTGGCACTTATGACAGTCTGACCTGGATTTAAAATCTTCTCATACTGGAGTCACAGGATTTTTCCCAGTATTTGCCCTTCCTGATGGTCAAAAGATTTCCATGTTGTTGAACCAAAACATTCTTTTTTGTAGTTTATTTTCACTACTTCTCTTCTTTTTGCCCATGAACACTTGTTGCCTTCAGCTTTGTGCAGACTTCCCTGTTGAAATGTGTCTCAGCAGCTGGAGAAGCTATGCCTGCCATTGTAAAACTCCAAATTTGCAGGAGGTGTGTAAATGAGTTCCCTAAGGCTCCACCTTTCATGAGCACACACACATCCACATGCTAGCATTCTCCTTTGATTATTTTGGGAAGTTCTCTTGTTCCACCATGGAAAGAGAATCAGAGATCTGCCTGCCCCAGACAACAGAAGTGGGATATGAAGTGGAAATAAGATGCCAGAGTTCAAAAGTGAAGCAGGGTGCAGTTCACCTCCTGTGTGAAATGACTGAAAGGCAGAGAAGCTGATGTGAGCAAGTCATGCCCAGCTCCATTTATAAGCACTGGAGGAAAAAAAAATGTTCAAGTGATTCATTTGGTTCTGACCTACCTGTCAGGCAGGTGAGTCGTGCCCCAGAAGTGCTTCATTCCCTGTGTGGAGCCTGCAGCTGGTCTAGACAGCTCACCCAGAGGGGTTCAGTGACAGCACCTCCCATGTCTGAACAGGGGAGAAAGGAGTGTGAAGCCAAGCTGAGGAGCACCAGCACCAAAGCCTGGCCTGGCAATATTGCTTAAGCCTGGGCAATAGAAGGATCAGGGGTTTTTCATCTTGCAACTTGGAAAACATCCCTCTGCCCCTTATTTTTGATCCTTGTTTTCTGTTTCAATAACCTCTTTATGTCGAGTCCAATCACTGGGTCCCTGCAATTTTCAGTTGTCCTTAAACTGCAGAAAACTGTGAGAGGATGGAGTACAATAGGATAGAATAGAACAGAATGGAATATTTCACTTGGAAGGGACTTACAATCCTCATCCAGTGCAACAGCCCACCCATTTCAGGGCTGACCAAATCTGAAGGGTGTTGTTAGGGACACTGTCCTAATGCCTCCTAAACCCCTCCAGGCCTGGGACACCCCCAGCCCCCAAGGAAGCATGCTCAGTGTCTGACCACCCTCTCAAGAGAGAAATGTTTCCTTAGGTCCAAACTTCTCATGCATCCTGAAACCATGAGCAATACTGGCTCTTGGCTGGCAGGCTGTGAGGATGGCAGAAGGAAAAAAGGAAACCTCACTTGCAAACCTGCAGGAGGGTCACTGGTGATCCCAGACCTGCCTCATGGGAGGGGAGAGGGGTGCATGGGTGAGAGGGGCATTTGGCAGGGTGAGCTGCTCTGGGGAAGCAGGATGGCTCCAAAGCTGGAAGCACTTGCCCTCACCAATGTGCCAGCCAAGCTCCTGGGCACTGGAACTGGTGCCAGCACAAATCCAGACTGACTACTCCTTAAGAAGGCAAATATCCCTGATGGGGAGGTTTTATGATACCCCTTGAGGGAAGTTAAACACACATTTGTTCTTAGAGATAGAAGAGAAACTGAATGAACACTTACTGGGCAGAGTCCTACTGCAGTATGTGGAGTTTGAAAAGATGCATCACAAGCAGATTCCTTATATTCCTTATACACCCTTGCTTCAGCACCAGTGCCTTGCACGGAGCCATTTAGTCTCTGGCACTTCTGCTTCAGAGGGTTTAACCCCTCCTTGCATTTGCCCCTTCGCCCTCTGTGCCAGATCATTCCTTGTTCACAGATTTTCCCTGCTGAGCAGTTACAATCAGAATTTCCTTCATCCCAGATCAGAGCCTGGAACCAAGGGTTAAGCCCATTTGTGTGTAAGAGGGCAGGCTGCAGTGATGTTCTCATCTCCTAGGACTACACTG
The DNA here is from genome assembly GCA_013400255.1 of Sitta europaea. Lineage (NCBI taxonomy): Eukaryota > Metazoa > Chordata > Aves > Passeriformes > Sittidae > Sitta > Sitta europaea. The sequence goes on from VXBS01003315.1 coordinate 354,744, forward strand.
ATGACCCAAGTGCAGCTCCTGCAGCAGTGAGACAGCTCTGCAGGAATCTGCCTCGTGGGGAATCATCTCCAGGTCCCAGCTGAGACCATGATCCAGCTGGAAAATCTCCTGGGTTCTGTGCCCCAGCTCCTTGGCCACCCATGGTCCAGAGTTTATCCAACAGCCCCTGGGGCTGGATGTTTCCATCAGCACAGAGGATTGATTGGACCAGGAGTGCAGGGCAGGTGCACACAGTGGGAGTGAGCACCTGAGCTGCTCTCAGGCCAGGCTCCATCAAGGGTGGCAAAGCCATGCTCTGAGCTGGTGAGATTTGCCCCATTTCATTAACTCATGGCATGGCTTAACCCCATCCTGATTGCCAAGCTTAAAAATAGGGATTGAGTGAAGTGTCTGAGGAAGCACATCCTGGAGTCCAGCCAGGCAGGGTTGTACCTTTGAGAAAGGCAGAACCCCAGCATAATGGCTGCAAGGCTTCTTTCAGGAGGTTCTCTCACTGCCGAAAATCCAGCAGAATTTACTGGCCAGAATGTTGCCCAGAGCAGCTGTGGCTGTCCCTGGACCCCTGGCAGTGCCCAAGGCCAGGCTGGATGGGGTTTGGAGCAACCTGGGACAGTGGGAGGGGTCCCTGCCCTTGGCAGGGGTGAAACAAGATGAGCTTTGAGGGCCCTTTCAATACAAATCATTCCACAATTCCACGATTTTATGATTCTATGACCTGGTAGTCCTTTCCCTCACACAAGGGACTTTTGGCAACCCTTGAGGTGGGGAAGGAGTTTGCCCTGCAGGCTCCAGGTCAAGGCTGCAGGTGCAGGTTGAGGAGCTCTGTGCAAGGCTGTGCCCAGCCCAGCTCCTGGCCCTGCAGGAGTTGTTTCCTGTAAGGAACAAGAGGCTCTGGAGGGCAGATGGTCGGGTGCAGATGTGTGTCACTGTGGGGTAACACATGACACAGGCTCCTTTTGTGATTTTTCTCAAGGCTGCATAAAGATTCCCTTTATTAAGAATCGTCCCCCCTTATATACAATTTCCCACAGCCCAATGTGATTGGTGAGAGAAAGACAAACCTCTCCACCCACATTGGTCAAACCAGAGGGACAGCAAGAGAGATCCCTCCTCCCAGAAGGAATGTACACATAAATACTGTAACAAAAACAGTCATGATGTTTTCCCTGGGAGAAGAATTTCAGAAAACCCAAACATCAGAAAACCAGAACTTTAGAAAACCAGCAACTTCAGTCCTGAAACCAGACTGCATCTGTGCAGCCAGTGTTTGGGCTGATAGACAGGTGGAGATCAGACCTGGGAGTGACCTGCAAGCCATGGGAAGGGCATGCACAGGACCTGCCAAGAAGGTGAGCAGGACCACTGGGCTGCCAGCATTGCTGCTGAGCCTTGCAGAGCAGCACCCCAGAATGAACATATAAAGAACAGATTTTGCAAAGAGCTGGAGTCCAAATTACAGATAACAAACACAGCCAGATGGACACTGCTGCCTTCTGGACATATGCAACATTTATTGATGCTATCAGGACTCAGTCACGCTGCCAAAACTGGAGGCACAGGCCCTTTGCCAAGGCTGTGCCCAGCACAGCCTCCTGCTCTGCCACAAGGACAGAACAAACTAACCAGGACTCACATTGTGAGCAGGAGCCTGGCCCAGCTGTCCAGCCTTCCAGTGAAAACCTGCCTGAAAGACAAGCTGTAGGAAAACTCTGTCCTGCCAGTTGAACCATCTGTCCTGTTCCAACTTATTAATGAGCCACATTCTTACCTTTGCTTGTGTCGTTTTTCAGCTCTGCTGGCTGAAAAAGCAGCTTTATATTGACAACAATACTACCCTGGAAATCTGTCCATGCAAATGATAGCCACAGCCACAACCTTTCCAGGTCTGAGTGAGTGAATTAAGCACTTCCCAAACTGGCATGAGATTGAGCTGCCCAGACCCACCCACAGCCTTGCTGTCAAACTCTTTGAGGCTCCAGAACATCGTGGTGGATCCGGCCTGTCTAACGGGGCTGGGGTCACTCCACAAGGAGCCCTGAGCTTGCCCAGGAGCCTTTTGGAAGAGCATCAGTTGGCCCAGGTGCCCACAGTGGCATGAGCTGTCTCTTGGCATCAACTCAACCCCTCTAATGGGGCAGAAGAGGGTTTTGATTATCAGCAGTGACTCATCATTCACTCTGGTTTTATTCCACATTAAGGCTGTTGCAGTAGCCAGGAATTCCGGAGCCTGATACCTTCAGAGCCCTTCTGGAGTGGTTGCTGGAGGCACAGGGATCTGCAGTGCTTACACATCGTCAGTGATCTCACACAGCTCAATATGGAAAGAAAAAACAACCAACAAAACCAACCCAAACAATTTAAGCCTGTAGCACCAGGAAGAAGTGCGATGCACTTATAGCCAAGAAAGCCCCAGACCATATTCCTGGAGGCACTGCAAAAGGTGGCTGAACATAAATGCCGTGGTTCTCTTCTTCCCCTATCTCAGCAGTTAGTTTTGTGTGGTTGGGATTAGCACAGCACTGAACACGTCAGTCAGGTACAAAATTGTTGTCAGCACTAGAAAAATCACTTGCCCTGTGGACAAGCTTTGCTGCACAATGAGCTGCTGTGGTGAGGGCACAGATTCAGCATGTCCACACACAGGGAGTGAGCACAAGAGCTCCTCTCTGGGACGGACGAGCTGCAGCCAACACACTCCTGGTTAAAGTGCCCCAGGAAGCTTCGTCACTCTCTGCGAGTGCAGATCTGATTTACACTGATAAAAACGGGGCACTGAGTGTGCACAGAGCCCCGGGTCGGTGTCAGTTTGTCTTTCCAGTCCATGCTCAGCACCATACATTAGTGCTCGTGGTAACCTGATTGAGAGGGGAAAAGGGCAGCAGTGAACATATGCCATCTGCCAGGGAGCTGAACCTGAGCCACTCTGCCCTGGAACACTCCGGTGTCAGAGCAAAGCTCTGCTTGCAGGGATGAAACACAGAGCAATTGACCTGTAGGTGACGGTTTGCAGAATGTCAGCTCGAATGACACTGTAGGGAGGGGGGTGGGTGTTATTAAAGTATAAGATGCCACCCACAAGCAGGAAAATAACAAAATTCCCCTAGGAAAAAAAAAACAAAAATAAAACGCCTGTGATTTGTCCCTCCCCATGTAAGACTTCTTGGCTCACTGCTTCACAGATGGGAGACAAGAGCTTAGCACCAGAGTACCTGCATTTCTCAGAAGAAGTAAATTGCCTTTTAACTCCTCTCCATTGCTTTAAAATCGTCCTACTTAGATCTAATGGTGTGCAAAAGTTTACAAAGCATTTTCCATGACCTGGAATGCTTGGCAGCTTGTGAGTAGAGCAAATAGCTTAGCTGGGATAACAGAGAGGAAATCCACTGAAGAGCTCAAATCATTAAGATGTTTGCCTTTGATGAGACAACCACTACCAGGGGCCAGAGCAAAAGAAATGAGCCAGTGGTGCTCATGTGAGATGCTTCGAGGATTTTCTGCATCCATCACCATCCCACCACCAGCAGAGCTGCTGGCTCAAGTCTTTTCCCAGTGCCCCATCTTGATCGCTTTCTGCCCAAAATCTTGACACTCAAGCGATTCTACACAAGGAAATAAATAACAAATTAAATCCCACAGTGCCCACAACTGCATCGCTCCCAAAACTTCGAGGAGAAGGGCTGAGTCAGCACTGGAGCTCTCTTTGGGAAACATCATCAGCCTGAAGTTACAAGGTGGAGTCAAATACCTCTTCATTCCCAGTATCCATTGCTGTGTATTTGTATTTTAAAACTTTAGGGAAATGGATTTTTTTTTCTTTTTTGCTGAGTGAAATGCATCCTTTTCCCAGGAATAACTGGGAGATGCCTGGAGAACAGGGAGGACCACTGCAGAGGACAAAGTGCTGGCACTGTGAATTCTGAGGGGTCAGGAGGAGGCGACAGCCTGCAGACACAGGAGCCTTTTGGGCTCTTTTTGGGTATGTCCAGTCATGCCACACACCTTGGAAAGGGAAGCTGAGGCAATAACAAACACATTATGAGCACCAGATGGAAAAGAGGATTTTATCTTTGTCACTCAGCCTCGGGGACACATACAAATGGAGGCAGAAGGGATTGCAAGCAAGTAAGAAAAGCTGTTTCACACTGATGGTTTCTGTGAGGAGGCCAGGAGTCAGAACGTTCAGGCAATGTGGTGCACAGGGCCTTGTCCCTGCCCAACTCTCAGCTCCACTCTGGGAGACCCTGTGATGCCATCAAGACTTCTGCCTGCTTCTTGCAAGACACTTGACCTTCCTCCTTCTCTGTCTCCTACTGTGTTGCTTTATCACTGAAAAGTTCCTGGAGCACAAAACCCAGGGAGTTGCCAGTGCTCAGGTGGGAGATGTCTCACTGGGGTTTGTGTTTTACCCAAACTGTCAGAACATCACTTGAGGACCAACACTGGTGGTTACATCTGAACTAATCCAGATAAACTCCTCGATTTTTCTCTCCAGCTGGCTGTGGCAACTCAGCATGTCCAGGTGGTATCCGGAAGGACAACACCTGCCCTTCCAGAGGGATGTTAAAGTCATCCCTACTTTGGCTCATTATCTGCTGGGTCCCTGGGTGTCATTTCAACAGCTCATGAGAAACAAATGGCTTCAGAGCAATGTACATTGCACACAATTGCATGGAATTCTTTCCCAACCCTTTTTCCTTTATAGAAATCACAAAAATGCTGGATTTTTTTATGACTAAATGAACATTGTGACAGCAGTGATTGCCTGCCATAAATAAATGCCAAGACTAATTGGACTAGACACAGGTACAGTGATGAAGTCTTCAAAATCCACTTTTCCACGGGATGTCCTCTTGCAATGTCATTGTTTTCAGATGTGACCCTCTGCTGACACAGCACAGGTGCTGTCCCGGGGCTGAGGAGTTCCTCTCCCTCCACCAAAACATGAAGTTTTCAGACAGGAAATTGCTGGGATTCACATAAAACTGTGTTAGTAACAGTTTCAAGGGTGCTTAGTAGATGCTGGATTTGCATGTATCCCCCTCCTCGCCATTCATAAATATATGCACAAGTGTAATTTTATTCACACAGATTTTGGCAAAAGGCCCATTGAATTCAGCAGAGAGAAGTCCATTGACTTTGGTAGACTTTGCACACTGAGGGTGAGAACAGATGGAGGCTCCATTCACCAGTTGCCACTTGTTAGTTAAAGCTTATTATTGCTGAAGAGTTTTGTTAACGCATTTACAAACGGAGCATGATCCGGGTGGTGTAACCACTGCTGAGGGCTGGAGAGCAGCAGATGTGCTCTCCCAACATGGGTGGAGTGAACAAAGGACACCCCAGTGTACACAGGGCTCACAAACTGGGGTTACTGGGCCCCTCTGCCCTGGGGAGGCAGCAGGGCTGCAGCAGCCAGGGCTCCCCAGGAAAAGGCACTTTGCAGCAGGGCCACTGTGAGACAGCACAGGCCTGGCACAAGACAAGCAAAAAGAAGCACATATGAGCTCAGACCCTCTCTGCTGCCTGAGGAAGGTCCCCTGGGATGGTCAGGAGATGCACTGAGCCTTTCCCCAAGCTACAGCAACAGTGGAAACCCTCCTTGCTTTATGAGGGAGCAAGAAACCACATTTCCTGAGCATGGTCAGGGGAAGGGCTGTCTTCCAGAGCAAAAGATCTCCCTACACATGGCTCCTGCAGCTTTGGCCAAGATCTTTCCTCCAGGGACCCACACCATTGTGTTTCTCAAAGCTGGATCTTGTTTCCATGGAGCTCCACAACTCCACCTGGCAAAGGAGGTAAGGTGGGCTCATAGGCAGGCACTGCTCAGCAATCAGCTTTTGCAAAAAGCAGGAGAATATACATTGCCCATGGAGCCATAGGGTTAGAACAGCCTTAAAGTCATATAATGCTAGGATGGCTTGGGTTGGAAGGGACCCTAAAATTTATCTTATTCCACCCCATGAAATGGGCAAGGACACCTTCCACTATCCCAGGTTCATCCAAACCCCATTCAGCCTGGCCTTGGGCACTTCCAGGGATTCAGAGGAAGCCACAGCTTCTCTCTGAGTACCCTGTGCCAGGGCCTGCCCACCCTCCCAGGACAATGTAGAGCTCACTCATAAAGCTCTTCTTAAGACCTGACTGCCCAAAACTCCTCATGAGGCATGGATGAGCCAGAAAGAGCTTGTTCCAATGGTCAAGCACTGGGACAGGGGCCCAGAGGGACCATAGAGGGTCTGTCCTTTAAGATTTGCCCAATGTGCCTCTGACAAACACTGAGCAACCTGTGCCAGCAGGGCAGTGAGATCTCTGATCTGTGCTGTGATTTTACACTCTGTATTCCAGTGGAGCACATCAGAACTGAAATCCTTGCATGGAAACATGCCAGAGTCGTGTAAGATAAACAAAACCTGCTGTTTCTACACTTAAAATGGTTCAAGGAGGAAAGTGAACATATATGGGTTAGAGAGGAACTGAACCCTCCCATCCCTGCTTTCTCTTTCTGCTTCAGGGCTTTTTGTCAAGACTACAGGAACAGCATCTCTTGGGGCAGAAAATGGCTTGAAGGGCTTGTGTTGGGTTATTTTTTTTCCATCTCACACATATCCTTCCAAGGCTGGACTTGGTGTTGGGTGGCTTCAGCCATGGCTAATGAGCACACTCCCATGGAGCTGATGTGTGTGAATGCCTTCCATACAATAATTGAAATGTGGATCTCTCAGGCAGACTGTAACTAAGCCCTTCCTACATCAAAACTTTTGTGTCTCGGGCAGATTACCTTCACCTCAAGTCTCCTCAGCAGTGAGCTCTTTTTACAACATCTCTTCTTTGGCCTGACTGTGTACCTGCTGCCTTCCCCCTGTGCTACCCCACACATCCTGCAGCCACAGGGGCACCTACACACTTTGTGCTTCCCCATATGAGCCACCCTGGTGGTTTATGGAAGGCTCTGTCTTGCTTTTTTGACATCAGTGGGCAGGCCCAAAACCATCACTGAGAAAGTCATTCATTTATACCCAGGATTGGTTCATATGCTCAAAAAAGAGGTCACTCCTTTGGTCTCAAAGGCCACATCTGGCCCAGGCAGAACTCTGCATCACATCCCTGTGTTCTTCTGCACCCAGTGCAGCTGCTTAAAACTCCTGGTCTCCTTCCAACCAGCTCCTGAAATTAAGGCAGAGGGAGAAGTGTTTCTTCTATATTTCAATGCTAATTCTTCAAAAACAAAGCATACAAGTCCCACCAGTGAAATCAGTTCAGGCAGGAGAGGACACAAGATGCTTTTGTCCCATTATTGTGCCAAGCTCCAATCCAAGTAGTTCTCAAGTTGTCACATTGGGGTGGTTGGACGTACTAAAGAAAACTTGAAACTTTCAAACATTTACCATGAAAACCAAGGTAAAATCAGACTACTGCATTTTCAGAAGAAAATGATGCAAGCCAAAGATGGCAGCTAATGCCTGTGCAGAACTGGTCCTTCTCCCCAGTGCTCCAGGCATCCCCTGGCACAGTGGCTATCGACTGGCACAGCTCCTAGGCTGGCCAGGAGGGTCACATCTCCGTCCCCTCCTCCTGCTGCTCCTCTCCACACCGATCTGTGAAGCCAAAGCAGACCCAGGGAGCAGCACTGAGCCTGGAGCGAGGCTTTGCAGCTGTAAGTGGCTGTGGAAGAGCAGTCTGGCTCTGTAGCTGGTATCAGTTAGTATGTGCAGAGCCTAAAAATAGAGACCCTCTCTCTCACAATGACTCAGAGATGCAGAAGGGAAACCCACAAGCTCAGTGCTTGCCTGTCCCCTGAGCTGATTGAAAGTTTGCATCTAAAACTTTGTTTTGAGACAAAACGACTTTTCGAAAAACAAACTACCAAAAAAAAAAAGCAAGAAAAGAAAAACCAAACCTCCTCTCTCACCACCAGAGCTGCTGGGAATTCTTCTCATTTGGTCTAAGTTTGGAAGAGGTCTTGGCCAGTAAAGCATGACATTTGGTAGTTTTTAAATACTAGTTGGCAAACCCCCTGCAAGTATTTACTTGCTAAGCTCTTTCTTGGAGATTTTTGAGACCACATGAAATGGTGCAAGGTGTGCCAGTCCTCTGGAGCTTTCAGGGGCATACAGTTCCTTTTGCAGACAGCTCTGATTCCAGCTCAGGAGGAACACCTCCACCAGCTGCCTTGCTGAATCCCATGGGGAGGGGATCCTTTAACTGCCTCTGTTCTTCCCGTGCATCGGGGGCTCCCAGTGCCACCCAGGTTTTGGCCATGCCCTGGGTGATTGTAGCCTGGAGGGGAAGCAGAAGGAATCAGGGTCCCCTGGGAAGGTCCATTACTGCTCCAGGCCTATCCTGCCCATGATAAGAACAGGTCCTTGCTCCCCTGTGTCTTTGTCTGCCCCATGGTCATTTTGGGACTGCTTGAGCAGCTGCCTATAATTCTAGAGACGTAATCTGCAGAGATTTTCAAAATTGCTGGACAAGGCCAGGAGTGTCCTGCCCTATCTTTGACATGGGAGGTTGGCTTAGTGCCCTCCTGTCCTGGTTTAGCACATCCTAAACCAGGGGCCTCCAGGGATCCTTCCAGTCTCAGTGTTTCCGTGGTGTCTCTTCTCAGGCGCTCACACAGGGCGAGGGGAGACAGTGAAAAGGAAACCAACCCGTGGTGATAAGCTGCCAGTAATTCCCACAGACAGCTGGGAGGGGAAAGACCTCGGGAAGCCTCCCCCCTTCCCTGCCAGGATCAGCTCTGGATCTGCATGGACCATCTGCCTGATGGCCTGGCCTGTGACCCCAACAGGGCTGAGGCAGCCCAGGATGAGAGGGAGCTGCTTCCTCCAGCTCAGTCCAGAGCTCCCATGCTCGGCACCAGGAGCTGAGATCTCTCCACTGCTCACTCCTGCTGGGCCATCCCCTGTCCAGAAAACTGTCTAGAACCCCCCTGCACTTCACCACCCCTGGCTCTTGTCCCAGGGAGGGTGATGGGGGCAGCAAGCTGCCCCTGTCACCACACACAGCAATGTCCCCTGGGCGACAGTGGTCACTGCCCCATGACCTTGGCGTGGGCTTTTCCATGTCCTGCTGGGCACCACCTGGAGCTTCAGCAAGTCTGCCAGGAATGAAATGGCCTGTCCTGAGCTCCCTTGGGAGCTGACACTGCCACAAGCACCTGCCATTGAAGAAACAGCATGTGCTGAGCCCAGGTCTGGCTGGGGAGCAGCTGCAGGACCTGTGGCCACCCTTCAGCTCAGTGTGCCAGTGCCTCACAGCCACTCTGCACAGGGTCCAGCCCACACTGCCACTGGCTTGTGACTCTGAGGACACCCAGAGTCAATTTCTGCCACAAGAACATCCAAATTATCAATTAAAACGCTGAACCAGAAAATTATTTCATGATCAGTTCAGATCTTGTCACTTTTATATTCCTTTTTTCTCACCAGCAGAGTGATGTGCTTGAGATTAGCCAGGAATATGTTGTTCCAGCTTAAACAAAATTTCTGCCTTCATTGTGGCCTCTGTATCAAAGTGAGGTCCTTGGCCCTTGGAGGGTTGGGGCAGTTCTAACTCCTGCAGGACTTTGGGCATTTGGGCTGAGTTCTGTCCCCATGTGTGGCTCTCTCCTCCAGGGCAAGTTTGGAGATCCCTATGGGTCCCTCACCCCTCTCCTGGCGAGCCACCATGAGACTCTCACAAGCAGGAGCAAGATCCCAGCCCCTACAGGAAGGGCCATAACCCCCAGGATGTTCATAACCCCCAGGGCAGCAAGATGTTCTCACTCTCCGTGGGCCACTAAATATTTCTGTATTCTTCACAGGGCAGAGAAGATTTTCCACCCCCTGGCTCTGCACACCCACAGCAGGACAAAGGCACTTCACAGCTCAGCAGCTGTGGGAGTCCAGCCCCAAGCATCTTATTCAGACCAAAAGGTCTTGTCCAGTTTCCTGTGACTATCACTGGCATTTCCAGGAATGCCACACTCGCTGAGAGAAAAGTCACTTGCTGTTAATAATGATACTTGAGTTGGTGGAAAACACTGGGAATTTCTCCCTCATGAGATGAAATGGTATTTTGTTTTGATCTGAATCAAGATTTTCTTTTAATTTTAGTCTGAAAATTTTGGAATTGATGGCTCTGTTACATTCTCAACTTCTTGTCTGTTTTTTCTCTGCCAACCCCCAAGGTATCCTGGTTAAGCTCAGGAAATTTGTCAATACAGTGCAGGATTTGGATTGTCAGTTGCACTTAAATGCAACATTTTTACAAATAACCAGAATAGATGTGTGAGGATCTGCTCTGAAATAGGGCACCGGGACAAAGAGAAAGGCACAGTGTGCTCAAAGTGTTCATGATGAATAACAAAGAAGAAATGTCACTGCTCCTACACACCAGCCCATCATTAAATACTTCCACTTTAGTGAAATGGCAAAAAACCAGTTGATGCTTTCAGCACAGAACAAACCCAACTCTATCCATGTCTGCCTTACAGTGCCAGATTCATGCAGGAAGCAGAAGTGTTCCTGTGAGATTATCATCTCTGTCTAAAACATGCTTGTGAAAGGTGAGAACACAATGCCAGCACAGTGCAAGGTTCCTGTGCATTTTAATAGTGGTATCATTGTTAAAATTAGATATAATGATCTTTGGTTCATTTAAGGAAAAAAAAAAACTGACTCAAGGAGTTTCTGGGCACTTGCTCAGAAATTTATTTTTCCTGGACCTTAAAATAACCCTTCCAACTCAGTCCTTCCAGACCACAGAAGAGCATTGCTGTGGGATGGTTAATGCCCGTTTGGTAGCACTCAAGGGGTTTAATTCTGCCACCACTTTTCATGTAAATTCCCACAGAGAAATGGTGATTTCCAGCTCTGAACAGGTGAAAAGCACAGTGTGAAAAGTCTGCTTACTTTTAGGAGGAAGAAGCTGATCCAAATTTCCCAGCTGCAAGAAAGGGAATCTGACCGAGCAGCATCAAGGAGGGAAGTCCTCTCTCACTGAGGGACCAGGGGGCTGTTCTGCCTCTCCCACCTTCTCCTCTGCCTGAGGGCAGGGCCAGGCTCTCCTGGGGCCATTGATGTCCTTTTTGAAGGCTTTAAGCCAGGCTCTCACCTTTCTAACATGGATGAGGAGAGCTCTCCTCCAGCTGAACTAGGTGGTTGAGAGGTCCCAGTGGGACACACAGAATCTGGAATTAGAAACTTATTTCCAAAGAGCTTCTCCAGAGCTTTGCCCCATGGGTGCCCTGTGTCCCAGAGTTCAGATCTGCCTCACTGTGCTGCTTGTGGCCATTCAGCCATGAGCAGCTCTGTGGGGTTTAGCTGCACCTGCAATGGCCAGGAAGGTGTGCTCAGAGTCAGAGGAGTGGCTGTCCCATGTTACAACCTACAGGAGCACCTTGGGGACTGGCTCCATGTCTTGCATTCCCAGGGCATACCTTCCTGCCTCCAGCAGCGCTTCAGATAGCCTCTACCTGCCTGGCCTGCCTGTCAAACCCACACCAATCTCAGTCTTTGCAGGTCCCCAGCACGGGCCATCAGGAGAGACCTTGGATTCATGGTCACACGTGAGTAGAGATCCAGTGCAGGAAAAGCCAGCAGTGTCCTCCTGAACATTCATACCTCAAACCATGGTTTGTTTCCTTCCTAGGCTGCCTCGTGGGAGATAGGAGAGCAAAAACATCCACAGAAGATATCCTGATATTAGTTCAGGAGCCATGGATATTTTTATCTGGAGCAATCCAGTGGGTTAGGGAGGTGTTTTGGTTTTGTAGGCAGCATTCATGGACTGTGCTGCCAGTTATGGTGCCCGTGTTTCACAACAAATGTGGACAAATTAGAACTTGCCTGGGATTGTTGGATTTCTTTGAAAACTTGCAACAAAACTCTTAAAAAAATCCTGCATTCTTTATCCAGAAGAAAAAAATAACTTGAGGTGGTAACCTCTGACACCTGCTGAGTCCTAAATGACCTGACTCCTTCTTGTGGCTTTTCCCCAGATGTGCTGGTGACTCAGTTGTCCCATGCCAGAAAGGATGGCCAGCCCTGAATTCCCTTCTGTGCCTGGCTGCCCTGCTAAGCCCACTGAGCTGGAAAAGGATTCACTTGGGAAGTATGTGAGAGCTGCTCATCCAGCACCAGGCAGCTGTGCTGGTCCCTCTGCTCTGCTCTTTCCATCTCAATGCCACAACCAGGAGGAGATGGGATTCATCAGCCCAGAGGAGCTGAGGGGATGCAGCTTGTGGCCACACCAGCCTGGCTGAGCTGGGGACATTTGGCCACATCTAATGGTCACAGCCTGGTCCAGAGTCTCATTAGCTCTGCCATTTCCAAGACCTTCACTTCCATCCATAGGCAGCTCCTATATTTAGTAATTCTGCTGGTGGCAAAGGCCCAGACTCCAGGATGTTGATTCAGACACCCAGACACTCAGCCACTTCCTGTTTGGATGCACTAAAATTATTTGCATCATGTAAAAAGTGATGTTAGTTAAGGGAAACAAAGTGTTATTGTCAGAGGAGGCTGAGCTGGGTTAGGTGCCCATGCACAATGGAAAAAAAAGCAGAACCAAACGCCTCCATCTGCCAACAGCAGCACCCTCAGACAGCACCTGGGAGCCACTTTCAGCCCTCCTCTGGCCCACTGGCACTGCCCTCGCCACAACATGCAGTGAAGCACTGGGATCCCCTGCCCAGCCTCCCCCAGGGTAACCCAACACCTGCACCTGAGTCAGGAGCAGAGACATCTCAGGAGCTGTGCTCTGCTGCTGGGACAGGCAGGAGAAAGCAGCTGCTGTCTCTGCCACCACTCCCAGCTACAGACAGGCTTTTCCACTGTCTCACAGTCTTTGCAACCCTGGGCATAAACGTGGCAGCCAAGATCTTCACAGACTTGTGGAGGTGCAGGGGCTGGGTGTGCCCCCTGAGGCTTCCTGGATGTGTCCATCAGCTGGGCTCAGCTCCTTGCCAGGGCAGCTGCTGAGGGAAAGGGCAGGCAGGACTCACTTTGGGCCAGCTGCTGCTGGGCCAGGGGTGATGGGGGACCTGTGTTGGCCCTTCCACAGAGCCTGGCTGTGCCCCAGGGCCACCTGCCATGGTCTCACCCAGGGCTCAGCCAGCACACCTTCCAGGAGCTGCCTGGAGACATCCCTGCCCTCTCAGCCTCCCCTCCCAGCCTGTGCCTGCAGCCACTGCAGCCTCTCCACTCCCAGAAGAGAGGCAAGAAACAATTTGCAAAGTATTTTCAGGGAACCTTTGCAAGTGATTCCTTCTCCTCTGCCTGCAGGACCTGCATGTCTGATAACACCCAACTACTCCAGCTCAACTCCTCACAATCTCCCAGACACACAACACCCCCAGACATTTATTACATGAAGGGAGTTGTCCTGGATGCTTCACATCCCATCTCCAAAATATGATCAATTTAGCCTTTCTCCTGTTTTTTTAAAGCCTTACTAAGCCATTCCCAATGTCTAGGAAGGCTGATGACTCAATTGGTTTTTCCACACAGTCTGGACAAGCAATCTCTTGGCAGGGGTTGTTTATGACTTAGCTGCAGATGGATTTACCTATCCTGCCTTCTTTTTAGCAGAGATGTAATTAGTCATGTGGTCCAGGGACTTTAGAAGTGGGTGCCTTGAATTTCACCTTAAAAACACACAGCTGAAAGAGAAGGTGACCCTGTTTCACTGTCCTTTCTAAAATTCTTTGTCAAAGAGCACCTTCCAAGCCCAAACTAGGTGACTGCACTGTTTAAGCTAAGGAATAAAAGGCAAATTACAAATAACAAATCTTAAGCAGTAGGTTCTGAGTCACCCTCAGTCAATGACAGCAGCTCTGCAATCAGCATTTAGGTCATAACTGCATTGCTATTGTATGTCCAGGAATATCATCTGGCACCCACAGCAGTAGCTGTGTTGAGTCAGCAAGGCAAACAGGAGTCAAATATAGTTAAAATCTTATTTTTGTTACTGGATTTAGCAATTGTTTCTGACTATCTGTCACAGCAGAGCAAACCTGCAAAGTCACATCCCTGGATTTCTCAGAAGAAAGTCACAGTTTTGATGCCTTAAGTTTTACCTTTTCTGTTATATACTGTTTTTAGATATTTATCTAGTGTTAGATATTTATTTACTATTAGATATTTATCTCTTGTTAGATGTTTATTTTAGATTGTTAGGTACCTATATTTAGAATAGAGACTCGACAAGGTAAAGGCTTATTGAGCCTCTAAAGGGGAGAAATGATGCCTTAAGTTTTAGCTTTTATGTTTTTCAGATTCTGTGCTGGTTTATTGTAATTCTGGGTTTCATAATAAGTGCTACTGAGCTCTCTTCACAGAGTAGAGACAAAACAATTACTTTTCTAGCTTGGGACCAAGGACAACTGATACAACTTTCAAGCCCAAGAACAAAAGCAACAGTGAAGTGAACAGTGAAAAACAAGGAGGATGGAGCTTCAAAACTTGAAGTTATAATTAGACAATTAATTTCAATATGCTAATGGACCAGAATTTATAAAAGTGTGAGACCTCATGTTTGGGTGTCCATTTTGTGCCCATTTTGGGTTCACCTTGGGTGTGCCCAGCTGAGGTCTTGTGCTGCCCAGGTGTGCCCAGTGAGGCCTTTTAATAAATCCCTACTTTATCCTTTTGTTCTGTCTGGTCTCAGTTCCAGGTCAGCCTCCAAAAGCCATCAGTTCAGTTGTTGCAAAGTATTTTAAACCTCAGGTCAAAAGTTCCCAGTTTGTGGCATCCCAGAGTTCTTCAGGTTTGAATATACTTTTTGATTTTTGCAGCTGATAGCAAAATGTCAGGTAAGCACTGATCATAACACAAACTACCAGTGTGAGAAGCCAGGGATGTTTATCCAGCATAAGGCTGGAGCAGGGCACACAGTCCTTGTGTTCCCCTGCAGCAAGCAGTGTCCAGCAGTGCTGAGCCAGCCTGGTGCAGGTCAGGGTGATGGAGCAGGGAGGACCCCGAGCCCCTGGCATACAGAGACCTCTGAGATGAGGGGAGCCCTGCCTGCTCCTGCCAGGCCCAGCCAGGAGCAAACCTGGCCTGGATCTCAGCACTCAGGAGGTCTGACCCTGACAGCTCACAGAGGGGCAGAGTCTAAACTCAGATTCCCAGATCCAGCCCAGAGCAACACAGGACACCAACCTTCATGGAATTCCTCCAAAGCTCTTGGAGAAATTCATCTGACTCTGTCCATTTCAAAGGATCTCCCCCTTTTAGACATTTTTCCACAGACCACTGTGATTGGCAAAAGAAAGACACCCCCTTCACCCACACTGGTCAAATCAGAGGGACATCAAAAGAAAATCCATCCCACAGAAAGAATTCCAAACATGAGTATCATTACAAAAACAATCCTGATGTTTATGTTCAAGCTCTGGACACAAGTGTCAGAAACCCAAAACGTCAGGAAAATAGAGCTTTAGAAACTCAGAAGCTTCAGGCCTGAAAAACCCAGACTATAAGCAGCTTCCCTCTGCAGGGATCCTCTTCTAGTGGAATGTGAGACCTTGCATGCTCAGCTTCATTGGCTTTGCCTTCTCCCAGCACACACCAGACCTGAGAGCATGCAGGCTGACCACACTGCTGCACAAAGATAAGCCTTCCATTGTGTCTTGGGTTGATGCTGAATTGTATCCCCATTTGTCCGTTTAAATCAAAAATAAATTCTGCACCTTTAAAACTGGATCTGAGAGTGAAGGAAAAATGGTAGAATGTCTGAGGCAGTTGTTTTCAAAACATCAAGATAAGAGTTTTTAACTTTCCTAGACACACAGTGAGTCCCATTCTTCCCAAATTTGCCTTAAACCAGGACAAATTGCAGAGTTGAAAATAAAGTTAAAAACATGGGAAAATAAAAATACAAGGACTCAAGGCAAGGGTAGGGCCAAGGTCATTGCTGGTTCCTGCCCAGACTGCTTGCTGGGGGATATCCCAGCCTGTAACTCCAACTGCCATGCACATCCTAGAGCATCACCCTGCTTTTCCCATCACATCTCTTCTATTCATTTCCTTTCTGCTTGGCTCTTGTCAGCGTTTGATGCAAGTGCACAAGGGACTTCTCCACTCAAGACTCCCTGCCCTTGCAGACCTGCTGAACTCTGCTGGGTTCACTTCTTCAGGCTTAAAACTCCTTCCTGTTGCCTGCAGGATGGTCACACTGTTTAGTGACCCCTGCATTGCTCTCATCATTGCTCCAGTTTCCCCCAGAGTTCTCATCTGTGCCCTCACAGCTGCAGCAAGGGCAGCTACACCAGCCAAGAGCCTTTGGTCAAACAGCTGCCCCCTCCCTCTGCCACTTTGGGGCTGCTCTGTTTCCCTGCTCATGCATTCTCCCCCCAGGATGGAGGAGCTGGGTGAATTCCTGTATATTTTGGGTAAATAATCCATGCACTGCCTTTGCAGGCCTCCTGGGCTCAAGGAAACCCATCCAAAAATCAAATCATCCAAATTCTACTGAAGACCAAATTCACTATCAAGAAAAATAAAGTCAAAGAACCTACTCAAAAAATACAGTTCCTGAGAATAAAGTGACAAAATAAACAACATTGGATTCCCACTGAAGTTATCAACAAGATCACAACCATGTCTCCACCAACCAACAAAAAGTCTAATTGACAGCATAAAAAAAACCAATTTAAACTTCTGAAGAACAAAAAAAAATCACTACTAAAACAGAGAAACTACCTATGAAAATCCACCATGTAAATAGCCATATCCCCAAGAGTAAAACTAATAAAGAACACCAAAACAACAATCGAGTAAATCAAACTACAAAAACAAAAGTGTCCAAAATAGACTTTAATTGACAACACAAGAAAAAATTATTCCTAACTCAATAAACCCATGATGCCTCAAACCATCAAGACAAAAATACCACCCATAAGTAAGCTCGAAACTGAAGAGTAAACCTAGAAATCTGTAGATGGTATTTCTTGAGTTATCCATAAGTGTAAGAGATTTACTATGATCAAACAGTCAGAGCACAGAGAAGCCAACCAGGCTTCCCAAGCTCCCACCAGGCAGTCCAGCAGCTCAGGCTGAGAGGAGCTGGGGTTGGACAGGGCTTGGAAGGTGCTGTCTGTGGATGTCACAGGCACTGGTGGAGTTGTTTGGTGAAAGAATTTGCAGATGTATGTAATTGATTAAGAAATTGAGTAATTGCGCAATCTGTTGATTACAGAGAGAGGGGTTATTAATCCTCCAGACAGGCCTGGTAAAGACCCTGTCAAAATATTTGAGAAGATGCTGTGAGGAGGAAAAAGAGCATGTGGTGTTAATCACACCTGACTGCCAGCTCTGCTGCACGAAGGATTAAACTGGTGCAGCATCTGATTTGACCCAGACATCCCCTGGAGACCACTGGTTTGAGATTCATCTCCCTGTGGGAGAACCAGGTCACCTGAGGGTCCCATTGCAAACCATGGTGGAGTTGAACTCACCCACTGAGCCTACTAAGACCAGGGTTCAATCTGATATTTAGACACTGATGTGCCTTCATCAGCCAGGGGAGTTCAGGGCAGGCTGGAGGTGCCAGCTTCAGGGTGAACTGACCTTCTCTTCTATCTCTGTTGCCTCTGAACTCATCAGGTCTCCCAGAACCTCCTGGCTGATGGGAGACACTCACCCTGACCCCTAGATGTAGGTGTGATCACGACTCGAGTCTGATCCCAGCTGTTATGGGAGAGGAAAGCATCTTCCCAGCCTGTGTCTCTCCTGCCCCTTTGACTTTCCCAGACCCTAAGATATGTTGTCAGCAAAGCTCCAGTTCTCACCAGCAGACACAATCTCAGGGCAGAGGTGCAGGCTGACTGCTGCCTTCCTGAGCCTTCTCTGGCTGCTTGACTCCCTTCCTCTGGCCAGTGTCTGCAGACAGGAGCAGGGATGCTCAGCCAGAGCCCCACGTGCCCCAGGCTCCCTGGGTGCAGGCAGGGCATCCCCCACCACCCCCTGTGCCACTCAAGGGTCACACAGCCCTGGCTGCACACAGGGACCTAGTGAAGACAAAAGGAGAACCCGGACCCACCCTGGGCACATCCTGAGTGGCTGAGGCCTCTCCAAGGCTTGGCATGTCTTGGCTCTAGCAAGCACTGGGGCATTTTCCTCCCCTGAGCAGAGCCTTGCAAGAGGCAGAGCAGGGGCAGATAAACTGGCTGCAGCCAGCCCGGTTAATCCCTGCTCAGTTCCTTCATCCTGTCTGCCTATATTTAACCTCCCTCCCAGCCACCTGCAACCACGGGGAGGGGAGCACATGCCACGGGTGTGGGAGGGCAGGGGGATGTGCAGGGAGCCCCTCAAAGGCAGCTCAGCTGCTGCCCAGGCCGGGCACCACGGGGGCTGTGTGGGCAGCCCCAGTGCCTGGGCACACCTGGGGGGTCCAGGGCCTCGTCTCCTCCCCCAGCCCCAGGCTGGTTTGGGTGGCACTTCTTGGTCTGGGATGCAGCCGTGAGCAAGGTGGACTTGGCATTTGGGACAGACTCAGAGCAGGATGGAGGTGGAAGGAGAGATGCAGAGCACAGGGGAATGGGGACACTTGTAGGGGTGAAAACCCCAGAGAAACAGGAGAATTGTCTTCCCACAGAGAAGCTGGGAGTGACAGTCTGGATAGAAACAGAAGTCATGAAGACACAGCAGGGAAAATTGCTGGAATCTGTCCCATGATGGTACTGCTGGGCAGGACAGAGGGACACAAGCTGGGCAGAGTGCATGGCTGAGGTGAGCTGGAGGAGGCACAGGCAGGGATGTGTCTCCAGGCTGGTGCAGAGGAGGAATTGGGGTCCTGCAGCAGGATATGAGTCTTCCTCACCTTTGCAAGCACAGTGTCCAGTGCAGACCAATTTGCATCTTTGCCATCTGCCCACCTCCAGTCCCTCCAGAGGCTGCATGGCACACACTGCCACTGTGGGGTTGCTGAGCCTGCTGAGAAACAGCTGGAAGAAAGCCTGTGCTCACAGGATGCTTCCTGCTGGAGGAAAAAGAAGATAAATGCCAGTTCTCCATGCTGTAGAGATGAAATTTTAGGAAATTCCCCTTCATCCTCACAGACATGGTTTTTTTTAATTTAAATATTGATCCTTCTACTTTCAATGTGCTCTGTACTCCAGCATCACCCAGGGAGAGGCACTGCACAGCCAGGGATGCAGGCTGCACCAGGGGGTTACAGGATCCTGGTCCCTGGGGCATGGACAGCACAGGTTTTATCACAGCCGTAATCCAGGGGGACATCCCAGGAAGTCGGCACATCCAGGAAGGACAAACCACACCAGGACAAACCACTCCAGGACAAAACACACCAGTGGTCAGTGTTGCTGTGAATGATCTATGCTGGGCAGACCAAAGGAGGTAAATCATTTCATACAAGTGCTCTGAAAGTTGCTCTGCCCCCTCAGGAAAAGGGACAGGACAGCTCCAATTAACTGCATCAGGCCTTGTCCCTGTGGCATTCATACTATCAAACCCTCCCTTCTTAAGGACGTTCTGGGAAAGGGGAAGGTTGGTTAATTCTGATAGCCCAACCCTTTTCCTTGCCTTTCAAAGAACCCACCACCACCAACTGCCCCCACAGATGCAACCAGGCAGAGCTGGTCATGGGTCTCTGCCATTTAAGCCGTGTGACATAAATCACCTTAATGCTCTGGAGCTTACAGCTCCTGATCCATTGGCAGCCATTCTGCTCAGCTCATTCGTGGCAAAATTGTTAAACAGGCACCTTGGGAGCTGAGAGACAAAAGTGACTTTGTGGTCCTATCCTCCTGCCAGACCAGAGGAGGTCAGGCAAGTGTGTGTCCCAACCCTCTCCTGAGAGCACAGGTCCTGCTCCCTGCCTTGGTGCTCAGGAGGCAGGAAAGTCAGGCTGACCCATGAGCAAGGGCTGTGAGAGTGTTAAACAAGAGGTGCCGATGGCATCTGTCCAGGAGCCAGCAGGTAAGTCAAGAATTTCCCCAGTGCATGCCTCAACCTTAGAGCAGAGCTGAGCCAAAGTGTTGTAACACCTCTGCAAGCTCAGGAGACACATTAAAGGAGTTCACAGGATGGAAGCACTTCTAGGCCTGTTGCATAATCCAGATAAGTAGATAAGTCTGTAATATTTGCACAACATCGTGTCCCTTCCTTGGCCTTGTTACTGGTCTCGTTTTGCAGGACTTAATTCAGGGGATCTGATGGATTGAGGACACCTTTCAGGTCATCGATTCCTTGGGAGGTGGCTGTGACTCAGCTCTAGCATTGTGACACTGTGAGCATTAAAGGGACAGGGACACCTTGCTGACACCTGCACTCTGTGCTTTGCAAACCTGTCCCAAAGGTATGTTGGGAATGGCACCATGACACCCATTGGGAAGATTTTTGTGGAGAGACACTGCAAAACCACCATGGAAAAACAAAGGTGCCCTGCCAAAGATGAAACAACCTTCACACAAACACACAAATACACACAACTTGGGCACATTCACAATCTATTTACTTGACCCAAAAGGGTGCAGGATGTGGGAGCTGAATAGCTCAGGACTCAGGTGCCAGGGAAAGAGGTGGGACACTGTGGAGTGCATTGTCTGAGTACAGACATGGTCCAGAGCCTGCTGGGATCTGCCTTGCTTCAGTACCTCCCCTCTCTGGGATTTACCAGGCAGCCCGAGGCGAGGGCACGGCAGCATCTACCCAGCAGATGAATGGCATCACCTTGCACTTATCTTTGGACTATGGGTGCGGGGAGGATGCAGCCAGCAGGCTCCAGGGACATGCCTTGAGCACAAAGGCACAGAACTGAGCAATCAGTGCTCTTATCTGGGCACTGGCAGGTCCTACAGCACACAAGCAAGGAACGATGCTGAGCCAAATGCCAGTGCCAGCCTTCCCTCCAGGAGCTTTCTGCAAGTCAGTCCCACACCTCACACTGCAGGGAGGGGAGAGCAGGAGGTCCAGGGTTCAGTGGGACCCTGCTTGTAACTGCCTGAGCCCCACACATTGTGCATGAGCCTGATCTAACAGAGCTGGATGGGCAAACTTTCTGAGCCAAAAAAGAAAGCCTGGTTTCATGTCACACCAAATGGATTTTCACCTGCCACATGGAATTCTTCCCCATTTCTCTGCTCACCCTGGAGTGCTTTGTTCTTGAGTGCAGATGATCTTCTTTAGGGATCTGCAGCATTTCTAAACTGCTGCAGAATCCCAGGAGAGACCACATTGCCCCTCAGATTCATTTAAGCCAGATTCCCTGTGCCTGTGGTTGTCCAAAGGCCACCAGCCCCAGCCCACTCTCACACCATGGGGAAGGTCCAGACCTTGCTGTGCCCCCACTCCTCTGGTCAGCCCATGCTGTTTTGACAGTGGAGTTTTCCTCTCTCTCTTTCTTTGACTTGCTCCCAGGCCACAGCCCTTTGTCAAAGCCCATTCAGAAATTCCCCCCGGAGTGCCCATGGCCACAGTGTGGGGCTTGCAGGGGAAACAGGCAGCACATACAGGAGTGGCAGGACAGGGAGCAGGGCCAGCAGGGCCAGCAGGAGCATCCCTGAGCTCCCAGCCCTGTCGGGGTGACTCGCCCACACACTGACACCAGGGCAGGGCAGGGACTCCTGGCCCAGGGGAAGGGTTTTCCGTGCTGTGCTCCCTGTAAAGCCACTGCTCCTGCCCTTCCTTCCATATCCCAAACATGAAACATCTCTGCTCCTTGCCCTGCTCCCCACCTCAGCCTGATCCACCTGCCCTGGGCACAGCCTGAGCCTGGAGAGTTCTGTCCTCTTCAGCTGCAGGAGCATGCACAGATGGAGAAAGCAAACAACAGAGCTGCCTCATGGTGTGGGTGCAGAGAGCTCCCTATCTTCCCCAAAATCTCTTCCTGGGGCAGTGCCAAGCAGCCAAGCAAAGACTAGACAGGAAGAAGACTAGAAAGGAAGGAGTTGGCATAAGTGATGGTAAAAGGCTTTCCACTAGCTGCTTTTCCTTCTTAGTAGGGATCATAGTGCAATTACAAAATTGCAAAATTCATGCTTGGGATTTTTTAAAATGCTAGTTCTGGATATCCAATCTTGAGCTGGGCAGGGGGCCACACTGAAATAATAAAAACCCATTTGTTTTCCTGAGGGGGAAACTAGAGGCTTGTTTGTTTTCCTTCCACATCAGAAAGTCAGATCTTGTACATCTAACTTTCTGAATTCTTGGATGAAAAAGAGCAGGTGGCTTTGTAGCACCAGATGCACCAAGAAAACACAGTCCTATTGCTTGAGTTGTGACAAAATGGTTAAACATGTCAGTCACTGTTGTTTGCTTCACTCAATAACTAAACAAACAGCTGGGAGAAAAGGTTAGTCCTCTAAGTTTCAGTGCTGGTCAGTGAGGGTCAGATGAAGCTCATTTTCTGCATGTGGAGCCTCTAACAAGTCCTACAGGAAACCCAAGGAATGTCAGATGTGACCTTCCTGGCAAATCAAATGTGAAAAACAAGGAAGCCATCCTGGGCAGGCTTTTTAAGGAAGTAGAAAATGGGCACAGCCCATTTATTTTTCCTCAGCAGATCTCTCTGAGGTCACAATACTTCTGTAAACTACATCTCAAAAGGGCTGATAAGAGAATTGAATACTCTGTGGCATTAGTCGTGTGTGGGTCTAAGTTCATGCAGAGGAGAGCAGAGCCTTGGAGAAATGCAATGCAGCTCTGGTTGGCTGTGGCATTAATCACATTATTCACAACCTCCTGGTCCTGGCCTCCTCCAAACCCAAAGGACAGACTGTCTGGGACTGGACCCAGTTAAAAATAAACACTTCTGTGTTCAAAGGAGCCAGACATCTTTTATGGCTCCCCATTGTGAGGGTCCAACTTTCCCCCAGCATGGCAGAGGGGCAGAACTGGGTGTCCTGGTTAACTGCCCACACTGTCTCCCCTTTTGGCCATGTTCCTTTTCAAAGCCTCCAATGTGTCAGGATGCTTTGTGCTAATTAAAGTGGTGGAAGTCCCATTCCAGATGAAAAAAAGCCCAGAGGGACTGTCTGAGTCACCCCTGAACCACAAAACAGCCAAGACAAGATGGGCAGAGAGGTCATGGAGTAAGTGCAGGAATCTTCAGGGCTGGTGTCTGTATCTCAGGGGTTACTGGAACTCCTGTAGGCACAAGAAAGTGTGGGCCATTTGCACTGCTGACCAGAGCAGAAGGAGGTGCCCAGTGAGGGAGAGGTGCACAGCCTGTGTGGGGAGGCTCCCAGAAAATCCAGGAGAGCCCCTCTGCCAAATGAAGCTCCTGTTCTGTGTGGTGTGCAGTCAGCTCAGTGCCAGGACAAGCTGTGTCTGCTCTCTGCCAGCTTTCATCCTCCTCCCGACCCTACAGCTGCTGGGGTCATTTCCTCCTGTTGGTATTTAGCAGGAAGAGTTGTGAGGACCAAATGCAGGATTCCCTGCAGCTGGAGAGGCTGTTGAGATAGACAAGCAGTGGCAAAACTCCCTCACCATTGTGATCTCAGGCCCAGGGGAACAGGAGCTGCAAGAGGAACACCACAGGCACTGCCTTTCACAGGGACAAGGTTTGGATCCCCACAGAACCAGAGTCCTGCTTGCTACTTGGGATGATCAGCTGGAACCAATAAATGACCAGAGAGAAGGAAAAGATGCAACACGAGGATAAGGCAGGAAGGATGGTGCCCTGATACCCAGCAGCCAGCACCAAGGCTTGTTCTCAGACCCACAGGGAAGACTGCATCCCTTCCACCTGGGGCCATGGCCACACAAGCCAAACCAGGCACAGCTGTGCCAGAGGGGCACTGGGAACTGCCTGCAGAAGCCCAGCACCACCCTCCCTCCTGCCAGGCTGCCCAGGGAAGAGTTAAACTCTCCCCTCAGCAAGAGCACAGAGCAGCTCCCATGTGCCCTCTGCTCCCACCCACATGCAGGGCTGCTTTTCCATTTATTCCTTTTGACAAAACCAGAGCTGCTGAGATGAAGAAGGGTTGGGGCTGTGGTGGTTTGACCGGAAGTGAGTTTTTTCCGGATTCAGTGGTCAAACCAATAGGTGCTCAGGTTTGAATACTGGCATCTGGTGTGGCCACTGAGGACAAGGATCTGCCTCTGAGAACACAGGGGGTTAAAAGCAGAGAACTCCCAAGGGAACTCTCTCTTGGTTCCGGCCTGTGGAAGAGCCCAGACCTCCCCTGCCCAGCTGCGGGCTGGGCGGGGGAGGGGAAGCCATGCGGCCTGGCCAGGTAGGCCTTGGGCAGAGAGGGGGAGAAGAGTTCCTACAAGATGTAAGGGTGGAAGAAGAGCAGGAACCCTGAGAGACATCAGGCAACCTCTTCCCCCACCCCACCCCCCCCTCCCTGGAGAGAGAGGAAAAAAAACTGTGCCTGTGCTACTTTAAAATTTGNAGAAGGGTGGTAATAGATTGAAGATGAATTATGTAAAAGATGGTAACGTGATTGAGAATTCAAGTTTTGTTTTACTGTGTTGTGTTGAGATCTTGGGGGGGGAGAGGAAGAGTGTTTTTAAGGTTTTCATTCCCTTCTGTGTGTGTTTTCCCTATAGATTGTATGTAATAAAGTTTTTTCCCCTTTTGTTCTGAAGTTTAGACCTGCTTTGTTCTGTTTTTAGTCACATCTCACAAGAGACACCAGGGATAGAATATTTTCATAGAGGCACTGGCTTTGTGCCAGCGTCAAACCATGACAGGAGCATTCCCAGTGTGCTGGGGTCTCAGGGTTTGCTTTGGTCAGGATGACCCCAAGATGTATAAAAATCTCTGTTTCCCCACCCAGCTGTTGAAGAATGAGTCAGAAGTCTTCAGCTGACGCTCTCAAGGTTGCTTTATTGTTTCTTATCTCAGATATTTTCTGTCTGGGCTGCCCAGGTCTGTTCAGCAGGGCAGCCCCAGGCACACACCCTGCCTCAGGGGCAGGCACTGATTTTTATACTACAAACTACGTGTTAGTTATTGACAGTGATGATCCAATGCCCATCACCTGTGTTAGACAGTTCCATTCTACTCCAATCCCCAAGTGCCACCATCCCCAAGGAGATGGGGTTAGGGAGAAGAAGGAAGGAGGACAGGACAACACCCAAGTCCCTCCATCTTACCCCCTAAGCCCCCATGGTAAAAATCCCCAAAATTTCCCTTTTCACTCTACAACTACTACTATCATGCTATCTAAAATTTGTGACTTTTAATTCTTCATTCAAAGGTGGTAATTTGTTCCATGGACCAAACTCAAAGCTGCAGGAGTCCTTGGCTGCATGGCCAGGGACTGCCAAAGCTTTGAAGGCCCCTGGCTGGGGCTGGGATCATCCAAGACTGCCAGAGACATCCTGGGCTCTGGCACTGGGGAGGCTGGGCTGGCTGGGGGCTCAGCTCAGGGAGGGCAGGAAGGTCCCCCAGTGCAGGCAGGGCAGGGCTGTGTCCTCACCCTGCTGGAAGTGGCTGCTGGCATTACCCAGAGCTGTTCCCTTTGCCGCTGGGTGCCTGGGCAAGCAGGAGTATTTACACTCAAAAACATCCTCTGTTTGCAGGGCATCAGGGCTCTCTCCAAAGCTTCCCCCTCCTCCAAACCAGCAACGCTCTGCGCTTTAACAGTCTCTTCATAGATAACAGGAATCTGAGAGTCACCCCAAGAGTCTGCATTGAACCTGAAATGTGTTGCAAAAAGGCATGAACACAAATTGCAGCTGCTGGAAGGCAACAACCCAAGCCTCACTCACAATATTTTTTTAAATGACCCATTGTCATAAAAAGCCAAACCATTCAACAGTCCAAAAAATCACTTTTCATTTAGACCTTTCTGGTAATTTACACTTTAAAAGGCTGGAGGAGATAAAATATTTATAAATTATTCAAATGAACTTTTTTTGTTAATTCAAAGCAAACCAAATCTTTCTTTAAATGGCCTCTTCAATGAAATTTTCAAAAATTTGCCCTAATTCAAGTAGAAAATGGCTTCAGATATTCATGAACTATGAGATGGGAAGTGAGAGCTAGCGAAAATCAGCTGGTTATTGCTGGTCTAAATCACTTGGCAAGGCCTTGTGAAAAAGCAAGTCAGCAAAAGGAATGAAGATGGGCAAGGTAAGGGAAAGGCACAGCCCTGGGTTCCAAAGGTACCCGGGTGGACTCTGGCCTGCAGAGGCTCTGGTGACTCACGGGATTCCCTTGTCTCCTCTTTCTGACTCATGCAAACACAGTTTGTGGTCTTTCCCCTGCCCAGGGTTGGTTCTCTGGAAGTCGTGGCCCTGGCAGGGCTGGTTCCTGCTCCTGCCTCAGAGCTGGGTGCAGCCCAGAGGAGCTCCCAGCTGAGGGGGCTGCAATGGGGACCAGCAAAGTTCAGAAAGCTGAGGCACAAAGAGGAAGCAATGGGGCAGGAAACACTGGTGCTGCTGTTTTCCTCTCGTGTCTCATGGAAGGAATGAAGGATTTGTCTTTGCAAACGAACTGTGGGTGTGCTGATAAATAAAATTGGATACTGAGAGATGAAAGAAACAGTGGGAAGAACCATAAATTCCATAGGAATTCCACTGATTGACACAATGAAAAGAAAAAAGGGGAGTATGCATTAGGAGGGGGTCTGTATTAGGAGTTTGGGGAAGTCTGTCCCTCTCAAGTACCTCAGGGAAAGAGAGGGGGAAATGGACCTGGGAAATTGGGTTAAAAAGGAGGCTGCATCCTCCAACAATTCGAGAGACCCCATGGGGAAATGCCCCATGGCCTCTCTCTTTATTCAAATAGAGCTACAGGATTCCTCTGTCTCCTTTCTGGACATAAACTCTGGTGTTTGTGGATGAATTTCCCTGACAGTCTCTGGGCAGTGCATGGTGCTGGAGGGGCAGGAGGAGCACTGATGTGCCAGGAGACCCCTCACTGAAGGGCCACGTTGGTGGCAGCCCCCACTGCCCCCTTCCCTGCTGGCTCCCTTCGTTCTCCTTGGACCCCCCTTGCTGACCCTTTCCCCTTGCATTTTCCATTGCAGCCTGCAACCATTTCTGCATTCACTTCACAGGTTGGGGGTGAATTACTTCTGAGGAAAACCAGGCCAAGATATCCCAGAAACCCAGTTAACCTCCCTGCATCCACTGCAGAGGTACCCCAGAAACTCCCTTGGCAAGGTTCCCTGGCAGTCTGAGACCCCCTGACTGCTGCCTTGGCTTTGTTATCCCTTGCAGGGTAACTCTCCATCCTGACTGCCTGCTGGGACCCCTCCACCTCTCCTGACTGTGTTTTGCAACCCAGATATTCCAGCAGGAGAGCTGTCCCCGGGAGCAGTGTCTGTGCCCTTGTCTGGCTGAATCCAAAACAAAGCAGAGAGGGAGCTGCAGTGGGTGTCAGGGCTTCAGCTGCAGCCTGCCAGCTCCCACACAGAGGTTTCAGTCCCCACCTCCACACTGGAGTTCCACAGGGAGGTTTTAAACAGTCCCAGGTATTGACCTGGGGTAAAGGAGGCTTTGATCAGCTGGGGCTGGACAGACAAATTCTGTGCATGATGCTGAGAAGTCACAGATCTGACACTGGCTGAGACCCTCATCCTTCAAATCCTGGCCTTCCAAGTAAATAAACCACAGCAAGAGTTTAAAAGGCACCTGACAGTACCTCCAGGTGAAAAAGCCATAGCTGGGATAGTGACTGACAACAATGGATTTTGGTTAATGGTTGGATTCAGTGATCCTAAAGGTCTTTTCCAACCCAAGTGATGCTGTGATTGTAAGATGTGCAGAGCCCACAGGAGTTTGTTCCTGTGCACCTCCTGGTTCCAGTATTTTTCAGTTAGTTCTGTCTACAGAGGGTGTGAAACTGCAGAGACATCTGAGCACTGCATTCCATGTAAAAATGAAACTAATAAACCACAGCTTTTTAATCAGAGGGCAATAACAGCAGGTGAAAACAAAACAGTTTGCATCTCCTTTGAGACTAAGGAACCAAACTTGCAACACTGACCCCTGAGGGGCCCAGAGATGGCCTCCAGTGATCCCCATCTCAGGGGATGCAGGCATGGACAAGCTCTTCAGACCACAACACAGCATCCAGCACCAGGTGACCCTGGGCCATTCCCAGCTGGCTGGGGCTCACGAAGCCCTCTGGTTTCACAAGGAGAGGCAGTGGGCCATGCCTTGCCCCCACCATCATACCACATTGCCTGGTCTGGTGACCTGCTACTGCCTGGGGCACCAGTGACCCTCTGGAGCACTTTGGGTGGAGATGTTGAACTTCAGTCACTGAGAGCCCAAGTCAAATGTGTAAAATACCTGCATTTTGCATTGTCCTCACTAGATAAACTCTCCCTGCTGATCATAGTGCCCCTCACTGCACCTGCTGAGGGGATGGGTTTGACTTACTCCTTCCTTTCTGTCACTGATCTTGTCTTGCTCAGCCAAGAGGATGCCCAGCTCTCCTAGGCAACTAAATCTCAGAACTGCACAGTGAAAAGGAAAGGGGAAGACCAAGCCAGGAAGTGGCAAATTATTTTCCTGTGTCTCTGCAACTCATCAACAGCCAGAGGGGCACATCACTGTCCAGTGGCCAGCACAGGTGGCACTGCTCAGCCCCTCAGCTGGAGAGCATCCCCATTTTCCAGGGGGCAGGGGTCAAACCAGGCTGCCCAGAGCAGAGCACAGGAGCTGCTCAGCACCTCACAAGCAGACAAGAGCAAGCCCTGTGCTTGGTGCAGGGACCTTGGAGGATGGCATTGCTCTCAGCAGCTTGTGGCTGTCAGTGGAGCAGGCTTGGCACAAAGCAGGAGCCAGCAACACCCTCGGTGCACAAAGCAAGAGCCAGCAGCACCCTTGGTGCACAAACACCCCTGGGAGCTGCTGACCTGGGCACTGCTGGGGCTGAATGCAGTGATGGGTAGAAGGCAGAGACCCTCTCATGTCTGAGGGGGGTTTGGACACTGGAACTGTGTGAGAGCAGCCCTGGAAGGGTATCTGGGCAGAAGAAGGCTATGAGGTCACCCTGGGGTGAGAGGGCTGAGCTGCTGCCTGTATGACCCAGCTGATTAGAAAGGATGCAGCTGTACTGGAGAGAATACCCATGGCAAGGTACCCTGGGTGAGGAGCCAGGGCCCAGCACTTTGGGATGCTGTCCATGGGATGGAGAAGATTGCAGCAGCCACAGAACGACATTGATGACATTGTCCACACCACACTTTCAAAAAAA
Source organism: Sitta europaea (assembly GCA_013400255.1). Classification (NCBI taxonomy): domain Eukaryota; kingdom Metazoa; phylum Chordata; class Aves; order Passeriformes; family Sittidae; genus Sitta; species Sitta europaea. The sequence continues at coordinate 383,853 of VXBS01003315.1, forward strand.
AAGCTGATTTCAAAAGCTCCAAGCGGTTGTCAGGATTCATCTCCCCTCTCCTGGCAGAGAGGGACTGCCTGGCTCAGTGCAATAGCACTGCTGGTGCTGCTCTTGCCCTTTCCCCTACTTCAAGTACTGCATAGAACACAAAATATTAAATAAATAAAGGGAATATTTTCATCACAGGAAGAGGACAGTGAGAGCACATCTGGTACCAAATATTTTTCTGTGCCTGCTGTGTCACTACAAGTTGGGGCAGGTGCATTCAGAAAAACAGAACCCATATTTGTGCACTCTTTAAACTGTCATTGAGCTGTGTTTAGGACCCAGCAGGAAACTGAAACTCCTTTTTGTGGTGTGGAGGCTACTGATGTGTAAGTAAACCACATATTATCTGGTTAATAACATCAGAGCCAGGGACTCCAGGCAAGTCTGGGTTAAACAGTCCAAACAGCAATATCCATATAATTCCTATAACATTTGTTGATGTCACGATAGCAAAGATGCAGGGAGGTTTCACATGGGTGAGGGCTGTCTGAACGTAAAGAGGGCACAGAGGTGCCTTGGCCTGCAGGGAGATGCCCCAGTTACCCCAGCAGAGACATCCCAGGGGTGTAGCAGGGAAGTTCCCTGCAGCCCCCCAGCCTGCTGCAGCCCCCCAGTGAGAGCAGAGTGATGCTGCAGCTGGATTAACTGAGTGGGACATCCCCATAGCCCTCCCAGCCCACAGAGGATACCCCAGCCCCAGCCATGTGCTGGCAGAAGGGTCAGGCACACAGCTACATTCTGGCTTCACCTTGCAAATACATAGTTTTATTACAGGAAGCCCTGGCCAGCTGAAACTGGCCACAAACCATTTAATGTGTGTGCCCACAGGGTATCAGTTACTGCCTCTGACCTGGGCACCCATGGGAAAACAACTTCCCTGCAGAAGTCCCTTGCAACCTGGCAGGCTCTGGAGGCCCTGGCTGGGGTTGTGGCTGCCCAGGGGCAGCCCAGCACTGCAGAGCTCACCCTGGGGCTCAGTAAGGGCCAGGTGTGCACAGGTGCAAGCAGTGCAAAGCCCAAGAGGTTTGCTGTTCCACTACCAGTGCACCCTGCCTGCACCTGGGGGTATCATCCAAACCATGTCTGTCTCCCACCAGTCAGACTCCAGCAGCATCCAAAGGGCCAGAGCTGTCACCTGACTCCTGTGGAAACACAAATGCAAACAAGCACAGTGAGAAATGGCCCTGGAAGTCACGCAGAATGCAAAAACTGCAGTAGGAAACTCAGTCCAGGATGATCTCAGGAGGGGAACGTGGGGTTTATTTTTGACAGAGGTGATCAGCTCACAGGGTTTTGCTCACACTCAGGAGATGTGTGCCCAGGGGTGACAGGGAAAATGAGGGACCCCAGCTCCTCCTCCACCGGGACTCTCCCCAGGTGGGTGGGTGGCTGTGCCCAGCTCCTCAGGCATGCCTCTCGTACCCTGTGGGAACAGACCCGAGTGTCATCCTCTGCCTCTTCACTGCCTGTGAGTCACGAGGAGCCGCTGATTTACTCAGCTGCTTGGGCTCCTTGGGGTGTGAGCTCTCCTTTGTTTTAGGCTGTGCTTTGTTGTACTGCTGAGGAGCTCAGGCCAATTGCTCTGCTCTCATGCCCTGCTGATCAGGCAGATCAGCACATGCCATTCCTTTAAGCCCTCCTCTCTCGCTGTTTCTCCTGCTGTTTTCACACCCAGATATCTCCAGTCAGGACAATTTTAAGTTTTTGTTACAAACCTCCACAGCCTGAGCTGGATTCCAAATTGCTGACACAACGTTACAGAAATCCTAAAAGCACAGCATGTTTGGTTCTGTCATTGCACTGTTTCTCACATGGACATCTACAACACAGTTCCCTCTTGCCAGCTCCTTGGAAAGCCTCATCATCACCATTAAAAGCTGAATTTATCCATTCATTCTCTCTGCAGAAGGATGGGGGGCACTGAGTGCATCACAAAACTGTCAAGTTTGCCGGGACATTACTTTGAAATCACTCGTTGCACCAGCTCAGTAGATTCCTGAAACAGCCCCACGTTTTCTTTGCTATTATTTCATTGGAGCCCTGCAGCTTTGAAACTGGATCTCCTTCATGTTCAGTCCATGCATGGACAGAGATCTGGATTGTTTAAAAAGGATGAGATCTTACAAATCTTACATCCAGGAAAGGCTCTGAAAGCTCATATACGGCCTGTTGGTAAGATGAGGCTCCTTCTGTGTGACATGTCCTCTCCTGTCTGATAGAGAATCATAGAAACCTGGTTAGAAGGACCTCAAGGATCATCTGGTCCGACCTTTCTTGGCATCACCCTGTCAAGCTGAATCTTGAAAGTCTCCAGCACGGGGGAATTCACCACTTCCCTGTGGAGATCATTTTCATTGTGAAAAATTCTCCTGATATATCTAGTCAGAATATCCCCAAGAGTAACTTGCACCTATTGCCCCTCATCCTTGCCATGGGACTCCTGGTAAGAAGGGAGTCTCCATTTTCTTTGCAGCCACCCTTTAAACACTGCAAGATGGTGAAAAGGTCCATGTCTGTGCCACCCCAGGGACAGTGTCTGTGCTACCCCAGGGACCCTGTCTGTGCCAACCCAGGGACAGCATCTCTGTCACCCCAGGGACAGTGTCTGTGCCACCCCAGGGACCCTGTCTGTGCCAACCCAGGGACAGCATCTCTGTCACCCCAGGGACAGTGTCTGTGCCACCCCAGGGACCCTGTCTGTGCCACCCCAGGTGTCTGTGCCACCCCAGGGACTGTGCCTGTGCCAAACCAGGGACAGCATCTGTTCCATCCCAGGGACCCTCTCTGTGCCACCCCAGGTGTCTGTGCCACCCCAGGGACTGTGCCTGTGCCAAACCAGGGACAGCATCTGTGCCATCCCAGGGACCCTGTCTGTGCCAAACCAGGGACAGTGTCTTTCCCAAACCAGGGGCAGTGTCTGTGCCACCAGCAGCTGCTGCTCATGGAGCTACCGAGTGCCTGAACAGCTCCCACACCTCCAGACTGAGCCAGAGCTGCCAGAGCTGGTCCAGCAAGCCAGCCTGGGTTGCAAATCCACAGCTGACAGGACAAGCCCAGAGCAGACAGGACAGCATTCCTGGGCTGCAAGCAGAGCCTCTGGCACCCTCCATGAGCTCTTCTCAAAGAGATTATGCTTGCAAATGAGCCTAGCAGGCCTGGACTCCCAGAACAGCCCCTGTGCAGCCAAGGGACCATCCCTTGCTCCACTCCCAGCATCTGGAGACTTCAAAGGGGGCTGTCACAATCAGGAAGATCCCACCCTGGCCCCTGCTCCCCTGGCCACAGCCACACGAGATGTCTCACCAGGACAGCTCTCCTCCCCTGCCAAAGAGCTTTGTTCTTTACCTCATGTCAGGTGTTCACACAGCTCTTTGCAAGGCCAATCATCTTGATTATTTTTTCATTTAAGATTTTCCTATTTCATTTAGAAGTTCTCCTGCTCCCATAAAACTTAGAGAAATGGGTCTCCTTACCTGCAGGCATGAGCTGACAGCACATGAACTCTGGCAGCTCTTCAGGAGGGTGTGTGCAAGGTGATTCCAGCCATAAACCCATTGTGGGTGGGGTGGCATCATTTTTTTTACCCTTCTCATTCTCCAGTTAGAAAGTTGCACGGATTTACAGATTTCTGTGCTCCCCATGGGTTTATATGGGCTGACGGACATTTGACTGTGAAAGCACCTGGCTGGCCACATGCCCAGAAGGGATGTCTTCTGCAGTGACTTCAGCCAGGCAGCTCAGCACGACACTGAGATGCTGCTCACAGTCCCCAGGCACTGAGCCTGATGCTGAGGGGTGTGGGGGGACAGGGATGGGGACCCATCACCCCAGCGGTGTGGAGATCCCCGCTGGAGAGGCAGGGTGAGCTGTGCTGCTCTGGATGCCAGCAGAGCAGGACAGGGCAAGGGGAGGGCAGGAAGGCACCAAAACCAGCCCTTTGGGGAGAGAGGGGCGACCCCAGGGCTGTGCCAGCAGCACGAGGGGTCACAGCTGCTTCCTGCTCGGGCAGGGCCGTGGCCACCCGGACACCCCCTCTCCCCGGCAGGAGGATGCCTTTGTGCACAGTTTATGCATAATAGATCTTCCGAGGAAAGAGATACTGTCTCCTTGCTCCAAATACAATTTCAATTAGATGAATAGCAGCGTAATCCCATAGAGGCACTCAGCTGGGAACTGACCATGTGAGAGGCAGCCAGCCCTCCCCCAGCCGAGTGGTGAAAGGGGATCCCCCCCCTCAACCCGCTGGCAGAGAGGCCCCGGACCCTCCAACAGGGACCATCTGCTCCGGCAGCAGCCCCTCCTCCCGCAGCCCCAGCCCAGACAGAGTCAGCGCTGCCAGTGCCTCCCGAGACAAAGGGGGACCGGGGCACCGCCGCCTTCAGCCCCGGCACCGAGGAAGAGGAGGCACCGAGAGCCCCGGTGGCTCCCTGGAGACCCCCTTGCTGCGACCCTTTGGGCAGGCAGGACTGGAGGGAATGCTCCAGGAGAAGATGGGACACTGGAATGGGGAGAAGTCATTGTCCCCCTGCGCCAGATGATGCCAGCACAGGGGAAGAGGAGAAGGGAAGGAGGACAGGGATGCTCCAAGCTCTCCTTTTCCTCCTGCTCTGCCCCTGGCACATCCCAGGGCAGGGACTTGTTTCCCCTGCCATCCTGGCCAAAGAGCAGAGCTGCTCCACTATCTGCCAGCGATAGTGGAGCACTCTCTTTCCTCTGAATATCTCTGGGCTCTCGGAGGGAATTTCCTCTTGCATCGAAATTTTCAGACTGGTCCCTTAGTGCCAGAGAGGTAATTTGGGGGAAGTCTTGAGAAACCTGCATTGTGCAACTGGGAGTTTAAAGAGATTTTCAACCCACCAGGCAACTGACACCACTTTTGTCAGCAGCTCTTACCAAAGCCCTCTGTTACAGCAACCCCTTCCCAAGCAGGAATGCACCTCACTGGCTGCTCCACAGCAGATGTGCTCACTGGGATCAAACCACCAGACCCTTGTCTCTGTCCTGTCCTGCTCCACATATCCCAGAACCATCCAGAACCAATCTCCTTGCCAGGGGCACCCCCCCTCTCCCTGCCTCCGGACAGATGGGAGAGCAGTTCTGCAGCACATGAAGGAACATCACCCAGCAGAAGGGACAGCCTGGCAAGATCTGCAGGGCAGCAGCGAGTCATTTTCTTGCTAAAGTCAACAGCTCAGAGCCTGAATACACACAGCTGGGCACAAAGTGGCTGGAGATCACATCTGCTGAATAAGAAGTGGCCATTGTTATGCTTTGTCACCCATTTCAGAGCAGATAGCACTTTAAAGCCATTTGGTGCACTCTGAATAGTTAAAAAGGTCAGGCTCTGAGCATGGGCAGTGGGGTGTTTTCCCAGCGCTGGAGCGTGATGAGAATATTCCCAGGTGCGAATATTTGTCTGAACATCCGCTGCCTTCCCAGCCCCTCAGCTCTGGGGGGGGAGCTTTGATCTCTTCCCCAGCGGAGACCTGGAGCACGGTGTGCTTCCCCTGTCCCCACTCACCCCCTCCACAACCTGTTGCTGCGGGGCAGGACTAAAGCCAGAACCAAAGCCAGGGCTAAAGCCAGGACCAAAGCCAGGACCAAAGCCAGGACCAAAGCCAGGACTAAAGCCAGGACCAAAGCCAGAACTAAAGCCAGGACCAAAGCCAGGACTAAAGCCAGGACCAAAGCCAGAACTAAAGCCAGGACCAAAGCCAGGACCAAAGCCAGGACTAAAGCCAGAACTAAGGACAGTGACTCTGAACCGCAGAGACGGCGCGGGGTTCGGGGCGGGTTTAGCCCAGCCTGACCCTGCAGTCAAAGCCTCAACGTGCTCTTGGTGTGAGGCACAGCAGAACGCGCTCACGAAAGGCCGGTTCTTGGCTGCCGGTGAGAAGGCGCTGGTTTTTGTGCCGGGATGCTGCTGGAAGCGCAGCAGGCGCCCAGGGCCGGCCAGGCGTGCGCCCCACCACGCTGCTCCCGCGGAGCAATCACAAACCCAGACATAAATCGTGGTTAACCTTTGCTCCCTTCTGTGTTTGTCCAGAGGCTACAGAAATATTGCACAAGACACGTGATAGCCGGAGAAACAAAAATAACATTTATTAAACTGTCCCAGAGTGAGAGGGGTGGGAGAGTTTTTGGTAAGCCAATGCTTCTTACAGTAAGGGAATGCATTTGGGAAAATAATGCAGGCCAGGTAGTTCTTTATCAGCAGGTAAAGGTATGTGTTGGGATCTCAAAAGGGACAGACACACCCCCTCATGACTCACCCGCACTAGGGCTTTTTACTCTGACTTCGACGTCTTTGCTAAAACAAAACAACTTCTTCCCCATCAGCTCAGCTCCTTCCAGCTCCCCTGACTTTAAAAGCTCCTGCTAATTCCTTTTTTCCTCCCCTCTATCACCGCTGCAAAACAAAGTTGAACGTGTCCTAATGCCTCGTTATTTCTGAATTACGCGGGATTAACCAGAAGAAGAGAACCTGATTTTGCAAAACCGAGCGAGATTTCAATTGCCGGAAAAAAATAAACACCTTGCTTTGCCCAGCACAGAACTGACTGCGAGATGTTTGCGTCTACCTGCAGAAAGAGATATCGCCCAGCTGTGCGTGTATTTGTGATGCTAAAACTGGAGTCATAAAGGTGATAACCACGGGAAAGAACATTCCTGCAGGCTGAAACCCACGAAAGCACCAGGAAAGGTGGCAGAAAAGCCCAGTAAATATCCAGGCTGAGTTTATAGAGAGGAATCATCTGTACCAGAGCATGCAAATACAGCCTCACACAGCTTTTGTATTCACTCGCCACAAACCTGCGAGTGAATGAGTTTTACCAGCACAAATGTTGGAGGAAAGTGAAGTTCAAAGCTGCACGCATGAGTAACCATGGAAACAGAATTTTAAATTTGCACATGCGAGTATTTGTATCCAAAGTACTTTGTACGCTCGGCCAATGCGGGAAGAGGGACACCCCCATGTCACACCCGGCCAATCGCGACTCAGGAACACGGCTTGAATTTCAAATATCACTTACTTACAGCAAACCTCCGTCCCGAGTGGAGAAAAAAGGAATGTGAAAAAACCTGCCTGGAATTGCCATCTGCTCGTGAATATTCCACAATTAGCAGGGACGGGGATTCATTGGATACATTATTCATTGTGGATTATTCGCCCAGATCTAACAGCAATAGTGCAATGGGCATTTAAATATCGTGATGAGGAGCCATTGCAGACATAGAAGGTGTATGTGACTGTCCCCCTGTATGAATAGGGATGTGCTCCTCTCCTGCAGGAACCTCTGGGAACAATAAATGTGTGGCAAATACCTTGTCTCCTGCACCAAGAGAAAATCTAGAACTCGGTGATAAATTGCTTTTTTTTTTTCCTTTTCCTGCTCATCTGTCCTCTGCCTCAACCCCTCCTCCCTCAACTGGGCTACTCGCCCCAAAACCAACTGCCATTTCAGCAATACAGGCACTTGCTGTTTGCCTTGCTGTGGCTCAGGCTATGGAAGAGGTTTGGTGAGGCAATTTTCCCCATTTCCTCCCCAGCCTTCCAGCATGACCCATGTTAGCCTCTGAAAATCATAAAAACAAAACCAAACAAAAAACCTCCAAGTGCAGCACCACATTTTCACTCATGGCTTTCCCAGGAAATCTCCATGAGCTGCCTTGCAGTTTGCAGTGGCCACAGCACAGATGGGTTTTGGGACCCTCTGCAGGTTCAGCTTTCACAACACAAATAATCCATGGCCATCAGTGGCAGACTGACCCTGTGTGCCAAATCATGGCAAAACAGACACCCCAAAAAACTGCTCAGCTGAAAGTGATGACCAGCAGGCACAGAAAGAAACAGCCTTGGAAGAGAGGCAGGTTTGGAAGGTTGTGTGTGAGGCTGGAGTAGCATGGAGCTGACACAAGCAGGCAGTGCCAGTTTGCTTAAGTAGAAACAACACAGAGAAAAAGAAAGAGGAAAAATTATAAGAAAAAGGAAAAAAAAAACCAAAAAAAACCACACAAAACATACAAATCCAATGAAAGAGTCCAAAGGAGCCCAGGATGGGGTTATGCAATTTCAATTTGTCCAGGGCTGCTCACAGACAAACACTCCCTGCAGCAGCAGGGACTTGTGCAAGTGAGGGTTGTGAAATCCCCCTGCTCTGCCAGCTGTTGCCCAATGCTGCTGGGTAGCAGGGCTGCACTCCAGGATAATCCAGGATCCTGCAAACCCCACAGCCAGGCTCTGGCACCGTGCACACCCAGGGCTAAGCAGGGGTGGCACTGCAGCCCTCTGCCTCTGCTGGGGTCTCTTGGGAATGGGGAAGCCTTCCTGCAGGCAGAGGTGGTCAGGAGCAGACAGGACAACCTTCCTGCTGTTATCAGGAGCCACTCCCAGGCTGCTGCTGATGGGCCAAGGCTCCCCATGCAGGATGCCATGGTACAGATACCATACACAGGTATGTGGTGACTCCCCAGGGGTTTATTTCCTTCCCCAACACCAAAAAATTGTCTCCTGTGAAATGGTAGAATGTGAGAAACTCCCAAAAGGAGTTTCTTCCCTCCCAAAAAGACTTCTAATGTCCAGGACTGTATGCTCAAAGCTGGCAAGGGAACCTTGCCAATCTTCCTTGGGGTGCACAGGTACTTCAAGGCTATTTATTTGGTCCCAAAGGTTTGAGGCAGAGGGTAAATCTTGGGTCAGTGCACAGACATCCAGGTTTAACACCTTGAACAGGACCTGCTGAACCCACACAGGCCAGATAAGGGAAGAACTTAAAGAAAAAAGAGAAAAGGGTGTGAGGGTGGGAGTGATGTGTTCACTAAGTGAACTGCAGCCCCTTCCAAAGCTAGTTTAGGCCATGCCAGAGGGTGAGTTCCTGTGAGAGAGGTGAACTCAGCAGTCAGTTCCTGTCTGAGACCTGTTCATCTCAATAAGTCTCCACTAGAAATACAGTCTGGCCAAAATAGAAATTCATTGTTGGAATGTGTCAATTTGGATCATATTTTCTGTGGAAAAAAGAGTCAAAACGAATCAGTACATTTTTTTCTTCCCATTTCAGTGAGGTAGAAAGTTTCATTTGACCATGATTTATTTCATTTACACCTTCAAAGCTAAATAAGCTCTTGCACAAGAATAACATCCATGAATCAGCATTAGATATCCATCATGTAAATCTTGCTGCAATGACCCACCAGTACCAAATTATGAGTTCTGTGTTCCCCTACACTTTGCAACCACTCTTTTCCTTGGTGAAACCTTCCAATTTGTGCACTGATGTGAACTCATGTGTATTTTCTTATGGCTGAAGTGACCTTGTCTAATAGGATCTATCCCCAGCAAAGTGTGCTTGGGATGGGATTACTTGATGAGCCCCAGAATGAGCAGCATCTGCAGGACTTACCTGTGATTCAATCACTCCCCAAAGGTAACAAAGCAGAGACCCAGAACATAAAAAGCTTTACCCTTATGAATCCATCCTGTTCCAGTGCTGGTACACAAATCACTGTTAATATCCTCAGAACTCTCATGGTATGCAAAAAGAATCTATTTAAATCTGGAACTGAGATTTGACTTTATGGAGAAAGACTTCCCAAGCCTTGGGAAGAGAAGGGTTACTGCAGGAGACAATAACTCTTCAACTCTTTCCTTTGCTCTTGGAGCCAGTTCCTCACCCATCCAACTGCCTCCAGCATTTCTGGGCCAGCTCCTCTCAGGGCTGCTCCCCACAGGGAGTGCAGAGGAAGGAGTCTGCCCCAAGTTTGATTCCTGTTGGTGTTCCCAGACCTCCAGGGTCCCAGACACAACCTGACTCATCCTCCCCCACCCACAGGAATTGCTGTGATTGTCCTGTCCCAAGCACACACCCTTTGGGCCTAAAGCTGTCTTTTCCCATGTATCTGTACAGCACCTAGCACAATGACCTGGTAATTATAACAGAGCTAAATTACTGCTAAAATTAGGTGCTAATTAACATGATCGCCTCTGGGCACCACCACAACACTTAATAATGCTACAGTCTAAGAGGAACCCAGGGCCCATCATAATCTTCATAAAAAACTGTCCTTAGGGACAGTATTTCTGTACCAGGTGTTGGTTTTCCATTAGGTCACATTTTACTCATGGAAAAAATATCTGTTCAGCTGCCTGAGTAGTTCAGTTCAGTTCAGTTCAATGATTTCGGCTGCAAGAAGAAGGCATGCATACGCTATCACCTCTAAACTTTACTTTTGGTTGTAAGCTGTGAGTCATAGGCTTTGGGAACAGTTTGGGGGGCTAAGGGACTGGGACTCTGGCAGGTCCCACACTCACAGAACTGCAGTAGAACCAGCAGCACAGAGCCAAAGCCAAGCTGAAATTTCTCCTCTCTGGCTCCCCACAGCCTCTGTCCTGTGACCAGGATTCCTGGTGGGGTCAGGTCCAGCCCCAGGGTGAATTTAGGACCATGGCTGGAAGGGAGCATGGCCAAACTTCACTTGGCTGCTTAAATCCAGCCCGGTACCTGAGGTGTTGAAATGCAGTCCATGGCAAATCCCTCAGGAGAGGCTGAGAAAAGGGCAGAGCCAGCTTGTTCAGGTGCCACCCAGCAGCGGTGAGGCAAGGGGCAGGATGAGCTCAGGGGCTGGAGGACAAGCAGGAAGGGTTTGGGGGCACTTCTGGGGTCTGCCCCCTGGAGAGGGCACAGATCCCAGCAGAGACCATGCCCTGCTCGGAGATGCAGAGACAGGACAGAGCAGAGGACTGGCACAGACCTGAGCACCTCCTCTGAAGACAAGCCCACCACCACCGCCCTACCAGCTCTCCCTGTCTGTCCCAGGTCAAGGAACCCTGGCAGAGCCCGGGGCACAGCCCAGCTATCCCCCACACCTTCCCTTCCCTTCCCACACCTTCCCACACCGAGGGACCGGCAGGCTCCTCCCGGCTCGCACACCCCCCCACAACCACTCATATTATCTGTATCAAGCACATTTTTATGTAAATGCCCCAAGCATCCCTTTCAGAGGTACAATGCCTCCCAGACTAAGCCCCTGAATGGCTCGGGCACATTTTCCGTGCCTCAGCTGCTGGCCCAGACAAACAGAAGTGTGGCTCTCCACAAAGGGCTATGGAAATGCCGAGCTGAGGAGGGCTGAGGGGAGGGGGCAAGCAGGGGCCAAAGCTATTTCAATGACAGAAGAAAAGCCCAGCTCCAGTATCTGGATGAGTCAAGGAAGGGACAGGCTCCACAGATGGGTAAATGGAGCTGCACGGGGCAGACGGCTCAGCCTCCCAACAATGCCTCAGCTCTGGGCCCCGGAGTGTTGCTGGGAAGGCAGGGCTGTACTCACAACCTGGGATCTCTCCATGGAAACAGCCTACAGAGCAGGGAAGGAGTGTCTGGAAAATCAGAAGACGCTGAAGACCAGCACACGATGTCCCCAGGCTCCACACATGCTGCGGGGAACAGTCCAGGGACAGGAGAAGAGGCAACATCCCACACTCCACCCTCATCCCACCATAACTGGGACCTTCCTTGGGTCCTGCTGGGGGGAGAGAGGCTCTGCTTCCCCTCCTGGGCTGGTGGGCAGTGCTTGGTGGCACATCCAGCAGCTCTGCCTGCTCCAGGCATGCAAGAGCCCTCACCCAAGAAACCTCTGCTAGGAACAGAGCAGCAAGAGACTCCTGCTCAATGAACAAGCTTTGGAAGCATCCACAGACACCTCTAACCCCATGCTGGAGGCTGGTGTGCCCAAGAGGTGGTTCCTCAACACCCACCCAACCAGAGGGACCTTCTAGCTTTGCTCTGCAGTGGTTTTGCAACAAGCCAGGTGTTATAACTCTACAACTCTTAGGCTGCATTTTCCCAGATTAGGAACACGTTCATTAGAACCCTGATCAAAGGGTGGACCAGAGATGTGACCTTGGCCTTCCCATGTGCTCCATGCTGTGCTCAATAAAGCCCCTATGGGGACAATCCAGGATCAGCAGGGGGTCCTGGTGTGCACAGGACCCTCTCTCTTTTGGAGGGCCCAGAGGAAGCTGGAGCTGCTGCAGAAATGCTGCAATTATGGGGCACAGCAAACCAACCTCCATGGGGAGCTGTGTGTTTGTGGTGAGGTGGGGATGGGGAGGGTCAGCAGGGACCTGAGGGTGGAGTGACACCTGGATTTGACATTTCACCACCTCACACACGGGCTGGGGCAGAGCTCTGAAGGGGGGAATGTGAGACCAATGTCTGTGCACAAATGGGACGTTTTGGGGCAGCCCATGTGTCTCACACCAATGTCACCTGACTCTCACAGGGCCAGCTCCACAACACCAGCTGTGCTCTGCTGGTGGAGAGCAGCAACACCAGACCTCACCTGGCAAAATCTTCTCCCTCTGCTGTCCTCTGCTGCCACACATCCCAGCCACTCACTTCAACAGTCTCAAGAGGCTGCTGAGAAAAACTGGGCAGGCTTTGGCAGGGACGAGGGGCCAATGCAGCATGGCTCTCCCAGCATCACTATAAGCCAGAGCACTGAGAAAGCTTGACAAGAAGGTCAGGATCCACGTGGAAAGCCCTGAGCAATGTTTCCAGCTGCTTCTCATGTACAGAAACCCAGGCAGCACATGGCTTTGCTATTGCTGCCAGCCAAGCCATACACTCAGTGTATCAGCCTCCCTCTGCAAAATCAGGCCAAGGGCACAGAGCTATTCTTTCCATTGATTGTTCCACTCTGCTTTGATAATTCACCAATAAACTGGAAGGAGGTTTGCAGTGAGAGGCAGGGAGAGCTGTGGGACCTCCCCTGGATCTGGATCCAGTGTGACGGGAGGGGCTGGGGCAGCTGCAGCCAGTGCCAGAGGGTTCATTCATTCCAGCCAACTCTGCAGCACCCACCTGCCCCACCAGGAGAGACAGGGCAGCCCTAGGGGTGGGAAGAAGACCCCAGGGATGAATCTGGAGTGGGGCTGATGGAAGGATCAGGCTTGAGGCTGTGGCAGCCTGGGTCTCTGGGTCCTGCTGGTGCCAGGCCAGCTTTAGGGCTAAAAGAAGCTTTGTGATTGTGAGTTAACTTCCTCCTCATTCCCTCCAAACTTGGAGATTTCTGGTGTTCCCCACGTCCAGGGCTTCATCCCACCAGCTGGGAGCTGCAAACCCAAGCAAAGAGCAGCTGAGGTTTGGGTCAGCTCAGCAGCCCTGCCTTGGAATGTGGGCTTTGCAACAAACAATTACCATAATTGCCAGTGACAAAAACAGGCAGAAAATGTTTGTGTCATGGCAACACAGGAAATAAACCCTGAGCAGAGCCTGTGTCCATCAGCCACTGCTGCCAGTGCAGCTCCTGCTCACACTGGCTGATGCCCTGTGCTTTCTAGCAGGCTCTGTCCCCCACTCTTCACCCCCTCAGGAGCCAGGGCAGTGTGGGTTCCACCACCCCAGAGCTGTCCTGACCACAGGGCTGAATCTTCACTCTGACAGGGATCCCTGCAGTGCTCAGCCCCACAGAAGTACCCCAAGCAGAGTTAATCCTCCAAATTGCCTGCACCAGGTGAATTCACAGGGAAAGCTGCTTTGCCAGCTCCACTGGGGGATTGTTCACCACCTGATAAACACAGTCCCCTCCCTCCAGCTCTCAGCACATCTCCCAGCCTGGTGCTGGAGGTGGGTTGTGTCCCATCCAGGGCTTTACAAAGACCATGATGTCCAGAAGAGAAGTCTACTCCTCCTGCCAGGAGGGTGGAAGGCACTGCAGGACACCAGGCATGGTGGGCCTGCCATTCCCAACCTGCTCTGCTCACCTTTCTCCTCACTCCCACTCATCTTTTTGCAGTTTAATCATGACTGATGAGAATTCCTTCTGATATCCCTTTATAAAAAAAAGATAATATCTGGACTGAGGCCAGGGAAATAAAACTCCAGCTCTACAGGACAGTGATTCAGCAGAGCACAGCCAAGGTTATAATTGAAGCTGCACTTCCTCATATGGTTTGTGTGCTGGCATCTGCTCATGAACACCAAACCATGTGTGTCAAATTACAAACCAGGCAGAGGGCAGACCTGGCTGTTCCTGTGCCAAAGACCTTCACCCCTCCTGTCCTCAGATGCCAGCCAGGCTCCGTGATGTGGCTCTGCAGGGCTCGCCCATCCAGGGAATGGATCTGGGAAAGCTCCCTCCTCCTCCCTGTAAATCAGCAGCATCCTCACCACACTCCAGGTGCAACCAGGCCTGTGTGGTTACCAGGGTGGATTCTTGTCACCAAGGACGTGCTCAGAGGACAAGGATGGTGTTTAAAAGGAAATGGGTGGCACTGATGTGACCTGCAGCATTTTTACTGCCACAAATGATGCGAAGGGAGCAGACAGCACAGGTTGTTTCTAAGATCCCAGGCTGACAGGTGGAAAAGGTGGTGTCTCCTGCCTTGTTGGAGCTCCAGTCAGAGTCCAAATATTTTCATTTCACTCTGTTTTCTGTGGAACTTGTGAGAGTCTGGATAAGTAGCTCTGCAGCTGGCTGCTGTTCCCTGACTCCCATAGCCCTGGGAGTTCCTGAATTTCCAGGTGAAGGAAACAGGGGGCCACATGTGGAGCAAGGGCAGGAATAGTGGCTCAAGGCACCCTTGCTCATCAGTCTGGCTTTGATGCCAAGTGAAGGAGCAACAGGTGCACCACTCTGTTAGCAACACATTAAAATAGAACAATATAATTAGGACCAATTACATGGTTATACAGAAACGGATTTTGTCAGATTAGCATGGTGCTTCTTGAGGAGATTAAAAGATTGGATGATCATGGAAAAGAGCTTTTAGGTGAATTTCTGACAGAGGTGTCTGGGTTGGTGCCACAGAAATGCACTCAGGGACCAAGTGCTGAAGTCTCTGTGCACCATGATGCCAAATCTGGGGGCAACCATTTTGCTGTTTTCCAACCCAAGTCTCAGCTTTTTACTTCATTGTTACCTGTTTCCTGAAAAAAAAGTCAAAGCAGGAGTGTTTTCCAGGAGTGCAGAGCTGTGCAGAAGTTCTTGGTGTCACAGCTTCCCAGAGGTCAGGACAAAGCCCTGCCCTGGTTCCTCACTCCCTCACAGCTGCAGAGCTGCAGGGAGAACAGCCACACCGGGATGGCAGGAGGGGTGGAGAAGGAAATCTTCCATGGGGATATAAGTGATTCTGCTTGTGGTGACTGAGAGAAGACTGATGAGCCATTAAAGGGGAGAAAACCCCTAAACACTCAGTCAGGATGGAATACTGCCTGGACCCTGGCCTCTGCTAGCCACAGTACTCTAACCTTTGTGGGTGACAGTGGGACCATCCCCCTGAGTGACTGGGGGCTGTAGGGGAAGCCTTCAGAGCCCCAGTGAGTCTGGGATGGGCCCTGGGTCCTTCAGGAAGATCTCAGCAATGCTCAGAGACTGTCAGCAGGATTGGAGTGGGAGGCTCCAGCATTTCTCAGTTTATTCATATGTTAAATCCTGCACATGATGGTTTTTCTCACTGTCCTGGGTCTCTCCAATAGTGAAGACACTGTGAAATATTGGCAGACAGGGAAAATCTAACTGTCTGGAGCCAGGCAGCAGCACCCACCAGTTGAACACTCAGGACAAACCACCAGTGAAGCAGCAGAGCTGTGTCCCACAGCCTGGTTCCTCTCTGCACACATTCCATGCACCCAGCAGCCACCACCTGCCCAAGACCAAGGCCAGGTCTGGTCCATGCAGGCACTCAGAGGCCCCTCACTTCAGCAGAAGTATTGCCAGTGGCAGGGATCTCACCCATGGCTCTGTCCAGCAAAATATTTGGAGGGCTCTGGAAATCTGCAGCAAGAGTCCAGAGAGAAAGTGGCAAACAGCAGAAGAGAAATCATCAGACAAATGTCCTCTGAAGACGATGATGATGAAGGGAAGAGTTTCTGGAGCAGCTCCCCCTTCACTCCTGGGCTGTGGCACTGTCCCAGATTGCCCTGGTGAGGGGACAGTCCCTAGGGAGGCTGGAGATGGCTCTGAGCACGTGGGCAGAGCTGTGCAGTCACTGAGGACATCTGGAGAGCCTTTGGACTGGCTCTTGGATGAAGTACACATGTCTCTGGACAGTGAAGAGCCTGTGGAAACCAGGGGACAGTGCTCATCCTCAGGTGTGTGCCAGGCTTTCCCTGGCAGCAGGACAAAGCACTGAAGGTTTGGCAGAGGTGACAGGATTGCTGTCCTGGTGTTTACCTCCCACCATGGAGAACAGAACAAAGCCCAAAACATGAGAGGCAAGTGAGGGAAAACAGACAACACTACGACTGGGAGGGGTCTCTGGTAGGCAGGTGCAAGGGACTCAGTCCATGGAAGGACATGAGGGTGAAGAAATTTAACTTTTTGCAGGTGTGGAGGTGTGGAGAAGAACGTGAGAGAGGGATTAGGCAGGAAAGCAGCAGGAGAGCAGGGTCCTTCACACAGTGATCTGGGTAAAACAGGCAGGACAGATGACTGAGGGTCCCTCAGTACCCAAGGTGGTGGAGAATAAGAGGAAGTGATCTTTGCCTTGATCTGGCAGCTGATTGTCCAAAGTCCCTGGTCAAGGCCTTTGGGACAGATCCAGCTTCCTCCCAGAGGAGAAGGAAATCAGCACAACTGCATCCCCATCAGCTGCTCACAGCTAACAGGCCCTGTGGGCTGAGAGCACAAGGCACAGCTGCTCAGAGATCCCACCCAGGCCAAGGGAACAGGAGGGGAGAGAGGAGGAGCAAGAGGAACCTGAGGCCAGGTGCTGTCCTCTTGCCAGGCAGCAGGGAAAGCAGCAAGGAAAGCCCCATGCCAGGGGGTGCAGCTTGAGTCCCCCTGAGCCAGAGCTGGGCAGTGCCCCATGCAGGTGCCAGCCACACCAACACAGAGAGCAGAGTGTCCTGCTGCATCCCCACTGCCCCCTCCCCTCCTGGGCTCTGCCCAGGGGCAGCAGGGCTGTGGAAGGCACCTGCCCCCCTGCTCTGAGCCACCCTGCAGCTCTCAGACTCAGCCTTGGGGTAGCAGAGGAGCTGCTGAGCTCTGGGCAGGGGCATCTGTGCACAGACACCTGTGGAGCTGAGGGTGCTGGTCCCTGGCAGTGGCAGAGGGATGTTCTGAGGGACAGGTGATTTCACAGCAGGGCTCACCTCATCCTTTGAGAAAGGGGAGGCAGCACCAGGAGAGAAGGCAGCTGCGGGGGCTGCAGAAACACTGACTTCACCCCAAAATCTTTTCACTGTAACATCAACTGGGCAGGAAACATTATGAAAACTCCAGGGAATCCCAAATACCTTTGGGCTTTTCCCTTGCCAGGAGTCAGAAGTGATTCCCAGGGCAGAAGCAGTGTCACAAAGGCTGGCACTGAGTGGGGCTCTCATTTCCAAGTCCTGCACTGTGCCACAGCCTTCAGGAATCCACACCCTGCACAGCAGGCACTTCTTCCCAGCCAGCACCCCTCAGAGCTCACCCCATCCCTCAGAGCTCACTCCATCCCTCAGAATTCACCCCATCCCTTGGAGCTCACCCCTTCCCTCAGAGCTCCCCCAGAGAATCAGGAGCCACCCAGGCTACAGCCAACGAGTGTGTTTTTGTGTTTTTGCTTGGGCAAGCTGGAAACCCACTCCTACCAAGAGCCACCCCCTGCCTCTCCCTTGCCCCCTGTTCCTCAGCAGCCCCGCTCGTGGCACTGGCCAGGCTGGAGAAGCCCAAGCCACGCTGAGGTGATCTCTACCAGCATCAGATAGCAGTTCAAAAGGCAAGCAGCCTTTCTCCTCACTCTCAGGCTCCCTCTCAGTTTCTTTTAAGCACAAAAACGGCATTTAAAAAAAAAAAAAAAA
>VXBS01003315.1:401705-449229 GCA_013400255.1 Sitta europaea
AAAAAAAGGGAGGAAAGAAAAGAAAGGGGCGATTTCCAGCCAGGCAGTAAAATGCCATCTGTCTCCTGACGGCTCATGTGACATTGACAGACGTCCATTGCCAGCCAGAGCCAAAGGCTCGGCAGCCCGTGGTCCACAGCCCCTTTCCCAGTCCCCACGCACTCCTGAGCACAGCAAGGGCTCCCGAGGAGGCAGCAGAACACGAACCAGGCTGGTCGGGGGTGCCCTTCCCGAGGATGGCATGCCCGGGGCGGCGGCGGAGGAGGCAGTGCCGGACTTTGGAGCGGGGCTGTGCCTTGTGACTCCTCACCAGGCTGAGATCCCCTTGCATCCACCTGCTTTCCTCTCAAAAGCAGCTCCCGGAAAACAAAGGGGATGAACAGCAGGCACCCCACCACCCCCACACCACTTAATTGCCTGTAGGGAAAGCGCCTGGCTGACCCTGGGACCCCGGGCCGGAGGGCACGGAGCAGCAGAGGGCTGGACAGGAGAGCCCTGCTGCCCGAGACCGCAGGCTATCCCTGCCCACCCTGCCACAAAGAGGGAACGAGCTGCAGCTCTCATTTCCTGGGAGCACAGATGTCTCTGGAGGACACAGCCACATCCCAGAAAGTGATAATGCACCCATGCAGTCTCAGGGGAGACAACAGGGAAATCCCTGTGCAGTGGGGAGAAGAGGAAAAGCCCCAAATGTCCCTGCTTTCCCTGCCTTCCCAACAGTGATGATTTCAGCAGAGAAGGAGTTAGGTGGGTGTTGGAAGGTGTAACCTTCTTGCCCTTCCTCCCAGGCATCTGTGGTTTGCAGAGGAGCACAGCCCCATGGGAGCTCAGCACCCACTGGTCCTGGGATGGCACCAGCTGAGCAGCCCTGGCAGGCTGGGCACGAGCCACACACGTGCCCGTGGCAGCCACCCTGGTGCCAGCCAGGAGGGCAGGGCTGGCACAGCAGCAGGGTGCTCACCCTGCCCTTCACTGGAGCACCAAGGAGCATCCAGCAGTGCAGGCCAGCACACACCTCCCGCAGGAACCCCTTGTCCCCACACTGGGACACTGCCAGAACCTGCTGCCACCCTGCTCCAGGTGGGGAAAGGGCAGGACAGGGCTCTGAAGGGCTTGTCAGGGACCTGACAGGGTCCTGGCCATGCCCACCACTGACAGGTTCTTCTGGGGAAGTGGGGAAGGGTGTTGTGGAACCTTGTACCATCATCCTGCTGGCCCTTGGCAGGCAGGGGAGGCCACCTCACATAATCCCCCAACCTGTGGGTGGCTAATTTTGTTCCCAGCTGGCAGGTCCAGGAGCTGACAAGCTGGTCAGGTCCTGTCACATCTCGGGTGGTGAGCAGAGGTCTGGATGGTGAGGCTGGGGAAGAGAAGGAGTTGGACTCATGGATCCTTGTGTCCCACTTCCACAAGCAGGACTCAACATCCTGGCAGTGGCTGCCAACATTAGTCCTGCTGGGAGAAGCCACCAGAGAAATGGCACCACATTTCACACTGTGTCCTCCCTGCTGCCTGCAGAAACAGCCTTGGTCCTTGGCACTACCAGGGGATGAGAAGGGCTGGACACGTGGCCGTCTTTTAAGGCTGAGCAAAGAAACAGCAAGATCCCCCCAGGGCAATCCAGCAGCTTTGAGCCAAGACAGTAATGGGCACAGGGTGCAAAGGCCCTGCAGTGTTTACCAGTGTGGAAGAGGAGGGAGCTCTGATTGTGAAATGGGGGTGTGGGATTGCCTCAGCCTGTGGGCACAGGAGGGATGGAAACAGGCATCCCTGCAGGTGGGGCTGGCAGGTGTGGGGCTGGCAGGGGTGAGGCCGCCTCCAGCCCAGCCCCCAGGAGCCACCATCCAGTCCTGGGTGCAGAGAAATGCTCTGGAGCATCCTGGCCCTGCTGTGTTTAACCTGGCTAATGAGTAGCCAGGCAGGATGTGGCCATCCAAGGACACTGGATGACAACAGCCCTTCTGCCTGTGCTTACACAGCACACACAACTGGGCCATTCCCACATCCCCAGGATCCTGCCTGAAGCCTGCACACGGCTGCTGGGATGAAGAACAGGTCTTGAACCAGGGAATGACCCCATCTCTGCAGTGAGAGTCCATCAAAACCTGTGAGAGGACAAAGTGTGGCTGAACAGATCCTTGCCTCCCTGAGAAACCCCACCTAAAGTCTCCCTCTGACCAAAAGCTGAAGGCAGCAGGTACTGTGCTTCTCCCAAGTCAGCAAAAACATCAAGAGGCTGGAGGAATGGAGACACTGCCTTACCTGAAAGCACACAAGCTGCACGTGGGATCAAAGGGCTGAGGTTGTGGGTGTGAAAAGCAAGCACAGCAGACCAGGCTTGGCTGCTCCAGCTCCTGCTCTGCCCCACAGACGTTCCAGGACTCAGCTGAGGAGCTGTCTAGAAAGAGCAGTTCAGGATTTGTCTGTGGTGCTGAAGAAGGAGGGAAGGTCTCCCAGTTTTGGAGATTAAATGTTGGACATGTCCTGTGGCAGGTGCCCGTCCCTAACAGGAATGGTTGACACTGGGACAGACACACAGGGATAGTATAGACTCCTCATCTTTGGAGAATTTCCTAATTTTAACAAACAGAGAAACCCATTGCAGATTTTAAGCCAGTTATGCACAGCAGGAGGCTGGACCAGGAACCTCCAGAGATTCCTCCTAAACTACTCCTTACTGTGATTCTTTTGGCTCCCTGAACTTCTGATCTTTGCAGACCAGTAAAAATAAAGGGCCTATCCATAGGTTCCCACCTAAGGCAAGTTCGGGTGAACCCAAGAACTGGATTTTCTTGGGTGTAAGTAAAGTTGGGTTATTCACGGAGTTTGCTTTGCATGGCTCTGGGAAAGCCAAGGCTTGACATGTCTCTCACACATGCCTCCCACTCAAGTTAATATTATTCTTCTTGTGAAGAGGAAACCACTTAAGGCTCTCCCAAGTGCTTCTCATCAGCTTAAGTGAACAGAAAAGTGAATATGAACTGATCTTAGGTAAATGAAGTCCACTTCAATTGTCAGTTAAGGGTTCAAAGCCATTTCATTAATACACTTCAGCTTCACCTCCTGTGCTCAGATCCAAAGAGATTCCTCTCACCCACTTGCAGTGCTGTTCAGCCACTGACACCCCTACTCAATCCACAGGTACTTGAACACCTTGGTGAACTTCACCCCGGGCCAGATCCAAAATCCCCCTCTGATTCAGCAGACCCAGGACAATTTCCACCATTTTCTAGCCCTGAGCTTTTCTTTTTCTTTTCTTTTCTTCTCTTTTCTTCTCTTTTCTTCTCTTTTCTTCTCTTTTCTTCTCTTTTCTTCTCTTTTCTTCTCTTTTCTTCTCTTTTCTTCTCTTTTCTTCTCTTTTCTCTTTTTCTTTTATTTTATTTTATCTTATTTTTCCTTTCCTTTTTTTTTTCCTAATTTCCTTCTTACTTTTTCTCCTTTCTCCCTTCCTTCTTTTTCTTCTTTCTTCCTTTACCTTTCTTTCCTTCTTTCTTCCTTTTCCTCTGTACCATTTGAATGACAAAGGTTTCTGATTACAGTCGTCCTGGGGAATGAAACACCAAGGCTGCTGCTCATTTACTGACTGGCAGATTAAGATGGATAAAGAGAGAGATTTGTATATTGACTCTGTGTTTATGTAACTCATGTGCAAGGCTTGGCCAGAAGCAAAGGGGGATCTGACCCACATAAATAATAACGAGCAGCATTTTTAAACTAAATCATCTGGAAAATTCACAGATGATTCCATCGGTCCCTTCTATTGTGTCACCAGAGGGTCATAAATAATTCAGCCTTGCTCAAATATTTATGGAAATCAATTTAGCCCTCAGTCCAATGCCACCTCCCTGAGAAAACAGTTTCCTTTCCTATCACAAGTGCAAACTGCCTGCCCTCTGTCCCACGAGCCTTCCCAGGGCCAAGGGCACCTGTAACCTCCCACAGCACCTCCAGCATCAGGGCACCCAGGGAAGGGGAAGCTGCAGGGGCCTCCCAGGAGAGGAGCAGGTCCAGCAGCAGCCTCCCCTCACTGTTACCACCCCCAGCTCCTCTAGCCTGCCCAGGGAGTCTGCCAGCCAGAGAGCTGGGGGACAGACCCTGGCAAAGCTGAGGCACATGGAGAGCAGCTCCCGTGCAGGTGACAACTGATGCTCGAGTCAACAAGCCCTGCACAGAAGAGAGACACCTTGGTGAGATCAAAGGGCACCAAACAAACTCCCAGAGGAGCCAGCAGCCATGGGGAGCTGCCAGGGCAAGGTCCATGGCTCTGCCATAGGACAGCTGCCAGCCAGCCTGAGCCCTGCCAGCACTGCGCTGGCTGCTGTCTGTGCTCTCTGCCTGACTCTCCTGCCAAAAGCAGAGAGGCCATGTGGCTGCCCCTGATGACCAGCACCCCATGGAGAATCCACCATGCTCCTGAGCACCTTACTGATCCTTCTGGAAGCTCAGCATTTCATGGCTATTCCTGTTTCCTGACTGAAAACCCCACTTCCTGGGAACTGTGAATCTCCTCCAGCCCTTTGTTGCACACAAACAGGACAAATTCCTGGGGTCAAATAGGTGCACACTCTTTAGGGTGTAACACATTCAGTGAGTAACTAGACCACCACACAAAGATCAAGCCTCCTCCCAGCTCAGCCACAGCACAGGAACTGGGAGCAGCCACATCTCCTCCAGCCTCTGTGTGGCCTGGAATTCCTGATCACCTCTTAGCAGGTCATTTATCTGGCCTCTCCCCAAGTTCCTGAGCCCTTTTCTCTCCCAAGGTGCACTTTGCCTGGAACATGCAGGACTGTACAAAGGCACAGCACAGCCAGGTTCCAATGGATCCGTGGCAGACTGGGACACTTCCAGAGGGGTCCCACGTCTGTGCCAGCAGCAGTGCAGTGAGCTGGGCAGGCACGAGCTGTGAATGACACGGGGACCTCAGGAGATGTGGACATGCTTGCAGTGACCAGGAGCCCAGTGAGGGAGTGTTTTGGTGGTTTGGGAGAGATCATCCTCCCCTTTCCACCACAGGAGTATCTCTGCACCAAGAGCACCAGACTTTGGCTGTGAGCACCCGGGGCAGGAGGCAAGCCTGGTGCTGAGCTCAGGGCAGGTGTCCCAGAGTGTCACTGGGGTCACTGACTGCCAAGAGGTGAAACACGAGAATTCCTATTGCTGTAGGATAACACACAACAGACTCCTTTTGTGATTTTTCTCCAGGCTGCATGAAGATCTTTTTATTAAAAATGTCTCCCCTTATCTACCACTTTCCAAAGACCAATGTGATTGGTGAGAGAAAGACAAACCCCCTCACCTGCATTGGTCAAACCAGAGGGACAGCAAGAGAGATCCCTCCTCCCAGTAGGAATGAATGACCTAGCTATTGTTACGAAAACAGTCATGGTGTTTTCCCATTTTCCCTGGGAAAAGAATTTCAGCAAACCCAAACATCAGAAAACCAGAACCTTAGAAAATCGAAAACTTCAGGCCTGAAACCAGACTACAAGTCCCCTCCAGCCATTCACACTTTTCGGGCTCCTCCAGCTCTTAGGTCAGGAGTGCTCTGTGCTGCAGCAGGGGATGACTGGCACACAGAGGGGCTGTGGGAGCTGCAGTCACTGTGGGTTAAACCCTGTACCCTCCTGGCTGAAGGAACTGCAGAGGCACACTGCACCATGTGAGGAGGCTTTGTGAGCTTCTCCAGTGTCACATGTCTCAGCACAGGACACTTCCAGCCAACTCCCTTCTGCTTCCAGACTCTTCTTTCACATCAACTTGTCACCATCCCCAGAGGGTTTTGAGAGCTGTGTAGATGTGACATTTGGGGACATGGTTTAGTGGTGGCCTTGACAGTGCCAGGGGAATGGTTGGACTTGATCTTAAAGGTCTTTTCCAACCCAACCAATTCCATAATTCTATAAATCTACGTGACACAAATGCTGAGGCACCTCCAAGACCCACAGCTATCCCACATCTGCCCATCTGTAGGTGTCCCTAGGTGAGAGCACAGCTGTTGCTCCAACATGGAAAAGCACCATTGGCCCACACAGGGGACACTTGCACAGCTTTACATGAACAAAACCTTTACTTTAGGTGACTCTCCCAAAATCACAGCCCACCCTCTCTGCTCTGCCTGCACTCCAAGGAGCTGCAGGACGCAGTTGGCTTGCAGCTCCTACCACAGGGCAATGCAAGCACCAATGCTTCCCCAGCACACCTGGGCATGGGAGACAAAGGACCATGGATGTACTGACATGGAAGAGCTTCACAAAGGGAAATAATTTGCCCTTGTTAGGAGAAAATCCTGGGGAAAAGTTAGGTAGGATCCTCTTCTGGTTTGAGGGTTTTTTCCCTCCTTGCCAGACAAAGTCCCTCTCCTGTTCAGCATTTGTGATTTAGGAGCTTGGAAAGTATACTTTTCCTTGTCAGACTGGTGATTCATCACAGACTGGAACAAAATGGATGTTCCTGGGCTGCAGGGCCCTGAACTGCCCGACATTTGGGATGCCATCTAACCATTACCCTTAATTCACAGTCTATTGTACAAGTGTCTGCCTCTGCAGTCAGGACAAGGACATCACTTGGTCTCTCTGCAGAGCTGTTTCCTGACAGCATGTGCATTAGTTGTGTTTTATTCAAAAAGGGGTTAATTTGTGCCCTCTTATCCCCCAAGCACAGGAACACAATCAATCTCAAAAGAGCTGCCTGGCTTTCTCCTCCCTTCTCCAGCCTCACTTCTTGGCTCTTAATAAATTATTCAGCTTTCCTAAATATTCATAGGGATCTCATTAACAACTAATTTTGCTTATTTAAACCAACTGCATAATCAAACCACTATAGTGTTTCCCCTTTCTTATATCCATGAATTATTCATGCGCTGGGAATCTGCATACAAATTTATTGATTCTTAAAATGGTGTCTTTTTCACAGCCTGGAAAAAAGAAACCCTGGTTATTCTGGTGTCCAACATCTTGGCCCAAACTCCCATGTAACAAATCACATGGTGTTTTCCTGGGGACAGACAGTGGACAAACCCACAGCATCACCAAATGCACCTGGAATTCCTGACTGCAAGGAAAGGGAGTGCTTCCAACACTGCAATTAATCATTTGCAGAATCTCAGATTGCAGCCCATTCCCAGAGTGTGAAGGGCTTGTTGTTGCAGCATTCATTTCACTCTGACTTCCTGCTGCCTTTGGGTTCTCTCACACAAGGCAGAAAGACTCCCAGATAAGACATGGGCATCTTGCAAAGACCTGCAAAGCCACCAGTGATCCCAGACACAATCTGGGCCTATCCCACAAAGGAATCAAAATAAAAGCAGATAAAAGCATGCAGAGGGTAAAGAGGGAACATGGACCAGTGTTGGATCTGCTCAGCCCAGTCATGGAGGGGAGCAGGGCTTTAGGGACCCACACATGGCCCTGCTCGTTCACACCATGGGTTCTATACTGGTCTGCTACTTCTTTTTCTCATCATGAAGCTCTTCTGAAGAGCTGTCTTTGGAGATCCACTCCCAGACCCTACATCCTTCTGGCACAGATCCCTGAGGAGGTGGTCTCATTCTGCTGAATTACAGAGGAATTCAGGTCAGAAGGAACCTCTGGAGGATTCTAGTCCAACCTCCAGCCCAAAGCATGCTCAGCTGTGAGATCAGACCAGGTTGTCACTCCTTTATCCACTGTTGTCTTGAGAATTTTCAAGGACGGAGACTGCAAAATCTCTGAGCAACCTATTCTACCACCTGACTGTCCTCATGGCAGAGATGTTTATCCTCATATCCATTCTGAAACTCCAGTTTTCAGGTTATGTATCCACTGTATCTTGTCCTTCTGTAATGCACTATTGGGAGACCCTGGGTCTCCTGATTGACTCATCCTTCCCAAGTGCTCCTGGTTATCATTGCTCCCCAGCCTTCCAGGCCTGTCTAAACCTCAGGCTGAGATCTGAAGGAGCAGTGTCCATAATGACAAACACAGCACAAAAAAGCTTCTACAAATGTCTCCTCCTTATGAAGAGCATCTTTGGAGAAGGCTTTGACAACCTCATCCCCTGAAAGGTGAATGTCAGAAATGGAGCCATGAAACAGTGACCTTCAACTCATTGTAGAAGAAGAAGGATTTAGAAACATCTGTGCATCCTCCTATAGGTACCCCCAGGATCTCAGTCCCTGCTGGTAGTTGGGGACCAAAGGGGAGGTGAAGAGTGTCTCCATGTTCCCCAGCTGGAGTTCTGAGCCCCAGCACAGACAGCTCCTTCCTGAGTCTGCCAGGAGCCCAGCAGCAGCTCCAGGGATGCCAGGAAGAGCCCCAGGAACGCTGGGGTTCAACACTGCTGGTGCTTGCAGGGTACCAGCTGTGCTCCCTCCATTGACAGCAGCTGCAGTGGGGCCACCCAGGCAGAGGAACTTGGAGCTGCAAGTCCCCCAAGAGATCTGATCTTGTCTGTCTGGGGCACTCCAGGCTCTGGACATTGCTCACACCTTCAAAGACCCTGAGTGGCTGCAGCAGTGCTCACAGGGAGCCTGGGTTCACCCCAGGATGGAGATTTCAGTCCATCTGCTCCAGCCCTGTGGCCAAAATCAGGGCAGCAGCACACACAGTCCAGGGACATTTGCAGTGCTGCCATCCTGGAGAAGCCTCCCTGGCAGGGCTGGGATATGTCCCTGGTAGCCTCTGCTTTGCTGGATTGCTCAGATTTGTCCCACACAGGACAAATCTCTGCAGCCACATCTCTCTCCAGGCCTCTGCTGACAAAGCCATGGCTTATCTGCCCCACGGGCCATCAGTGTTTCTGCATGGAATGAACATCAGATGGTTCATTCTCTTTGTCTTTTGAGGCCTGGTGAGGCTCTTTGTTTCTTTGCATGCTTTGTAAAGGAGCAGGTTGTTGTGTTTTAATTTGTCTTCTTGCTCCTTCATGATAAAAAATAACCCTGGCTGTGGGAGGAACATGAATTTGTAAATGTTCTTTTATAACACAGCAGAATCTTGACACAAGAACTCCAGATTTTTCCTTTCCCTGTGCCTGCATTGCTGGCTGGCTCTCTCCTTACTCACCTGTTCAGCTGCAGCTTCTCAGGGTGTCACTCAGAGCAACCCCGTGTGGAGCAGCTTGAGGACTTGATCCCAATCACAGCCCCTGCCTGCCCTGCAATGCTCTGGGTTCAGCAGGAGCCAGGGAGGACCTGCTGGGGAACCACAGAACCATTTCAGTTGGCAAAGCCCTCTAAGATCATCAGCTCCAAGCACTAACCCAGCAGAGCCAAGCACAATGCCCAAGGCTGCAGGATGGCTGCTGCCCCCCCATTTCACCCCCTCTGCTTGAGGGAGGGAATGGAGCTGTGCAGAGGTGCCGGCTCAGGTGTCACAGCAAGGGCACTTCAGGGCTGGCAGGACACCCTGGCACTGCTGGGAGTCACCCTGGCACTGGCAGGAGGCAGAGGCACTCAGGGTGACCTCTGGAGACCATGGCAGGTGCTTCAGGCTCCTGTGGGTGTCTCCTCAATGGCCCACACTCCTGGGCACCCAAAAAGCCACCACCTCTCCTGGCAGCTTGGGAAACCCCCATCACCACCCCACAGCCCTCAGCCCTGTGACCCCACAGCTGAAGGACTGAACACCACTGCCCTGCCTACAGCACACGCAGCAGGGCCAGTCTTGCTGTATAGTCTGGTTTTCAGGCCTAAATTTTCTAAGTACTAATTTTTCTAATATTTTAATTTATTAAAACTTGTTCCCAGAGAGATAAACAACAAAATGTTGTTTATATAACAGTATTCATGTTATGAATTCTTTCTGAGAAAAAAAATCTCTCTTAATATCCCTCTAATTTAACCAATGTAAGTAAATAATTGTCTTTCGTTCACCAATCACAGTAATGTGTAGAAAATATATATATAAAAATTATATATATAAGTATATAAAATTTTTATATAAAAAGACAATCCCTAAAAATAAAGTCATTCTTTGTTCACACGACCTAAAAAAATCACAAACATCTGTGTTGTGTGTGTTATCTCTACAATGACATGGGTGAGCCATGCAGGAAGGGCAGAGAACACTGAAAGCAGAGATGGAAAGGGAGTAAAGGGTAGGAGAGCACTGCTGAGCTGCTCTTCACAACCACTGAGTCGAAGCAGCTGAACTGGTTGTTTGCAAATCCAATTCTCCTGAATCTTTGGAAAAGCTTTCAGTAGTTGACTGAGAGAAAATCTTGACAAGATAGAGCAGCTATCACCCCTATTCTGATCAAACAGCTGACTGATCCCAGGAGGAACTTCATTTAACCAGCAGGAACTTGACAAAAATCCCAGTGTGAGCAAGGGACACAACCCAGGCCCTGCTGCAGCCAGCAGGTAAAGCCCTGCAGCAGCTGCTGGGACACCAGTGAGGCTGCTTGGAGCACAGATGAATGAAGACATGTTCCCAAGAGCTAATTTTGTGCAGACAGCAGGCCTGAAATAGCAGCTGCTGGGAAACATGGCCAACAGGCAGGGAAATGAGGCTGTTCCAAGGAAATGAGGCTGTTCCAAGGCTGGGTGCTGAAGGAGTTCTTGGCAGTGTGGCAAGGAACCAGCAAGTTTGTGCCCTTGCCTTTTGCTCAGAGATCTGCTAAACCAGCTGAAGGGCATCCACAGGGCTCCAGCTGGGACAGAGCTCAGGTGGGGATTGCAGGATGAGTCACTTGGCAGAGGACAATCCATGAGCAACACAGATCCTCTCCTGCTCCAGGAGTCACACTCCTCTGTGCAAAGAGCTTCTGTGTCAAAGACGTCACATTCCCTACCTTGAGGTTGAAATCTGCCTTCCATGGCCCCTTTTCAGCCTAAGAGGAGAGGGAAGAGGTGCCAGCATGTTGGGTTCACACAGAGCACACCCCTGCTGGCACCAACAGTGAGCACAAGAAACAGGGACTTCCATGCAGAAGTTAACATGCCTCCAAAAAATCAACCTGCATAAATTTTATCAGGGACAGTTGGTCTCAATGTAACTTCAGGCACATTCCTAGAAAAACTCTGAGCTTTTTCTCCTCTTTAAAATCAGGCTTCTTCTTGTCTGTGTCTTCAGTCAGTCCCTGTTCCTTTGTTCACATTGTAAGAGCTAAGTTCATCCTGTGATCCTGCTGGTAACCAGGACACCTGGGTCCCGTGGAGGGTGGAGAAGGCACTGTCCTTGACTTCTTTGTGAGCATGAACCAGTCATCTTCCTCTTGCAGCCCTCACTTTCCCAGCTGGAGATGGTTCTATTTACCCACACTTGTCAATGCAGTTTTACAACCTGGGTTAGCATTGATTTCCAAGTGAATGCATTAAACTCATATCTAATCCCCAGCACTTGTTGAGAGCTTCCCTCTTTCCCAGCACTTCACAGGTCAACTGCAAAGCAACACAGATGTTTCCAGAAGCTCCTACCAAAGCACAGCTCTTTAGAACGATCCCTGGGACAGACCCCTCACACAGCACCCAAGAAGGAGATAACTTGGCTTTTCTGGATGCATTTTACTTATCACAGCTGCACCTCCTGGCACTTATTCCTGATCTGCTCTTCAGAAGCAGTGGCTGACCTGCTCTTGACACCTGTGTCCAGCCCAGCACACATCCCCCATGCCCACCTACCCATGGTTCAGCAGGAGCAGATAAAATCCAAAATGTTGTGAGAGCAAATACACAAACGGGTTTTTGTTATGTTTTGTTTACATCTTTGCACATGTGTGAGCAGCTCTGCCAGGCTCTGGGTGTGTGCATGGTGCTGTCCCTTCCCAGCCCACCTACTCTCTTGCCTGCAGCCATCACTGCCCTCTCTGCCTGCCCCATGGAAACAGGGAGGGGCAGAGAGTGTCTGGATGCCATAAGAAGCTGAGATCCTCACATAGGCAGCATTAATTGCAACTTTTAACCTTTAATTATAGGTTCCCTTGGTTTCCACTGTGTATTTTCAGCGGATTGCCTCTGTGCTTCCATAGCTCAGACATGAACTCACACTCAAGCAAAGGCAGAACCACTCCAAGTGACCCAGGCCAGTTTGTGACCTTAATGATCTGCCATCCATTTACAGGCACCTGGAGAGAGCCCAGGTGAGGATCCAAGTGTTCCCCACTGATTCCATCCCCTGATAAAGCAACATGTCCCAAAAATGGCCTCAAACAGTTTAGGAGAACAAGAATCTCCTTCACATCAGCAGAGCTGGGGAGTTGAGCCTCTGGGTCCAGTAATCCACAGGGAAGTTGGGACCTTCATCACACAAGATACTGCTCCAGTGGAGCTCCTTCTAAATGGACTGCCAAAAAGATTTCTCATATGCAAAAATATGCAGACGGAGCCGATTGCTCTGAGTCACACCCTGTGTGCTTCTCCCAGTGCCCACAGTTTCACAGGAATGCATGCAGCAGGGACAGCACGGGGACTTACCTGTGAGAACTGAGTCATACCATGATATGTCCCATCCACATCCCTTGCTGGCAGCTCCCTGCTCCCTTCCCAGCCCCTGCTGTGTGGAGCTGCCCTGGTTTGGGGGTGATAGGAGCTGCCAGGATGGATTTGTACTCCCTTGGAGCAGCATGGCTCCAGGGCCACTGCAGGGGAGCAGTGGCAGGGCACAGCAACAGGGAGCATCCTGGTTTCTGCTCTAATTCCAGAACTCTTCCAGGAAGCTGGACCTGCAGATATGGGACTTAATTAGGACTTCAAGCACCCCTCTGAGCACTGGATGTCCATTGTCTTTGCTGTGAGGGAGGCAACTGCTTCCTTCAGCTGAATGATGGGTTGTGTGACCCAGGAACAAGAGCCTGTGGCATATTTTGTAAGATCAACCATTTTGCCCCGAAGCTCCTCCCTCAGAGCTTGCCAAAGGGACAGGTCTGACTGGACAGGAGGCACCTGGCCATACCCAGGACCAGGTGCGATCTGTGCAATGTGCCCGGTCCTGCCCTCCCAAACACAGCCCCCTGCAGAGCCACTCCCTGCCTTCCCTGGAGGAGAGCTGCCACGGCAAGGACTGTGGGATGAGCAGCTCCACACTAGTGCTGAGGAGCAATGTCCACCCTCAGGAGGCAGGACACAGCCCTCAGCCATGCCCAGCTTCCAGGACAGCCTGGCCCCAGCCTCTGCATGCCTTCTGCACCCTGGCACTGGCATCACAAAATCACCTGCAGATGCTTCCTCCAGGCTTTTCCCATGGGTTGTGCCTACTCCCACCACAGAGGGCTTGGAAAGCTCCTTCTGTCTTTTCTCATGCACAAGCAGCAACTGTCTTGAGGAAAACAGAAACCAAACAGCCCAGCTGCCCATGCTGCCAGGAGCACACATGTTCCCAGCTTGGCAATCTGCTTCCCACAGCAAGACCCCAAGGGTCCCACAGCAGCCCCGTGACTCCCACTCCTCCCAGAGCTGCTGCATTTCTTGGGGCAACTTGGAAACAGAAAGGACCAGAGGAGTTCATCTCATGAGTCCTCTGTGGCTCTGGGAAGCCTGCACATCACAGTGCCAAGAGCTGTAAATATGGCTTCATTTCTTTGAGGGAAGAAGGAAAATATGCCCAGCACAGTAGAAAAGTGACCACTCTCTCCTGCACTCTGCCCTGTTTGGAGACAGACAAGATTAATCCTGCTGACCC
Source organism: Sitta europaea (assembly GCA_013400255.1). Taxonomy (NCBI): domain Eukaryota; kingdom Metazoa; phylum Chordata; class Aves; order Passeriformes; family Sittidae; genus Sitta; species Sitta europaea. Next base: position 415,304 of record VXBS01003315.1, read on the forward strand.
CTAGCTCCTTCTGCTCTGTTTGCTCAGGCTGGCACCCAGCAGCTCTGCACTGCCTGCCCACCACCAGGCTGGCCTCAGAAGAGCAACAGGATCCCTTTAATCTCAGCTACCTCACAAACCACACAGGACCCAGCCCCCCCAGATGGGAGGGGACAAACCCCACTCTGGGGTGTGCAGGTGGGTGCAGCAGCCTCAGCCCCACCACACTGTGCAGCAAACCTGGTGGAGTGTCACTGTGGAGAGAACACACACGACACAGAGCCCTGTGATTTTCCTCAGGCTGCATGCAGAAAGAATGACTTTATTTTTAGGGATTGTTCCCTTATTCACAGCCCACAGCCCACTGTGAAAGGTGAACAAAAGGCAAATCTCTTCACCCACATTAGTCAAAACAGAGGGACAGCAAGAGAGATCCCTCTCACAGAAAACAATTCACAACATGAATCCTGTTACAAAAACAATGTCCTGGTGTTTATGTTCTTTCCCTGGGAACAAGTTTTAGAAAAACAAAACATCAGAAAAACAGAGTTTTAGAAACTCAGAAACTGCAGGCCTGACAACCAGACTACAGTGGGTGAGCTCAGAATCCCTGCCAAGCAGCACAGTCCAGGCTGACACCACATTCTGCAGCCCCCAGGCTCTCTGCTCTGCCTTGGGTTCTCTGCCACCTCAAAATGGGGACGATCATAATTCACTGCTTGGGGAAAACTCCAGCCTGGTATGAGGTTTTGTGCATGAGCCTTGTTAAAGCATCTCCTGGGGACTCTCCTAAGACTCAGGTGTCCTGAAGGGGAGGGTGGCAGCCCCTGGAGCATGGCACACTGACCCAGGACAGCTCTCCTGGGAACCCCAGCCATTCCTGTGATGGTCATCTGGTAGCACCAAGCAGGGGAGTTGCCTGAGACCTCCACTGGTATGACAAACCCTTCTCACTGCAGAAACAAGCTGCACACCAGCACACTCGAGAGTGACCTCTCCTCCATCACTTTCTTGTCCAAGTCAGTCAGTGACAGGCCCCTGTGCAGATTCAGGTCACAGCAGGACACTGCTTAACCCTTCTGCTGTTCCTCAAGGACAGATACTTTGCATTTTGGCTCAATGTCACAGAAGAGTCATTCAGCCGTGGGCAACATCTGTCCAAGCACAGAGCTGCTGTCCAGTCCCTAGGGCAATATACAGGGAGACAGAGTAGGACACACAGGGGCACAGCACACAGCCTGTCCTTAAACACCAACTAAACACCAGCCAAAACACCTTAAACACCTTAAATACCAACCAAACAAGGGGCCCAGGGACAGGTGGATGTGCCCCTGGCAGGTGGCACCCACTGGTTCCTCTGCAGCTTGGAGGAAATGTCCACATGACTGTGAAAAGCCATCTCAGCTCTGACAGCCAGGTGGAGATTAAAGGAAGAAAATATCAATCCCTACCATCCAACTGGAGCCTTCTCTCCTGTCAGCCCCCCATGCATTGCCCTTGGCTGGGTCATACAGGTGTGAGGGCACCAGGGGCTGCTGTTCTGCTTGCATAGCCAGCCCTGCAGGGGGGCAGGGAGAGGGGCTGAGGATGTGCCTCCCACTGGGACCCCCTCCAGCCTCCTCTCCCTGGCTGTGCCTGGTAGTGCACAGGCTCCACGTGCCCCAGGGCTGTTTGCCTCTCATCTCCACTGGTTCACCAACCAGATGCTCCCCAGCTCCTGGGATGCATCCCACAGCAGGGCCACAATCCTGGGGCAGGTTGCAAAGGGCCAGTGGCAGGATGGGAGACAGCATCACAGGATCATTAGCTTGAAAAAGACCTCCAGGATCATCAAGTCCAACTTGTGACCACTCCCCACCTTGTCACCCTGAATGCCACTTCCAGATGTTCCTTGGACACCTCCAGAGATGGGAAATCCACTCTTTGCTGGGCAGCCCCTTCCAATGCCTGACCACCCTTTTCATGAAGAAATTCTTCCTGCTGTTCAACCTCCCCTGGTGCAAATCTGTCCCCTTTTCCTGTCAGCAGTTGCCTGGGAGAAGAGGCAGACCCACACCTTGTTACAACCTCTTGTTGGGCAGTTGTAAGAGTGATAAAGCAATCCCTGGGACCCAAACCTTGTGGGACCTGAGCAGTGCCTCCTCTGGGTTCAGCAGCTCTCCCTGGCTTACCAGAGTCCTATACCTGGGACCAGGCTGCTGGCATCCCCACAGAAAGGCCAGCCTGAAAATCTCTCACCAGAGCTGATAACAAAGTGCGCACGTGGCTGCCTCCTAGAGAACCACCCCAGGGCAGCTCCACGTACAGCAAAACATCCCCCAGGACAGCAGCAGGGCTGGGGAGGAACAAGAGAACTACACCAGCTGTGCCATGCCTGCTCCTTCCTGGCTGTCCCACCCCAGCCACTCATCCAGCTGCTGCTGGGACATCCTGAATCACTGCAGGACACCACCCAGGGGGCACCTGGCAGTGTGCCTGCCCACAGGATGGATGTTTCTGCTACAGCTGCCCAGACTCATCCAATTCCCAGAGGGCTTTCTCTTTCTTCTGCCCTGCCAGGAACTCTGGTGCTACCCTGCAGCCTGTGGTCCCTGGGAATTACAAGGTCTCCCCATCACAGCCCCTCATCCCAGCCATGATCTCTCATGCACAAGCTCTAAAGCTCTTCCCAGAGGCTCAGCCTGTTTACACTCACAAGGCCACAGACTTCACTCAGCTCAACTCATGCCACACCAGGTGTTGCTTTGTAGCCAAAATTGCAGGATGCTTTCAAGTGAGGTGTTGTCCAGCTCTCATTAGAGCCAGAACAAGAGCTGCTCTGGCCTTGGGAGGATCCAGATGAATCCTCTCTGGGTTCTCTGTCTATACACAAGCTCATTCTTTAGCTCAGCCAGTCCCAAGGGGTTTCATTCACATATAGGGAATTATCACCTCCTCTGTGTCTTCCCTGTTCCAGGGCCTCACCACGTTCACAGGGAAGAATTTCTCCCTAGTATGTCATCCAACCCTGCCCTGTCTCAGTTTGAAAACATTCCCTGTTGTCCTGTGAAGGGGTTCAGGGGCTCCTGACTGTTCAGGGCATTTCCTGGAAACTAGCATACAACCATCAGGCAAAGAGAGAAGAAGCAGAGGCTTGAAGGGTGTCAGACACCTCCCACCCAGGACAGGTCAGGGTCAGGCTGCTGATGGCTGAGGGATTGAAAACGTGGTTGAGGAGGGGCCTGTCCCTGCCCTGCACAGTGCTGTGCATTTCTGAATATTCAAGGACAGTGAAAAACACCCATTTCCCTGCACCTCACTGGTGCCTCTGCTTCCCAAGAGGCTCATGCCTTTTCCTAGCTTCACCTGATGAACTACTGCCCCTTCCCTCTCTGTTTCTCAGCAGCAAAAGGACAGCAGATGATCTGTAATTAAAGGAATTAAGATTTTTTAAGTGAGCCAGAGGGAATTCAAAATCCACTGCAGTTCAAACCTGTTGCTTTCAAGCAGAAAAGTCCTTCCAGCAGTTCCAGCTCAGTGTCTGACTTGGCTCCCCAGAGATGAGGAGAAGCCCTTTGCTTTCCCAAGGGGTCAGACAGCTGTGCAAATGGTGTTCAGGCTGTCCCTGATTCTGCCAAATGCACTCAAACCCCACAGAATAAAAGGTTCGGATGTCATGCTCTGCTGCATACGTCACATGAAGTCATGAGCTGTCACCCCTCACTGTGTCAGCTCTCAAAGCAGCTGTGTGCTGGTGACTCAGTTATTTAGGCTGAAATACAGTCCCCTCTCCCAAGGCATTCATGTCTGGGTGACAGCTGAAGAACACATAATATCCTGTAGTTCTCTGAGTAACTGTTTTTTAGGTACAAAAACCAGATTTCTGAAAATCTACAAGAAAATTGTTTTATTAGCACATGACATAACATTAAAGCAGAGAATGCCCATTATAAAAGTGGTGCCAGGGAACATGTCCACCACTGATCCCATCAATGAAACAGCACACACTCAGCCTCTGATACAGAGAAATTCTCTAAAATCTCAAGGAGACATCACATTTCGAGAATACTTCCTCAGAAATAACAGGCCTTTCTGCCTCTAGCACTCTCTGAAAAATTTCCTTCTGCAACAGCTCTCGCTCCTCCTGACATTCACGACTGTGTCACTCCTTATTCTCAATTAGCATGAAGCCATGGCACTGTTATTAGGAAAACTCATCTCTTGGAAGGGTCACTGCAATTTAAACCTAACTTTAGCCCTGACTTTCCCATTTGCTACAACTGAGTATAAATAAATCCTGAAAACGTTTTATCATCAATTTTTGAATCTGGGCACCCCATCCAGGCAGACTTTCCTGGCTTTACAGGTCTTCCCAGGTCTTTACACCCTGCTGTTTGCTCTGGCCTCTGCAGTGCTGCCTTCACAGGTGGGATTACTCTGTGGGCAGGTGAGAGTTGCCCTCATTTTTCACATGCTGCAGCAGAGCTGCCTGAGCACAGCCAAGGACCACTGGCACTGCTGATGAGCTGGAAAAGAGTCACAAAGCTGATTATAGTCTGTCAGCTTCCCTAACCACTTCCAGCAATTAGATTTAAGGACTTTCTTACCAAATTTGCAGAAATTGCTTCCTTTCCTCCTGTTCCTCTGAGCAAAATCAGCATAGCCTGATCCCGGGTCTGCCCACTTGCATTGTCAGGACAAACAGTCCCAGTGCACCCTGGTCAAAACACACCCCCAGACTGCTCAGGCAACAACGACTCCCCCAAGACCATGACCTTTACCAATAACCCAAACAAGAGAGAGCCAGGATATTTACCTTCAAGCCAGGTGCATGTCATTCAGCAGCTGAAGCAGCCTCAGCTCACAGGCAGTGGGTGCTGGACTCAGGTCAGGGACTGCTTGGATTGATGCCAGCCTACTCCAGACATTTGTGGGCTAATTTCTTCCCCTTTCTCCTCAACCCCATGCAGTCAGCCCTCTTGCAGTTTAAACCCATCTAAATGCCAAGGAAGGACCTGCCTTCCCAGCCCCTTCCCTTGCACCAGGCAGAGTCTCTGGCCACACAAACAGCCATCACATGGGGCTGATTTGGCCCAACACAAAGCACATTTGCAAGGTTATTTTCCCCTGAATTAGATCAGCCAGCACTGGCACAGGGGCAAGCAGGAAGATGCCACCAAGGGCAGGAGCCCTGGCAGAGTCATGGAAGCCTCCACTCAGATTAGCTCCAGCCATGGAGTGAAATGGATTTGTGAAAGAGAAGATCTTTGTAGGGGACAGTTCATCCCCTCCCTGCCACACTCACTGTTCCTTCCCTTCACTCTGTCCTTGGCAAAACACAAGCTGTACCTTTCCACTGCAGAACACATTTTTTTTTTCCTCTTGCAAAGAGTCAGGCAGCCCTGTGACACCACGCAGAAGCTGTGGCAGAGTCCTTTTTTCCCAGAGGGTCCCTGCCCAGGAGACAGAGCAGCTGATACCCTGCAGAGGAGTGCAAGCCATGCTGTGTCCTTTGTATATCACACACAGAGAATGAAGAAACAGAGCTTCTCGAAACATTCCCAAACCACAGGGATGGCAGAAATCTGAGTGGATGAACAGGACCCTGCACAGGCAAGAGCTTTGTGGACTTTTGGGGCTGGAGAGAGTGGGCAGAAACCTAAAGTCCTGTCCTCCTGCTCTGTTTTCTCCCAAAGAAAACTTCAAGTCTAATGAAGCTATCTCTCAGCTCATCCTGCAAGGCCAGGGGGAACCCAGGAGTGATTTCTCATGTGCTATTTTGCCATTAGCTACTCTGCAAAAAAGAGGCAATGGCTGTCTGAGAAATGTGGCTGTATGTGCAAGGGCTGCTGCCACTTCCCAAAAGAGAACTCTAGCTGCAGCAGTTCTCATTATTTGCTTTTTAGCTCTTTTACTTAACACACGTTCAGCTGGCAGGAAAGCTCTCCATCACAGAGTAACTTCCCTCAGTGACAGGCTCAGAAAACCTCCCATCTTCTGATCTTGACCAAACACAAATTGCCCTTCTGTCTCTTCAGCTTTCCCTCAAAGGGAACCTGGTCAGTGGAAGAGTTCTGGATGGTTTCCTCACAATCAGGAAAACAAAATCATGCTGGGAAAAGCCAAGACTGAAGCCCCAGCACAGGAACCTTCTCCCCATGAGGTCTATGCTGTGGAGCTGATTTTCTCTCTCTGTGTCACTTCCCCACATTCCCTTGTCTTAGGAAATGCAGTACTTACAATTTAGAAACATGCTGTGCTCCCATGTCAAGTCTGCTTTTTAGCTTTAAATACAATGCTGCCACTTCCAGTCAAACAAAAATATCCTCCATATCCTCAAATTGGCCTGAAGATCATTTAGACCATAATTTTAAGAAATTATGAGTAAATTAGCTTGGTGCACTTCACCATCTATTCTTTTGCCTGAAAGGGTTCATTTCTGTCCAAGTGCCTCCACCCAAGTCTCTTTTCCTGGGTGACAGCTAAGGCTCAGCTTGGCATCTGCTCTGAATGGAGCTTCCCTGAGGACCAGAGCTTGCATGAGGACAGATTTTGTTTTCAATTTAAGCCCTGGGGCTTCCCAAATGCAAAACCCCAGGATAGTTCTTCTCACAGTGGCATGCAGCACCAGCTGGGTGCTTCCTTCTGACTTGGGCTCTGCCTGATGTAGGAGAGCCCAGAGCACACCCATGCAAATGTGGCAAACTTTAAACTGGAGAGCAGGAGAAGAGATGTGGCAGCTGAGGAAAGGGATTGCCTGCCCTGTGTGGGGCTACATCTGAAACATAGGGAGCAGTGGAGCCCAGTTCAGAGGGACATGAGGAAACTGGGGAGGGCCAGGGCTCGAGGAGGAGGTGAGCCAGCCTGGCAAAGAGGGGGCTGAGGGCAGCCTAGAAGCCACGTGGAGAGCTTCATCCCAGCCTCAGCCCAGAATTTTTCAAAACTAAGGCAGGCACAGCCAGCTTGACCCAGTGCTGGGATCAGTCCTGCTGTGGACAGTCCTGCTCCAAGGGTGAGGCTGGGCTGAAGAGCTTCAGACATCTGACAGCAGGACCTCAGTGATTCTGCAAGGCTCCTTGCCCCTGCTCTGAATTACTCGGTGCCACTGAAACATGAACACTGAACCCATACAGCTGTGTCCCTCAAAATGCTGTCAGGATTTCATCACCCTCCCAACACTGCTCAACAGGTACAGAATACTGTGGAGAAATACTGGAGAGGCATGAAGAGTACAAAAACTTCTTTTTGTGGTGACCACAAATGGACCAGGCACACCTCCCCAGCCCCTGGGTGGGTGAAGGGCAGGGGAGAAGAACTGAGGAGGCCAGATGCTGCCCACAATGGCAGCACAAGCTCACCTGGACACTGCAGCTGAAATGCCACAGCAGCAGCACCAGGGCACGGGGCTCTGGCCAGTCCCTCTACCCACCCCAGCTCCCAAGGGAGATCCCAAGTGGACACAGCCCCAAAAGTGGGGCCCAGTGCCTGCCCTGGAGTGTGCCCACCTTCCCCAGTCTGCCCAGCAGCAGGAGGGCTCCTCCACACAACCCAGGGGCAGCAGCAACAGCTTCTCCTGAGGCCCCAGGTCAGCTGCTGTGACAGCCAGGACATCACTGCAGACGCAGCTGAGCAAAGCCAGAGTTGGCAACACTGATCACAGAGACTGTTCAGAACCTGGCTGGAGCCGTCACACCATCATGTAGCCCCAGGGAACCTCCAGCAACCTTGGGGTCTGCTGAGAACAGCACAGGGTGGCCTGTAGAAGTCTCACCTGGTACTCCATCACCGGTCTGTAGGCTGGGAACAATCACACATTGCCTGTTCCTGTCTGGGTGCAATGCTTCCTTGAGGGCTGTCAGAGACAGCAGCAAGTCAAATCCACTAAAAAACCTAAAAAAGCCACCCTAAAAGCCTCTCTCCAGGAGTGCCACCTCCTGCATCATGCAAGAGAGCATCTTCTCACCCAACACCCCTCAGTCAGACAGGGCTGGGACAGAACCTGCTGTCAGTTCCTGAATGCTCACCCTCCTCCTCCTGCCTGGACTCCCAGAAAGCCCCCATGGCTTCCCCACATGCTGCTGCCTAGAAATGCTGAAATGTGGCCAACGTGGAGCCTGGCTGTGCTGCTGGGCTGCCTGGAAGAGCCAGGGGGGCTGAGGTGCAGTGTGCCCCCCAGTCCCTGCCACCAGCTCACACACTGCCTGCCCCTTGAGGCTGCTGCTGCCTCCTCCCCAGCTTCCTCCTCACAGAGCCCACAGGAAGCACCATGGTATTTATAGAGCCCTGAGCATTGCGCACAAACTCGGGGAAAACCTACACTCAGTCAAAAACAACCTCCTGCAGCCAGAGCTGCGCTGGGAGCTAGTGCCCTGGGATGTGCTCCCAGCCCTCTCCTGGGCACACAGCTCCTGGAAGGAGGTTGTAGGACCTTCTCCACCATAGAGATGGGATGTGGAGCCTTTCCAGGACTATTTCTGACCTTCTCCACTGTCTCCTCCTCATGCATCTCCTTCCATCTTTTCACTCATGTTCCTCCCTCTTCCATCTTTCTCTTCCTTTCTCCTCATGACCTGTGTGACCAAAGCTGCTCCCACCTGGCAGCTGAGCAAGGAAAGCAACCACCAAACACAGAGGGCTCTGCTGCCCAGAACAAACCTGCTGCCCTGCACGGGTTGGAGAAAAGCAGAAGAGTCAGAGCTGCTCATTGACAAGTGGCAACATGTGCTCATCTCTCTGGGACAGTTCTCCATAACTGGGAGAGTGCAAAGACCCCTTCCACCAAGAATTTCAAGATGTCAGAGTTTTACTTTCTTCTCAATTTTTGGAAATATCTTCCATCTCAATTTTTGGGAACAAAATTTTGCATTCATTATTTTAGAGAATTCCAAATTGCCGTTTCTGTTCTGAACTCGAGGTCATTTTCAGCTATCACAAACAGCAGGAAAATATTAACATTTCAAAATATCCACTTCAAAAGGAAACCTGGAAGTGTTTCATTGTGAAAGAGCTCTGAAACAGGTTCAATTACAACCCTGAACTTCTCTTTCCTGAATGGATTCTGATTCCTCTGGCCCAGTTCCATGACTTCTTAGTAAATTTGTATAAGCTGAGGCAATAGCAGTTCCAGGAAATTTTTCACAGCCACTTCTGGCCTAATATGAAGTCCACCTCTAAGCCCAGTAATGTTCATTTCCCTCTGAGCTGGAGGTGCCCTTGCCCTCTGCTGTGTCCTGCCCTCTGAGCAGCAGGACACGATGGGTGATGCTCTTCCTACACCTCACTGCAAGTGACCCCAGCAGTGCCTTTGCCCCACTGCTCTCAGTCCTGCAGCATGCCCAGCAAAGCTTTCCTGTGGCTGGGAGAGGCACACAGCCAAGATTATCCCCCTCCCATCCCAGAGGAATGCAGGGGCAGCAGAGCCCAGGCTGGCTGTGCTCAGAGCAGCAGAAAGCTGCAAGCCAGAGGTGACCCACTGTAGCTGGCTGTGCTGAATCTGCTCTGGAAGTGCTGCTGGTACCTAAATATCATGTCAGGGAGCCAGAGCTGCCTCAGGCACAGGAGTAGAGCCTTTGCTACATCACTGATTCCTTGTTCCTCCACACTGAATGTAGAATTGGCTCTCCCAGCTGGGCTGGAAATGGGCAGCTTGGGCTGGGTCCACTGGAGCCCTGGGCCTTCCTGAGCTGCCCCACTGGCATCAGACCCATTTCTAGGGACAGGCAGGCTTTTGTCTTTAACTAACCTGCTGTGGCTGAAAACTTAGTCCACTAGAAAAGTACTCTTTGCTTCCCTCTCCTGTGTCCCAGATCTGCAGCAGCACAGGGAGAGCAGGAAGCCCTGAGGCTTGTGCTGCTTCAGAGAAAGGAGGTGGCAGGTGACTAAGTCCATCTGCATTCTGGGTGAAGACTCATCCCATCCCATCCCATCCCATCCCATGGATCCCATTCATCCCATCCATCCCATCCTATCCATAATGTCAGGGGCATAAACAAGGAAACCTAGAAGGACTACACTAAAAAGCATTTTACTTCACAGGCACAATGCATGAAATGTATATGAAATCTGTGCTACAGCTCCATATTCAGAACTTTTTTTGGATTAGCAGAACCTATTGTCAAAGCTGCAATGAGCTGTCAGTTCCGAAATACCAGTAGGGAACTTTGAAAAGACTTTTGATGTGACAGAGCTCAAACTGGCATGAATTTTGCCATTTTGCTAGTGCCATTCCTCAAGGCTGAGCCCACAGGGACTGGCAACAACACATCATGCACCCTCCTTTAGCCTGGTGCCTTCTCTCTGTGTATATGTGCAAATGTGTAGTCTGAAAATCCCTGCTTGTGTCTGGGAGCTGCAGAGGATGAAGCACTGGAGAGCAGGAGCAGCTTTCCATGATCCCAGGTTGTCCTGGCAGAGTGCTGAGATGATCTACCTCTGCCTGTAAACCATTCTCTCCACCCTCTCTGGGAGGCCCAAGCTGTGGCAGCATCTTGGAGATAACTTCTAACACAGGAATATTTGCACAGCTCTGTTTCTGGAGCCAGGCCAAGCTGCCTGTGGTTTGTGGCCAGCTATTATAAACGTTACAGCAGAAGACAGTATTTGTTTAACTGCTTGTCCTGTCAATACTGCAGCTTGCAAAAGCCCAATTGCACAGCCAGAGATGGCAACAGGTTGGAAATCAGCTGTTCTTGCACCAAGATTTCCTGCAAGGTGGGAATCTGGCAGCCTTCACTGCTCTGGGGACCAGGGGCTGGGATGGGATGGGATGGGATGGGATGGGATGGGATGGGATGGGATGAGTCTTCACTCAGATGGACTTAGTCATCTTCCACTAAGAATCCCACCCTGTGCCTGAGAGTGTTGTCCAAATGCTTCTTGAACTCCCAAGCTCCACCCGAAAACCCACCTGGATCCAGACAAGAGCCCTCAGGCACAGCTACCTGCCACACTGCTCACCAGAAACACCTGCCCTGTGCAGGGCCAGGAGCTGGATTCAATGATCCTTGTGGGCTCCCTCCAGCTGAGGAAAATCCATGATTCTAGGAAGAGTTAAGCACAGTGAGAGAGGCAGGCAGCCCCTGGCGGCCCCTGACTCTGCACAGCACTTCCATGGCCTGCTTTGCAGCCCAGTTCCACTTTCCTCTTTGTGAAAAGCTTCAGGTTTCTTTCTGTGATGGCTCAAGTTTGTTGTGAACCAGAATTGAAGTGTTGAGCTGGGCAAGCTGCTGGTTTCATTGCTCCTCAGAATAGCAGCTCTATTTCCTAAGCCTTATTTATAAACTGCTGCTGTTTGGGGTTTTTATGACAAAGATAGTGAGCTCAGGAAATCAGCAGTGGTTTCTGTTATCTGGAGCACAGCCCCCGAAAGAGGGAAGAGAGTGTCATACTCCAGGAGCCTATTCATGGAAACTAGTATCTCACTGCTTTGCCCTGGAGAGCCAGATATTTATAATCCCTCACACTTCCTCTTCCTGCTCCTTGCTGTCACCAGCTCCCAAACCTGCTCATGTTTTTCACCCCACAGAGGACTAGCAGGGGGAGGCCACCTCTCTCCACTTCCTTCACCTCCACGTGCAATTCACTGCTCACACATTGCACAGAGCAACACAACATTGGCAGCACCTCGAGCTGTCTCCAGTGGAACCCCCAACTACTGGTGTGCTTTGTCCTTGGGAGTCCCCCAACCAACCCAGGCACAGCTCAGGTCCACAAAACCCCTGGTATGTCCCACACCTCTGGGGCAGCCCAGAGCAGGAGGTGCAGGGAGGAGCAGTGGCTGGGTGGACAGCAGTGAGGCAGACCCCAGGGATCAGGGGGGCTGCAGCACAAGGACATGGGCACCCAGGGTGGCTCCAGCTCCCTAATGCAGATTGCAAATACAGCAGTGAGACATCAGCAGCACAACCCTCCAAGGCATTTTCAGAGGTGCTCAGAAGCCCAAGGACATCTCAAGGACTTTGAGAAGCAGTGCTCAGAAACTGCTGCACAAACTGCAGTACAGAAAAGGTGTGGAGTTACTGGAGCAGACAGGGCCCAAAATTGCAGGGGTTGGAGCATTTGCTATATGAGGAGAGGCTGAGAGAGCCTTCAGGTCCAAGAGGTGTCCATTCCCTGTGGCACAGAGCTGATGAGGACAGGTGAGCTCCAAGAGAGGAGCCCATGGAGAAGGACAAGGCGGGGATGCTACAGCAAGGTTTGTCAAGCTGGAAGGCTTTTGAGCTCACAGCAGGCTGCCTCTGCCTATGAGACCTGTGCTCCCAGTCCTGCCATCACAGCCAGGGTGGGCAGCCCCAGCGAGCAGGGCAGCTCTCTGCAGTGATTCAGACCTGGATCTGCAGGTTTGGAGCAGCTTTGTTCTAACACAATGCTCCAGCCAGACCACCCCAGGGTGCAGCCACAGACTTTACCACATCCCACGTACAATACCTCAAGGCAACTGCTCTTGGGACACCACCTGAGTGGGTGCCCTGAGAGAACAGAGAGGGATTCAGCAACCAGAAAAGCCACCTGTGCACAGACCCCCTCACCTGCCTTGTCCTCCCCTTGCCCCAGCATCACCTGGTGCAGCACACACCCAAAGCTCAGCGTCCCAAAGGCTGCACAGTCCAAACCATGGGCAACCCCTGCCACATTCCTGAGCAGTGACACTGGGCCACCCAGCACAGGCTCCAAAGCATTCCCCTGTGGCCATGGGGCAGAGCCTGGAACAATCTGAGATCTAAATGAACCCATGGGACACACACATCTCCCCTGCTGTCTCCAGTGAGTGGTGATCATTCCAGGAGAGTCTGTGTGCTGTGTCACCTGCTCCCACACCTCAAGAAGGAAACTGCATTGCTCATACAACCCTGGGAAAGGGGACCTTAGCTGGGAGTGCTGCAGCAGACTGTGCAGCTTGGATCAGCTCCTCATGTGGGGGCAGTAGCAGCAGCTCTCTGCCACCTTGGGCTGCTCCTCAGGGCCCACATCCATGCTGGACCTTGCCAGTCCTCTTGTGTCCAAGCCCAGTCCAAATCCTCTTATATGACAACATCCAAAAATGCCCATAGGAGGTCCCAGACACTGGTGGGGCTGCACTGCTCTGGACACAACGTGGCTCCTGCTGTTTCTCCCCCTCCTGGTTGCTCCTCTTTGCTCAGCTCAGCTCCTGGGGCACAAGGCCCCTTGAACCTTCTCGTGGAGACTCTGAAGCACAGCTGGCAGGGGACTGCAGTGCCACCAGGGTGGAAGCTTAAAGCCGGTCCAGATTGCTCTCCAAGCCTGAGGGTGCATCACACGAGATATAGTGGACCAGATTAATGCCACATATCCACAGCAAGAAGGAGACCTTGCTTCCCAGCCCAGTGCCCTTCTTCCCTGCTTATCAAGAGCTCCAGCACTGGATGACCCCTGTGTGAGATGCTGGAAGTCCCTAAATCATCAGATAAATACATTGAGAAGGCAATTCAGCCACCTGCAAAAATGCATCCATGGAGCACAATTCCATGTGTTGTTTCTTCAGGACAACAGTAACACAGCCACCTCACCCCAAGACAGGGGAATGCTTTCACAGTGCTGCTGAAAAGTGCAGCACAACCAAGCCACAGGCAGGAACACAGGAAGAGCTGTGGTGGCCCAAATCTCACCCAAAACCTCTCTGTCCCAGGTGAGAGGCCTGTAACTCCATTCAGAGCTGTCCACCAGCCTTACACTGGTGTCTCCCAGGGACTGCAGTTTTTTAGGGTGGATTTTCCCATTTCAGACCCTCAACTTTTCCCTAAACTCATTTAATGCTTTCAACTGCAGAGCCCAGCTCAGACCTTGCCAGGGCCAGAACTGGCAGCACTTGCAGTCACTGGTGTCAGGAAATGAGATATTTAAAGGATGCCAGCATATGAGTGGCACCATCTCATGTCTCTGCTGGGTGCATTGGGGAGACCTCAGTGACAGGAGAACCCCAGAGTTTGCCCTTGGCCTCTTCTCCACTGAGATGCACAGGAGAGCCCCTTGAGACCCCCTTCCATGGACAACCCTGCCCAAAGATCCAGCAGCAGAGAGAGATGGACGGGGCAAGAGGAGCAGGGTGGGTGTCATTGTGGGATACAGAGGGAACACAGCACACACACACACACACTACAGGTGTCAGGATACAGGAAGAGTCAAGGTTTATTGTTGACTTCGTATTTATAGATTTCTGGACAGTGACTAGGGATTGGATAATAAAGTTACTACTTCTCTAATCCCACTGGTCAAATGAGAAGTCTCTCAAGTGATATTTTTCACAAAGGAATGTAAATTATTTTTGTTTTACTTTACAATTCATGAGAATCTGATTCCATTCTACAATAACAAATCAGAAGGCTTATTTTCAGGGATGACAGGTGGGGAGGAGGGAAGGATGTTGCTCCCACCCCTCCTGCACCCCACATACCCACAGCACCAACTGTCCCAGCACCACTGTCCCTGGAGCCCGGGCAGGAGGAACACCATGCAGAGTGTGGAACTACAAACACCTTCCACCACCATGGCCATGGCAGCAACAGGAGGGTTCCTCTCCCTACCTGACAGTCAGCTACTTTCACCAGCTTGTCCCTTACACAACAGATGCCTTCAGCAGTCTGTGTTCCCAAAAAGGGCAATTGAGTTTTAATCCTGACAATGGCAGCAGCACCACGAGCTGTTTTCTTAACATCACACATGCCAGCAGCTCCCGTGGATCCCAGCAGGTCCTGGCCAGCAATGTGCATTTTTGGACAGCATGCATTTTCAGTTCACTACCAATAAATTAATAATTCTCTTGAGCATCCAGACAACTTCCTTCATGTAAAAAGAAAACCTGTCCACATGAGAACTGGCCTTCCTTTGGCCACAAACCCCTTTGCTTTGGCTGATCACCACCAGGCCAGCAGTGCTGCTTGAGCATCTGACAGTGCCCTGGTGACAGGACAAGATCATGAAAGCTGGGCGGGGGCAGCAGCAGCAGGGCTGCTCAGTGAGATAGGCACAGCTATGCTCCTCTCACCACAAACACCAACAGATGTTTTCTTCTGTATTGCTAAGATCACAAGCAGGTCCTGCTCCCTGTCAGCTTTTACCGCGATAAAAAGGAGAATGGATGACGCAAGAAAAAGTTGTCTCTTTATTCCTTCAAAATAAAACAAATACTTTCATGTGACTGGTTTGCTGTTAAACAAAACATTACCTATCAGTGAAATCCCTGGTTTAGCTGGCAGTTTTTTCTGCTGAAGCTTGCCCTAAGAAGAAATGTTCAGCTCCAGAAAGAAATTGCTGCAGATGAAAGAAACAGCAGAGTCCTGCCGCAAGGACCTTCTCCCCAGAACTGTCTGCAGCCTCCCGAGGTTGTTCAGGCTCTCTCAGGGCCCTTGCATCAGCCTGTTGCCAGCTCTTTGTCCTCTCTATATAACCAGCAGTTTCTCTCACAGCAGTGACTCTGTCCTGCTCTACCCCAACCCAGGCTAGACTCAGGGGCCATCATCAGCCCAGAGCCTAAGCCAGGGCCAGCAGAGCTCACCCTGCTGCAGGAGGGGGCCAGCTGGGAGCACACCCAGGCGTTCTTGTCCCAAAGCCTACTGATGTGTCTAGAGGAGAAGCAACAAGAGGAGCAGCTGAGGTCACTTGACCTGTTCAGCTGGACAGAGGAGACCAAAGGCAGAGTTGAGAGGTGCTCACGAGGGGCAGTGGAGGGGCAGCTCTGATCTCTGCCCTGGGCTAGGGGCAGCCCCCAGGGCAGGGCTGGAGCTGGGCCAGGGCAGACTCAGGCTGGAGCTCAGGGAAAGGTTCTGGAGCTGGGCCAGGGCAGGCTCAGGCTGGAGCTCAGGGAAAGGTTCTTCCCCAGAGGGTGCTGGCACTGCCCAGGCTGCCCAGGGAATGGGCACGGCCCCGGGGCTGCCAGAGCTCCAGGAGCCTTTGGGCAGCACCCAGGGATGCTCAGGGGGGGCTGTTGGGGGATCTGGGCAGGGACAGGGCTGGGCTGGATCATCCTGGGGGATCCCCTCCAGCTCAGGAAAATTCTACAGTTCTATGAGGTCCCTGCTGCAGGTTCAGCCCACAGCTACCTCACACAAGACACAGCCACACATGACAGACTCTGAAGGTCTCCTCTGCTTTGGTGCTTTGCCCTGGCTTTGGAGAAGCTGGTGGGGGGCAGGTCCCCAGGCAGTACCAGGGCTGTTCCAGGGGCACAGCCCCAGAGGAGCAGCTCTGGCTGCAGGCTGTCACAGGACTGGCACAGCTGCCCATGGCCACAGCAGGGCCAAAACCCAGCCAGAGCTGAGATCCAGCCACCCAAACAGGCTCCCCACGCGGGACACTCTCCACGCTCTGACGCCTATGATGCCAACCAGGTGACAACAACACTATTTGTTTTCAGGAATACTGAGCTAGTGAATAACAAAAATAGGAACCTGACAAACAGGTCCCAGTGACCTGGATCCCAGGCAGCTCTCCCAGGACAAAACTTTCAGCTGCCCTGAGTCACCCGCCCTGATCCTCCCCTGGCCACGCGAACAGAGCTGCCAGCACCCAGCCCATTCACGAGCTTGCATCTGCCTTGCTGCAGTCCCTGCTCAACAGGGACTCATTAATGGAGTGGAAAAGTACTTGGGGATCCTAATGCAGTCAGAGAGAGGGGCAGGTGTGACACTGGATGTTACAGCCATGAGGGTCTGGAAATACCAGCAAGAGTTTTGTTGCTACATCAACCCTGGAAAAACAACCACTGACATCTCAAAAGGAGGTTGCATAACACGAAGGAAAGAGAAGGCTGATAAACAGCAACAGATATTCCTAATGATAATGAAAGAAACACCATTCTGCAGCCCCCCTAAAGACTCAGCACCCTGACTAGCCCAACCTCCAAGTGCAAGTCAGTTGCATGAGGCAACAGCAGACCAGAGAAACGGCCACAGCTAATCTGCCTCAGCACAGCAGCGATGCAGGTGCCTGAAGATAACAAGGAAAAACCCTCAGCCTCACTGGCTCCCTGCCCCAGAGAACACTGGGTCTCACAGGAGCAGCACTTGAGTGAGACAGCCCCACTGCTGTCCCTCTCCACTGACCCCACCAGCACACCTGGAATGGGCAGAGGCACAGGGCATGGAGAAGAGGCAGTCTTGACCCACGATGACACAGGACACAGTTGGCTTCTTGCCAGAGAAACCACAGCCCTGCTGTGTCCACCCGTGCCTCAAATCCAGCCTGAGGGAAATCATGGTGGCAAGACATCCAGAAATGATGATGTCCAGTGATGACCACAAGCCTGGACAGTGATGTGAGCCAGGCCTTGGGCAAAGCAGCTTCTTACCCTGAGGCAGATGTATGGGTCACTCACATGAGAAGGGCTGACTCCTTGGCTTGTGTTTGGAAGGGAAGTTACATGCTGGGGGACCTGGACAGGAGAGCCATGGCACTGATGGGGCTGTGCAGGAGCAGAGCCCCGTGACTCAGTGAGTGGCACATCCTCAGACACCAGAGCCATCCAGTCTGTGGGCCACAGGCTGCAGCCAGAAACCTGGAGAACACCCTGGTGGAAAGGAAGAAAAGTGAGAAACACCAACAGAGCACAGGCAAGGCCTGTGCAGGCTGGAGGCTCAGCTGTGGCCAGCAGCAGGGCTGGGCCAGTGCCTCAGTTTCCCTGGCTGCAGCAAGCCACAGAACTGTGCTGGGGAGGGATGACAGCACAGGGAAGAGCTGAGTGCTGACACGTGCCCCACTCCTGCTGAGGCAGGAGCTGGTGACACTGGTGGCCCTGTGGCATGTCAGAGGCTGTGCTGGCAGACTGGTCTGGCAGGCTGCCTGCTCCTGCCACGCTCACAGCAGCCTCTGGGCCAGGCTCAGGCTGCACATCCATGGCTGAGTGGAGCTTGGGCTGCCAGCCCTCTCCAAAGCAGGACAGATTTTCTGTTGTCAGCCCCTGTAGGAATGTCCTTGAGGGTCAATAAGTGGAGTCTCTGGGCAGGATGGGGACAGGCAGCTGGGTGGGCTGGTGCAGTCTGGTTTCAAGCCTAAAGTTTCTAATTTTCTAAAGTTCTAATGTTTTAATTTTCTGAAATTCCTTTCTCAGGAAAACTGGGAAAAGCATCATGACTATTTTTGTAACAATATCTATGTTATTCATTCCTTCTAGGAAGAGAGATTCTCTCTTGGTGTCCCTCTGGTTTCACCAATGTGGGTGAAGAAGTTTATCTTTCTCTCACCAATCGCATTGGTCTGTGAAAAATGGTATATAGAAAAAAACATTTTTAATAAAGAGATCTTTTTACATAACCTTGAGAGAAAATCACAAGAGTCTGTGTCGTGTGTTATCCCACAGTGACAGGTTGGGCTCAGGTACCACCCCACCTGTGATGGGTTTGGATCTGCCACAGGACAAGAACCCCTTTGGGTCTTTGAGGGCTGAAGTGCAGCCCACCCCAGCCATGGTACAGGTGTAAACACAAAGCAGCTGCCCTGGAAAAAGTCAGGATGCAGAGCAGGAACTCACCAAGTGCCAGTCCCACTCTGCAGGACATCAGTGAGGAGAGCCCAGACCCACTGCCACTCCTGCTCCCTGCCAGCACCCAGCCCCACAGGGACATCCAGAGAAGCACAAGTGGTGCTGAGCTTGCTCTGGTCACTGTCCATGAGGCCAGGAGCCAGAAGCAGTGAGCAGAGCAGGAAGCAGGCCCAGAGGAAAGCAAACAAGAGAAAGCAATTAAGGAAGCTCGTGTCTCATTCATGTGCACCTCAGCCAAAGTCCAAAGCAAGAGGCTCTTGCAAAGGACACTGGAAAAATTCCAGTGATGTTATCTGCCCCTACAGAACAAGATTAGCCCAGAGGAAAAAAAAAAAGTTGTTTACAAGCTGGGCAAGCCAGCTTGGTGGTTGGAGCACAGGGGCAGCTGCTGGGAGCAGCTCCTGAGGGAGCAGAGCCCCTCCTGCCTGGCTCTGGCCTCAGCCACCTCTGCACCCTTTCCTGGCCCTGGCAGGTGAGATGCTGCTGAGGGGCAAGTGTGCCCACATCAGTGCACTCAGGGAGCTGTGCACCCAGCACACCTGCGCGAGGAGATTGCACATACACCACCTGCACATTTGGCAGACCCAGTGGGGCTGCCAGGGCTCAACACACTCTCTGCCCCCTCCGATGGGCTGTTTGCACCCTTGACTCTGCCTAGCACCTCCTGCTTTTCATGGAGTGTTTCCATCTAAATGCAGATGAGAATTATAGGCTAATGTAGCACCTGGATTCTGCTCCCCTGGAGGACCCTTTTACCAGGGAGAGATTTGGGATTGCTCTTGGGTGAATGCTTGTGTGGCAGCTGTGAGGCTGTGCAGTTACTGGTACCCAGAGAGGAGCCACATCTGAGCTCTTTGCTTTTCCTCCTTAATATCTGGGGTTTTTTTAACTTTAATGAAAATTCTTCCCTGCTGCACACCCATAGTTTCTCTCAGAGAAACGAGAAATGAGAAATCCCACACTCATCCATCCTCTCTCATCTAAGGGGCATTTGCTCAAGGAAGCTCCATGCTGGCACCAGCCTGTTCCTGCCCTATATGCACTGAGGGATGGAACCACACCATGACTGTGCTGGCCAAAGTCCTTCCCTGTAAATCACCTGTGGGGTGACAGCTCCATGGACCCATCATCAGGCAGGGAGTGTCTGGGGCACCTTCCCAGGAGATATTGGGCTGCCCTGCTCACATCCCCAGGGAGCTCAGATCAACCACAACTCCTTCCTGGGCCAGGTGGCACCCATGGCCCTGATGGAACCACATATTCCCCACATCCTGCCCAGTCAATGGTGGCTATCACCTTAATCGTCCATATCAGACCCACCTGGGAGCAAGAAATAGGTTTGGTAACAGGGTGTCTCAAAGACTTTGCTGTTGGCCAGTTCTCTTTGTCAGAGACAGCTGTAAGTGTAACTCGGTGTAAAGAAGATTAATATTTAATTTAATTTCTAAATCTTGGCTTGTTGATGTACTTATTTAAAGCCAAACTGAAGAAATTCCATCAGAATTTGTTTCTGGTTCAGTATTTATAGCACCATAGTCTCTGCTGGACTTCTCACCTTCAGAGCTGAGCTTTGCAAGCTGTGTTGGTCCTTAAACAAATGAAAAATGACAGTGCATTGCACCCCCTTCTCATCTCCTGGGTGTCAATAAACAAACCTGCCAGGAAAGCATTGGATGCACAGCAGAGACTCCCTAGGATCCTTCCAGACCTGGTGTAGAGACCTTCAGCAGCTGATATAGAATATTTGATAAAAGTGTGTGTCCCAAGACAGTCAAACATGAGGGAGAAAAACTCAACCCCTTGGCAGTGCAGGGACAGGCAGCAGATGTGTCCTCAGGCAGGACTTGAAGGAATCAGAAAGGGAAAAGCAGGCCCTGGGGGTGGGCACTGTGGGCTCAGGGACCCTCCAAGCCCAGCAGATCTGTTCAGCCTCCCTCTGCCTGGCTTTTTCTTCCCAGGAGCCTGAACCCCCAGCAAGCTGTGGGCTGGTGAACTTTGTGAGATAAAGTCTTTGCCTCTGCTTACAAAAGGCACATGCCTGTGCTGCCTCTCATCCTTGGGGAGCTTGGGGGCAGGAATTTACCACTGGAGCTGCACAGTCAGTGCAGGATGATCAGGCAGCAAATATGTGGAGGGAGCACCCCACCTAAACAAAGTCATCCGTAACACAAAGCTGGGAGTCAGGCTGCCTCCTAAGAGGGAAAAGGGAAGGTCTGCAATGTGCTGGTGCTCAGCTCCCTCGACTTCTGCCCACCCACGTGGATGCCTTGACCTGGGACAAGAAACACACGGGTAGTGCTGCCACATCCCCAGTCATGCCGAGGCAAACTGGTGCCACTGGAGAAACAGTCTGATTAATTCCCAGCCTGGGGAATGCACCCTGGATAACACAGGGCTGATGATACCAGTACAGTAGGGACCTGGATGCCTTGGTTTGGAGACAAATTTTGGAGAAAATGCTCTGAAATGAGTGTTTCCTCTAAAGAGAAGGGTTCCAGTAATCTCTTTTCTCAATAAGAAATTAATACCATTGGGTGAAAGTGAAAAAAAAAAACCATCAAAACTGTTTATAAAAAAAAAACAAACAAAAAAAAAAACTAAAAAACAAAGGAGTGCCAACAAGGCACAGAAAAGGATTGAATAAATGCTAGATATCGAAATTTTAAATCCTTAACCCTTAAATTCTGCCGAGAGGCAGGGAGGGTGGCTGCCCCCCTTTGTCTCAGGGAAAAGGGCAACAGGAGCTCATGCAGCCACTCAGGCAGAACAGATGGGGCCTTTTCTGGCATGGTCTCCTCACAGCAGGCAAAGCTGGTGGGTTCTAGTGTCCTTTCCTGTGTTGGTTCAGCTTCTCCAAGGTCTCAGTTCAGGGGTAGTCCCCTGACACAAAAAAATAAAATTAATCAAAGCCAAAACAGTTCAAAAAGCTACCAAGAGAATTCCCAGTACAGCCTCCAGGCTAGGAAAACGGCAAAAAAACTTTCTTGCTTCAAGCTAGCAAAAAAACTGATCCAATAGAAGAAACACTGGGGTATCCATGTGCACACCACAGCCTGAGCACACTGGAGGGGGAGGGTCTGAACCAAACTGCACAGGAGCCCAGGGCTCTCCACCCCACCCCAGATCCATCATAAAGCTACAGCAGCCATTTCTGGGCATAAAGCAGATGATTAGAGAATAAAATATCATCATAAAATCACCCCAAGACATTGGGGAAGCCCCATGTGAGGAAGCCATGAACCGCACACTGGTGGAAGGGACTTCAGTCAGGGCTCACTGACCAGCAGCCCAAAGGCTGGATCTGGCAGTTTATCTGCTTTCCCAGAAAGGCCAGTCTGTCCTTGGGCTGACAGATGGCAGGGCAGAGGGGAGAGACACGAGCCTGGGGTTAGATGGGTCACACACAGTGTTTGTAAATGTGGCTGCAGCAGTTTGGGTCCTTAATCCTCAAGACCTCAGCACAACAAGGACCCACTGGTTGTTCCGGGCCAAAAAGAGCAGTGAGAGAGATGCTACCAGAACTGGTCAGCCCTTTCCCAGCTCTGCTCCCCAGGCACCAGCTGGGGCAGTATGAATTGCAGCAGGCCCATATAAGCTGGTCCCTGTAAAATAAAATATTACTGGCTCAAGAACAGGAAACCCTCAGAACACATACACAGGAAATTGGCACACACCAGGCAAACGTGGAAGCTGTGGATCTCTGGACACCTCTGCCCACCTCAATGCCTCCCATCCTCCCATGTCCTTCCCTTCCTGCAGGCACTGGTTCATCTCAAACACCCCAGGTCATGCTGGGGAAACATTAGGGACAATGGCACAAAGCTGGCACACAGCTCTATTTCTGGTCAAACTGTTTTCAGACTAGATGAGTAGCTGACTGGCCTCACCCTTGCAGGAGAAGGGGCATGAGTGAGGACAGAGGAGACCTTCCCATTTGTGTCCAGCAAGGGTGTTCTCTCATCTGCTTCATTTCCAAAACAAAGGGCAATTCACCACCTTTGGGGTCTTCAGTAATGCAAATGCTGTGGAGAGCCCTTCCCCACCTACTCCTCCTGTCAAAGAATTCCTGCCCCTGCCCAGGTCTTGCAGGACACACCACACCTCTCCTCCAAGTAAGAGATGTTTTCATGGCTGGATGCCTCTGAAAAGACAAGGGCAGACACTCCCCTAGCATTTATTCCTCAGCTGGGTGTGCATCTGCATGTGAACTTGTAGGCAGGCAGGTATGTGAGCGTGTGTTTATTAGTACTAAAAATGCATTTGTCAAAATCTCTAGAGTTAAAAAACAATCATTACGTAATTACACTGAACAATTAACTGATTCATCAGCTAGAGGCTCACCAACAACACCTGAAACCTATCCCAGCCACCTAACAAGGCAGAAGGTGGCACAAACAAAAGCAACTCCCAGAATGTCCTGGAGATTTATGGCCCTGTGCTCTGTCCAGGTAAGAGTAGACACTTTCCATTCCTGGCTGCTGGCATCTTGGAGCTGAAGGCTCTCAGGTGTTACCTGCACTGAGCTGCTGGTTTAAAGTGTTTTGATACAGAAATATTCCTTATGAGTAACCTTTTGGGTCAGTACCATGGCTCAGAACTCCACTAAGGTGCCCGTGATGCTTGGCTTAGACCTTCCCTCTGCTCACCAGGGTCTGTGACCACCATGAATTTACAGAACACTTAAAACTCCATGGAACAACCTGCTCCAAGGCAGCAGAAAAGTTCTGTCACTACCAGTGCCATGGTCTGTATGCTGTGGTTAAGAATTGTCTGGGAGAGGACAGAGACAAAGAATGAAGCTGGGGAAGCAAGTTGAATTATGTCGTTCCCTACCTTCCAAGCAACACTCTAACTTCCATGCAGCACTAACATCTTTTAAAAACAAGCCTCTGGTTCCTTCAAAACACAAGGTAGACAAGGAAGATCACCGCTGCTCTTTCATATACCATGGAATGCACTACCTCCTGAAGAGAGCACCAGAGCTGCTGTAGCCTAGCCCGTGGTGATATAATCTGGCTAGCAAAGCTCAGCATGTGGGCACGGGGGCTGCATTGTGAGCCCGTGAGACAGAGCTCACCTCAGAGGTGAAAAAGACACTGCTGCAGACGGTTACACCAGCAAACCCCTGTGTGTGCAATACCCTCCGTACCACCTGTGCTTGGAAGGCCGGAGCATCCCTGTAGGAAGATGCTGCCGACCGAGTAACCAACCACGCAGCTGATGCCACCAACCGCTGTCGGCCGCTAACCTCGGCCCCGGGAGCACCTGTCAAAGGTGCATCCCTCAGCATGAACAGCACGAGCCCCGCAGCACGACCTGAGGCCCAGCCAGCCTGTGCGTCAGCGGGCACAAAGGCTCGGGCAGCGGCACCGTGAGGAGGCAGGCACCGGAGAGGTGACTCGAGAGACAAGTCAGGACGGACCGGCGGGCGTGGCGAGCAGAGCAGAGGCGGGAGCGAACCCACCGCTCCTCCTGCCCTGCCTGCCGCTCCTCCCTCCCTCCCTGCCCGCCGCCCGCGCTCCAATGGGCGTCGGGGCCGCCCTCGCCCGCCCCNCTCTCCCGGATCTGCTGTCGGAGCCGGCCCGGCGGGAGCGGGACGCGGTCCGTCCCCGGCAGCCGTGCCCGAGACGCTGTCATCTCGCAGGGAGCCGGAGCCATGGCCGAGCATATGATGATGCCGATGAGCCACGGCGGCGCCGGGCTGCAGAGCTACCGCATGGGGGTCAGCGGGCTGCAGGGACCCCCGCAGCACGGGCAGCATGTGCTGAGGACGCTGCCCGCCGCCGCTCAGATGATGCCCTACGGAGGGGCTGGCATGGACGGTGCGATGAGGCCGAGACCCAGCCTCAGCGGACAGATGGGCCACCACCAGATGCCGAACGCGATGATGTTCAATGGCCCGGGGCAGCAGCAGCAGTACATGGGGCCGGTGGGTACCCAGCAGCTCATGGCCAGCATGCACCTACAAAAACTCAACACCCAGTACCAGGGGCACCCGCTGGGCATGAGCAACGGGCCCATGGGTGCCCAGCAGTACAGAGTGGGGCCGGGCCAGCACCCGGGCATGCAGCACATGCCCTCACCTGCACTGACATTGAATGTTATGGACACTGATCTTATAGATGAGGAGGTCTTGACGTCCCTTGTCCTGGAACTGGGGTTGGACCGGATTCAGGAGCTGCCAGAGTTATTCTTGGGACAGAACGAGTTCGATTTCATTTCAGACTTTGTTAGCAAACAGCAACCCAGTGCCATCAGTTGCTGAGGGGCTTTGAGCTCCTCCTTGTGTCTTGGTGGTTTTGAGTTTGTTTCTAACTTTTCCCCACCTGCCATCCTCCTCCCTTCCCCTGCCGTGCCCTGTCCTGGATTCCTGCCCTCCCCAAAGGGACAATCATCGGACACTGGCTTGCAATGGATTGCTTTTCTCTTCTGTGTGTTTTTTCTATGTGGGAGTTTCTGGAGAGGGGGTTGGTGCACCCCGAACAGAAATCAGATCAAGAGCTCCTGCTGTAGAACTGCCTCTAAATGACATTAACAGGATTTCTGGCTTAAGTAGAAATAATGGACTTATGACTTTCCTCAACTAGGCTTGGAGCACAAGAAGCAATAGGCAGCTGGCAGCCCTGCTGGTAGCTGGATTTGCTCGTGGATTCTGTGGTGCCAGTGGAGCTGAAGGATCCTGAGAGAGAATTGTCTCCCTGGTGCATGGTTTGAACCAGTTTCCCCTTGCAGCCATGGGTGGGGTTAGTTATTTGTTGGGATGTTTTACTGTGACAGTAAATAGGTCTTCAGTCTTGTCTGTTCAGCTCGGGAAGGGGCACTTCCCCATAGCAGGCTTTTTTCTAACTCGCAAAAATAAAGTATGCCTTGGGGAAGGGTGTGCGTTTGTGCCTAAGTGTTCATCTCCGTGGAACTTCAGATCTCGGACCTGTACTGCTAATCAGCTGTAAAATTTACCAAGTGTTTGAGGTTGATTCAGGCATGAGGCTTAAAGCTGCAGTCTGGCTCCACTTTTTTCCACCTCTGAAACCAAATAAAGACCATGTAACTGTATATTTCAGTTCTAATCTTATTTATTTTCCTGTGATTATTTATTTGCAAGGGCTCCTTTTGTTATTTGGCTTTGGGACTGCTGGGAAAGATGCCTGGAGAGTACTGCAGCTTTAAGATGCTTGGCTTTGGGAAAAGCAAGCCTGGGATAGTTTTCAAGCTGCTCTGCAGAATAGTCACTTCAACTCGAGGTCGTTATGCTGAACGCTCAGGACTCTAAATCCAACACCTTTCTGAATGTGATAAAGATGACTCGGTTTCCAATTCCCCCGCTCAGAGAAGGTGAGATGTAAAAGCCGGCGGGGTTTGGTTTCCTCCGCTGGCTCTTGTTTCCAGGCTCCGGTGACTCCTGGCTGCTGCTGCCCCCTGGTGCTGCCGGGCCCTGGCAGCCCGGCGAGTCGGAATGTACAGATGGATTTGCGAATAAAAGCTGAAATCTCTCCCGTGTGCATTTGTTCGGTGCCCGTCTCCCGACTGGTGCAGTGTGGACCGCTGGGAGAGGTGTTGCCTTTGCTCCTGTGGTGGGCTGCAGCCCTGGTCACTCGTGTGCCCCACCTGATGCTCGAGTTGGAAGGATTGGGTTTCTAGGATTGGGTTAATGCTTGGAACTAAGTCCTTGAAGAGTGGCTGGGAGGGTGAGATGCTCCTTGTCTGTGCTGAGGAGAAATCACAGATGTGGATGGTGTTCTGTTGCAGAATGGCTGCTTTTGCTGGCTGACCCAGGTGATAGAATCACAGGATGGTTTGGGTTGGAAAGGACTTAAAAAGATCATCTAGAGTTGCTTGGACAAGTGGGTGGTGATTCCTTCTAGACTGAGTGCACCTCTGACAGCTGGGCTACAGCTCTGCTAGCAGCTCTCTGCTGCAGTTTTCTACACCACAAAGCCTCTAAAAATCAAGACAGTCTTTGCTCTCCTACTCTTCCAGGGCTTAGATTTTTCTTTTTAAAGAATTTCCAGCCAGTTCCTTTGCAGAATTGAGGGATATACACAAGTGTTCCTCTCCTGCCCTGTAATAATGGGGCTGTGGATGCTCGTATTGGAGTGGCTGAACCACTTTGAACTGTCAGTGTCCCCTGGTCTTGTTCCTTGCACAAGTCAAGACCAGTCATTGAAGTCCTGTCCTTTTGGTGGTTATGCCTGTATGCAGAGAGCTGGTTAAAAACCAACTGAAGGGGCTTTTGTTGAAGGTGGGAGAGCCCTGCTCAGGCTGTCAGCTTTGTGGCAGTGGGCTGTTGGAGACCTGGAAGAATTTTGCTGTCTCTGTGCAGCTACAGGTTGTAGGTAAGCAGTGAAGGGCTTGCAACCTCGAATAAAAGTAATTCAACCACAAAATAAGCATGTTCTAGGCTGTCAGTCCTTGTTGGGGGGTGTAGGCTCTGTGGTACACACCACTGTAACCTACAGTGTCCCAGTGACAAGTGGGGAGCTGTGTCCAGCCCACGGATGAGGATGAACAACCCAGCAATTTCTGCAGAGCTTTCCCAGGAGCAGGTTTCTGTGTGCTTGGCACTTGATGGCCAGAGGAATGTCTGTCCATCCTCTCGGGGGGCTGTGCAGTGCACTGGGGAAGGTGCTGTTGATTCAAGCCAGAGTACAGGAACTGATAATACCAGAGATGTAGAGTGACTGGGGGTTCACAGCCAGGATTTTCTTGGGAGTCTGTCCCAGCAGGCTCAGCTGAGATTATTTCAATGCTTCTTGAGGATGTCACCCCTTCATTTCCCCAAAAGCCCCTGTTAAGAGTGGTCAGTCTGTGATTTTTTTAGAAAACCCAGGTTAAAACCACTTATCATTTCTGCTAGAGGCCTGTATTTCTGTCTGGGCTGGACTGGACAAGTGCTGTGATCACCTCCTTTGTAATGCTTTCTCAGTTCAGGTGCAGTTCGTCCCCCACAGCTTTGAGCTGCAGGCTCTGTGTGCCTTGATCAGCAAGGACAGCAGGCTCTCTGTGCCCTGGACAGCAGCACAGGCTGCAGCTGGGACAGCTCACCCAGCTATGTGTGCACCCTGCCTGCCCAGCTGCCCTGGCAGGGTGAGTGGCCCCACAACTGGGCAGAGGTGCCCGGTGGCACAAAGGGACAACCCAGCTACCTGGCTCTGCAGGTGAGTTCCTCAAAGGTCACCAAAAATATAACAGGGCTGAGTTCTGCTTGTCCCATCCAGCTGACACTGAGCTCTCCATCCCACCCCAGGCAAGAGGGCAGCAGGGTGACCCCCAAAGCTCTGGAGGGGCTGACAGGCTCTGCAGAGCCCTGCACACTGCTGCTGCAGGCCAGTGCCCATCAGGTTGGGAGCTTTGAGGGCATCTCAGTGAGCTCCTCACATGAGGAGTTTGTGTTTACAGACAAGCACCTCTTCTCTGAGGTACCAGAAGATTATTTTCAGTATTGTGGAAGAAGGGAGGCTCTCAAACCCCACCCTGTCCCCCCACCTAGGCTGGACACTCCAAATAGGTTTTGTAGCTCTTTGTGTGGTGTCCAGGGCTCGAGGCAGCCTCTGGGAGCATGGGAGTGAGAAGGCACAGAAAGACAAGGCCTCTCTCCACATCCCTGTCTCTGACCACGTGCTCTTGGGGTGATGAAGTTTGTTGATAGTGCAGGGTGATGTAGAGTTGCAAAGGTGAAAGTCTGGTGCAGAGCTGGTGAAGGATCTGCTAACAGTGCAGGCAATAACAGGAGCAGTGCCTGGTAAATACAGAATTATGGCTAGAGGGTTAATCCTCCTTGATTTCACACAGTGTTGGCCTCTAAACTAGCTACAGCCACTCAGCAAAGATCTTAGTCTTACAATAAATGCTTCTATGAAAAATCTCAGCTTGCTGTTCAGGGGGAGCCAGACAAGCAAAAGGAAGGCTAGAAAATCATTAGAAGATGAATGAAAAGTAAAATCAAACAGTGAATGCTCTACAGAACCAACAGATAATTCAGCTGCATCCTGTGCACTTCCCATGATGGTGAATTGTCAAAAATTCTGGTCTGTTTATAGAAAAATTATAATGTAAAACTAGAGAAGTGGTAGAGAAAGAAGAATCAACTGAAGCAGAGTAATGTTTCCCAAAAGAAACCACAGAATAGCTTGGGACTCCTCAGTCAGGAAGAAGCTGGACAACAGAAGTTTATAATGTAAATGAAAGGAGAAGGTGACAGGGAATTATTTTTCCCAGGTGTGATGGGAAATATCTGCTGATCTCTGCCAATTTAGCAGAGGCCAGGGTCCACTCTGAGTGAACAGAGGGGTTTCTGCAGGCAATGTGTAGCTCACTGGACATTTCTGTATGACCAAAAATCTCCTGAATCAGAGGTTCCTGACTCAAAAATGGATTTTTCTGTTTGTTTTCTTTTGGGGTGTTTTTTGGGGTTTTTTTTGTTTTGTTTTTTTTCTTTAGGTTTTTTGTTTGTTTGTTTGTTTGTTTAATTCATAGATACATTTTCTTTCAGTGATGTCTTGTGCCAATGAAATCCACAGGGGAGAAATCAAGGTCTTTGTAAGAAGCTTAAGCTCTCTAAGCCCCTCTTCATTTTAAACCTGCCGCCCCCTCACTTTGTTCAGTGCCCCCAAATTCCCAATCATTTCTTGTTCATCTCCACATTAGTAATGATTTTGGATCTCCTGAGATGTTCCCTCCTGAGTGTCTCCCTGTCCACGAATCACTGTGTGTTGTAGATTGTCATCACCTTTTCCTGCCCTGTTTCTAGCTTTATGGGATGGGGGAGGGAACAGCCCTGGTTTAAGCTGTAGATAGATGTGTCATGGATTTCTCCAATGCTATAATTAGGTCTGGTTGTTCTATATTTCAAATGTCGATCACAGAACCACAGAAATATTTAGACTGGAAGGGACCTTTTGAGGTCATTCAGTCCAATCCCCTACTCCAAGCATTCAAAGGCAGGGCAGGCTGTCCAGGGCTTTGTCCAGGCAGATTTTGAAAACTTGAGGGGATGGGATTTGTTTGGAACCTTGTTTTAGTGCTGTACTGCTCTTATTTCTTTCCTAATTTCTCCTTTTCCCTTGGCTCCTGGCTGCCACAGGCACTTAGCTGCTATATTCAGAGACCTGTGCAGAGATTCCAGCTCTCTCTCCTGTCACTGTTTCATATAACACATGACAGGGGCTCTTGTGATTTTTTTTCAAGGCTGCAAAAATGACTCCTTTATTAGAGATTGTTTCCCCTTATATAAAATTTTACACAGTCCAATGTGATTGGTGAAAGAAAAGCAAATTTCTTCATCCACATTGGTCAAATTAGAAGGACATTAAGAAGAAATCTCTCTTCCTAGAAAGAATTAATAACATAGATACCATTACAAAAACATTCCCTTGTGTTTACTACACTTTCCTAGGGAAGAACACCAGAAAACTAGAACATCAGGCCTGAAACAAAACCACACTCTCCCAAGGGTTAATACTGCCCTGTGGCCATGTTTGCATGTACTGGCCTGGGAGGTGGTGTTTGGCCACCTCCACATCTCAAACACAAGAGTAGGGATAGAGTGGAATGCCCTCCTTTGAGAGGCAGTGCTGGAGGGCAGGGGAGCTCAGCCTCCCCCTCCCATCCACTGTCCCCCTCGACCAGCCAGAGGAGCCAGCCCAGGCCTCAGAGTGTGCACACACAGACAAGGCTCTGGCTCCTGCTTGCTGTCTCATCTCTCAAGTGTCTGGGTCACAGGGAAGGATACCACAGTCAGAAAGAGCAATGCAAGGGGCCTTACACTGCAGTCTGGTCTCAGGCCTGAAGTCCTGGTTTTCTAAAGTTCTGGTTTTCTGATGTTTTAGTTTTCTGAAATTCTTTCCCAGGGAAAGAACACAAACACCAGGAATGTTATTATAACAATATCCATGTGTACATTTCTTCTGTGAGGAAGGGTCTCTCTTGCTGTCCCTCTGGTTTGGCCAGTGTGGGTGAAGAAGTTTGTCTTTCTCTCACCAATCAGAGTGGTCTGTGGAAAATTGTATATAAGGGAGAATAATCCCTAATAAAAGTGATATTAGCCTTCTTGATTTGGAGTCTGTGTCATGTGTTACAGAAACAGTGACACTGCACCACTCCCCAGGGCCAGGCAGGCAGGATCCCACTGGGGAGTATTCCTAGGGAGTATTCCCCCTTTGCTGAACCCAAGTCCCTAGTGAGCAGGGATTCCCAGGAGCCTCCACGTGCCTCTGCATGAATAGGGATTAGGGAAAGCAGCTCTTTGCCAAATCCAAGTGATATTCCAGAGACAAAGGACTAAGCCCACAGTAAAAGCTTTGCAATTGACTGCTTTCGCAAGCTCTGATCCCAGCCCAGTCCTCAGATCAGCCTTTGCCCCTGAAGCAGAGGGAAAACAGGGATCTGCACCTCAAGTCTTTGATAGCATGCTGCTGTTTAGAAAGCCAGTGTTACACTGTGGTGCCTCTCGGCAGTATTTGCACGCTGAGGGGCTCCTCTGAGGCATGTCGTTGTTCAGCACGTTACAACACTCCCGATTTTCAGAGCCTGGTTACAGTCTGCCGTTAGGTTGCTTCATCATTGCTACATCAAGGTATGGACCAAGTCCTGCTTTTCCTGTTTCAACTGTAAATACAAAATTCAGTTGATTGCAAGGCACTGTAGGGAGTTGAGGAAAGTTTTGACAAGTCAGCCAAGTCCCGTGGCAGTGGATGTGTGCAGCTCAGAGGCAGTGGGACCTTTCATGTGCAGGGGCTGTGCTGCATCCTGGAGCCTCTGGATGGATTATTAGTTCCTTTCCAGATTTGCCAAAAATATCCCTGAGTTCACATTTCCAGGGAATTCTGCAAGTTCAGCTTGCTACAAACATTCATGACCTGCTCATGACCACTGAAATACCAGGGGGGTGAAGAGACCTCAATGCAAGAGTTTTCTGATCTCCCTCGCTGTTGGCTCTGATCCATCCTTGCTGCTTCAGCTGCAAAAAGAAAGCAGATTTGCCCATGGAAATCTGGCTCTCCGTGCATGCTGAAGAGCTGTGTGTCTGCCCCATCCTTTCTCCAACCCTCTGCACACCTCTGCCTTTCTTCAACAGCACAAAACTCCAGAAGGGGATAGAGGGTTTTATGTAATTCTTTAATTCTCAGCCAAGCCCCTGTGACAGGTGTTTTGCCAGGCACACTGGCCTTCTGTGCCAGAGCCACAACCAAAAGCCATCACATCTCTACAGGTGGGAGAACACAGGTAACACTGCAGTACTGTGAGCAAGCCTGGTTTGTCATGAGGGCACAGCTAGGTAAGGGAAGGAATAGGAGTTTTAATAATTAAACTTAGCTGTAGCTTCCTCAGAGTTTCTGGCAGGGTTCAAAAGAGGATCCCAGTGTTCCTGAAGGAAGAGGAGCTCAGCACTGCCCACAGATCCAGTGGCCTGTGGGGGCAAAACCAGGGAGGGAGGGAGAGTGTTACCCAGCATGTCAACACAAACTGGGTAAACCCCAAAGAAAGGCATCTCATGGAGATGAGCTTTGAAGGAGTCTATTTCTCTCCTTTCACAGGTGTTGGGAGGAATGGGTTAAAAGAAGAAGACTGATGAGGAGAATTTTAAATGCACAATTGACCTTGCAGCTGGGAATAACCCTTGATAAAGCAGTGTAAGCAGCAGACTGGTGTTCTGCCAGCATGGACCAAGTTTGTGTAGCCCTGCCTGGGCTTTGCTTTGGGGATCCCTGGGACAGCTCGGTAATGGGAATAAATTCGCCCTTTGTGCTTGAGCCATGGGTTTGTGGCTGTCCCGACTGCCTGCCTGTGCTGACTCACAACAGAGAAGCAAAGTTAGCCAAGACTCCAAGGCTGTGTTTCAGACTTCTTGGAGCAGCCAAATCCCACTGCTAGTGTGAGGATGCAGTGAGCACTGCACTGTTCAGCATCTTGGAAAGACAGAGCTGCAAGTGCTCCTGATCTCTGCCCGTGCACCTTGGGGATCTGTGCCTTTGGACAAGCCCAGCTGTGGCACACCTTAAAGGCACAACTGCCACAAATGGCCAATTTCTCCTGCAATGCCTTTGTAAGAATTCAGGGCTGTGAACAACACCAACCACACAGCCGAGGGATTTAGGGCTGAATTAGGTACTCACTGAAGTTTGACATTTCCAAAGAGTTACTACAGGCTGCTGGTACTGGAGCGTGCCTCCAGCAGATGGGCTGCAAGACGTGCTCTATTCACCCCTGTCTGAAGGATCTCTGGGTGAGCTCAAGGCAGCAAAAGAAAAGCTGCAAGAATCCCTGTCCCCTGCAAGGGAAGGCTCGGCACCACAGGCTGTTTATAAATAGCCAGTTTCAGGAAAAGGCCCTTTCCGTTCTGGTGTCAGTAAGCTGTAAAGGATAAACAGCTTTCTGAGCTGAAAAAAGTCCTCCTTATCTTCCCATTCGAAACCTGCCCCCACGTGCTCAACAAGCTCCAGCATTTTGGGCAATGCTGGGGTCCCCTCAGCCATCGTAGAGGCAGGCAGGAGACCCTGAGTCACATCCTCCCCAGGAATGGTTGTGGCACTTTTGCCGTGGCCACCAGGCAGAAGGCAGGCTCGTTAGCTCAGTATGTGCAATCAGGGCCCTCATTTCTGGACTGCTGACCTGGGTTATGCTCAAAAGGTGTTGAGCAAACTGGAATAGTGCCCAGAGTGTGATGTCTCATTAAAGGACACTACCACACTTCCACAAATCACCTGAGCTGGACTAGGGGTTAAAACGTGGAATCCCAGAGGAAAAACAGGTGAATGCTCTGCCGGTGTGAGACTGGCAATAACAGAGCTGGGAGCAATGTGAGGGAGCCTGCAGCTCCTGCTCTCAGAACTGGGCAGCTCAGCCCAGCAGAGCCCCATGGGAACTTCTTTACGGACTTGTCAAACTCAAAATAGCACTCAGAGCTCTCTAGGGAAATCACAGTTTCTGGAATCTTGGCACTTTATGGAAAGCACACCCTCTCTTTTCCTTTTGTCTTCAGCCTTTAGCACCCAGGACTACTCTGATGCCCGGTGGCAAAGGGGTTGGAAGGGACAGGAGAGTATCACCGTTGGTAGGGGTGGAAGGGAAGAAAAGCCCTGTATATAGCTGGATCCATTGCCACAGCAGCATCTTAAAGTCAGCTCTTTGGAGTAGGCAGTGTAAAGCAGATCCGAGTGCGGACAGGTGTGATCAGCCTGTCCCCCCATCCCAGCACGGCTGTGCCCAAAGGACGAGGGACGCTCAGGTACTGCGGAGTGATTGCTTGGGGGCCGTCGGTGAGGACCGCGCCCTGCTACGGGCACCGCTAATCAGCTGTGGTGCTGACAGAGCCAGCGGGGGCAGGAAAGGCCCGCGGCCCCCGGGGCCACCCGGAGCCCCCCGGGGCCACCCGGGAACTCCCGCGGGGCGCTGCTGCCCCCTCGCGGCACCGGGCGAGAACAACCGGCCAGTGCGGGCCCAGCGCCGCTGGAGAGGAGAGAGAGGAATACGGGATGGG
>VXBS01003315.1:456135-470397 GCA_013400255.1 Sitta europaea
TCCGAGCCGCCCGGTCCCCCGCGGCTCGCTGATGGGGAGCCGCTGCTGTCCCAGGGATCTCGAGTGGCTATGGGAAGGTGTGGCTCTCCCCTCGGCGTCCTGCTGCCCCAGCCGGATATCCCTAAGAACGCTGTGTTTCACTTGCTTGGTTGTAGTTAAAGTTATCGGTATTGGATGATAATCATAGAAATCTCAGTACTGATCGCTGAAATGCTGCTCGTTAAAGCAGTCGCATCCTGGCGAGTCTTTGATATAATCCTTCCTAAGGATACAGCCATTGCGAAAAAAGACATTAATTGTTCAAGTGCCCATGCAAGTTTTTAAGGGCAAGATCAGTTGAACTTGTTGGTTCCTCAGAAAACTGGTGACTTCTCTGATGATACAAAGCTATTTATGTTACTGAAAGTGCTTTGCTCAGTCATGTTCATTTCTCCTTGGTGTAGGAATTGCTGACTTGCTTCAAAGTTTGCCAAATAGCATGGCTTGTTGAGGTTTTATCCCTTTTTTCCCCTTTATATTTTTTCCTTTCCTTCTTCCTTCTGTGGGATTTCTTTGAGCCTCCTGTTCTAAGCAGCTCAGCTTCTCTCTCTCATAGGAGAGGCTTCTGCTGTCTCATGACCTGCAGCCATCCTATCAAGTTATCAAGTTAAACAAAATAGCCTTACAGTTTTATCGAGGTGGGTGGGAGCACACAGAACATCTGACTTACTATTACAGTAGTTAACTTTATTACACACTCTATTAAAGCTTTCCATTCAAGCCTTAGAGAAAAAGATATATTGAAGCCTTAAGGCTGTCCTCATTTCTTCTTCCCCTGTAAAGAGAAGAGCAGGCAAACAGTACACACAGCTGAGTGCTATTCACTTCTTGGGGGAGTCTCTGTGGAGTGAGCATTTCACACAAAAAGTACAGAAAACCAGTGGCCTGAGTTGAGTTGTTTGCTCAAGTAATGTAGCAGACTTGAAGCTAGAGGAGAGATTGAAGTGTTTCAAGAAATCTTAGCTGTAAGATAGTGAGTATGTGGAAGGCTCTACAGCCTGAAATTAAAAGGGCTTGGAGATTGAAAGCTGTTGACTGAGGAGCTCTGTGTATTGGTACACACCCACTATCCAAAGAATAAAGAGCTCCAGCCTCTTCCTTTCGTTTCCCAGACCCTTTATTCTCATTTTGTGTAGACTGTGTGT
Source organism: Sitta europaea (assembly GCA_013400255.1). Taxonomy (NCBI): domain Eukaryota; kingdom Metazoa; phylum Chordata; class Aves; order Passeriformes; family Sittidae; genus Sitta; species Sitta europaea. The sequence goes on from VXBS01003315.1 coordinate 457,320, forward strand.
GTTGCTGTTGGCAGAGCTAAACTAAGCAAAGCAAACTGCTGAACCTGGCTCAGGGCAGAACAGACGTTGCCTGGCCATGGGACTGTGCAAGATTCTCCCCATGCAGAGAGAAATAAGTCACAGAGTGTCTGGACATTGTGGCACAAGTGCTGTTTGCCAAGTCCTCAGCATCCACAGGTCAAGTGCAGTCCTTGTGCCGTTTGTCACCAGCTTGACTGTGAATTTCTCTGACCTTCCTGTGTCTGACAGAGCTGTGAAATATGTGCAGCCTTGCTTGCTGGAAGCCAAGCTCGGTGTATGAGGAGTTGCCAACCAACTCCTCACAGTATAACATAACAGAAGTCTGAAATTCCAGGTGAGAGTACACTTGGTGGATGTAAAAGCTAATTACTGGCTAATTACTGATTAACTCGTATTGCAGCTTTAGCTGAGCTGCCCTTGTTATAAGCCATTGGACATCCCTTTAAAAGAAGTGGCCATTGTAGGGATCTGAGGCTTCTCCAGCAATACATTTAATCAACTACAGAGGCTCCAGGCTGGAAGCAGAAGTTACACAGGAGGGTGTCTCTGAACTGGAGGAAACTCCTGTTAATAATTCAGTTCAATTCAGTTGCCTGTGGAAGTGTATTAAGGTGATCCTCCTTGGTCTTGCCTCTCACTGCCTGATGTGATAGCACAGATTTCATTATTGATTTGGGACAATCAATCTTTGTGCTGCTGTTGTAAGTGCTGAGCCCAGCATTTCAGAAATGATGAAAATTGTGCTGCTGCAGAATAAAGTGGATCAGCTTCTTGATCTGTCAGAACAGAATTCTTAAGGTAGAGGGAGTGGGGAGAGAAAATGTACTTGCCTTTCAGGTAGGTTAATGGTTTGATGTGATTCATTGTGTGGTTTCATGATCATGAGTGCCTACACAAAGAAAATAGTGGGGAAATTTCAGAGAGAAGGGAGGAGGTCTAAAATATCTCTCTATGCTACAACATGATTTCAAATTGACAAAGGAAAACTGAGGTGCACATTGCTATCTCTTGAAATATTGTTTGTGTCAGTATTGAGAAAGATTTGGACTATTGAGAGTAGAAAAAAGGTCTGGGACAGGGGACATTTGAAAGTAATAACAACACTTGGCATTTTCTTTTTATTTTTTTTAACAGAGCACTAATAATTTAAGTAACTTAAAAATAATGTAAAAGTGGCAATGCAGCATAGTGAAGTTTTTCTGCAGCAGTGATAGCCTAAAATACTGAAATAGCGAGGCTGGTAGAAACAGCTCTGTCAGTTGGTCTAAAAAGGTTGAGGGAAAGGGTTGCCCAAGCTCTTAGCTCCACTGACTTCTCTTCAGGGTATCTGTGCCTCACTCTCACTATCTCTTGTGTGGAAAAATAGTTTGTTAGGCTGGATCATGTATAGGTGGGGGTGTTTAAAATATGCTTTGCATTTCACAGAATCCCAGAACTGCTGGATTTGGAAGGGACCTCTGGAGTTTCTCTGGTCCAGCCCCTCCTGAAGCAGGTCCCCCTGAGCAGGTTGTGGAGTCCAGACAGGGTTTGAATATCTCCAGGGAAAGAAACTCCACAGCTTCTGTGGGCAGCCTGTTCCTGGGCTGTCACCTTCTCAGCAAATGAATTTTTTGTCATCTTTAGATGGAACTTCCTGTGTTTCAGTTGTGGCTGTTGTCCTGTGTCCTGTCTGGACATCAGTGAGGAGAGTCTGGCCCCATCCCCTTGGCATCCCCCCATAAGATGCTTGTGTATATTTAAAACAAAGAATGTAAGTCTTGCCTTACTAGGTTAAGTCAGATACTGAAATTAATATAACTTTCAGCTTTCTTTTAGGGAAAGCTAAAAGAATACATTCAAGAAGGAATAAAATATGTTTTAACTTATCTTACTAACTCATCTTGTGATCTCTTTATCTTCAGCTGCTCAAATAAAGAATTTGATGAGCCAGCTGGGAACCAAGCAGGATTCCAGCAAGCTTCAGGAAAATTTGTGAGTATTTAATGAGCAAACATTGGTATAGATGTTCTTTCATTTCTGTCTGTGTTCTTAGGGACAGTGGGTTACTTGCTTTGGAGTGATGCTTTCTTAGATAAATTTAATACAGTCCTACAAACCCAGAATGACTAGCTGCATTAAGCAGTTTACTGGACAAATTAAGGTGTTTCTGCAGGACTCTGAAAAAGCCATTCAAAACTGCTGAGTAAGAACAATTCTTTCTGTATTGTTCATCTATATATTTTTTCTATAGTTTCTTCTAAAAGTAGTAGTAGCTCAGCCATGCCTTAGCATTAGCTGTCCTCTGAGGAGCAGTTGGACTAGCTTCACTCATGGTTCAGGAGAAATGAATGCCATACCAGGTATTTAGTGCTCAAATAACACCAGTAAGGAAAAACAGTCAGGAAGCCCCAGAACTCGTGAAAAAGTAGCTTGTAGTACAGATGGATTTAGGCAGTAGAAGGATTAGCAATTGTATATGGCAGACAAAATGTCATATGTAATTTTTTCAGAAGAATAATATGCCAGTGGGAGACAATGTAGAAGAATTTAAACAGATCTAGTTCAAACTGACCCCTGGAGAGACTGTGCGGGGGCTCTCTGTGTCTGTGCATCTTTTACAAAATTGTGGAACATAAATAGCTCATTATGGAAAGAATGATTTCTGAGGTCATCAAAGAAACTTGAAAGTACATTCTTCCACTCTCTCTTCATGTGACATTGCCTTGGATCTGTGAATGCACAGTTATCCTGGTTTTTATGACAGTGATTTTTGGATGAGTTCATGACTTGTGGTGGAAGATACATGTACCACATTTGAAGGATGAGATCAGAGTCCAATTGGGAGAAAAAGGGATTTGTTTCCTTGAGCTGCTCAGTTGACTCAATCTCTATTTAATCAGCAGATTAAAGAATAAATCACTGGTGACCAAACAAATGCCTTCCCATTTAACATCACTGCATGATCTCTCCTCTTTGGGGTGACAGTGGCTGACCCCACAAATTGTCAGCAGCATACCAACTTGCTGAAATGCATGGATGGTTTGTTTATACAGTTTATACAGTTACACAATAATGGGGCCTAAATGCCTTGATTTGTGAGTCCATTGGGCCAGGCAAGTGACTTTCACTTAAGCATCTTGTACCTATTGAATGCAAAAGAAATTGCTTCTGGTTATGGTATTTTTTTCTTCCTAGTTTACAGTGTAGATTTTATATAATAGTATTAGATTGTTCACAACAATGGCTTCATATTGCAATACTGTTGGAAAACATAAAGGCTCAAGGGAAAGCCTTGCAATTCCTGAAGTAGAAGCTGGATTGTTCTTCTTTCTGACCACTGTTTTTCACAAAAGTGAAGAATTTAATATCAGAGTCCCTGTACTTTTTTCAAATGTACATTTAACCAATGGTGTTAGTGGTTGTCAAGTGAAGAGTTAGCTACTAATTGGTACCATGAGGAATTCACCATTAAAGAGGGATTATGTTCACTGAATAAAGTTGTTTCTCTCTTATGCCTTTGGAAAAAAAGATATTTTTAAGCTACTGAATTATACCAGTTAGCAGGGAAAAAATAAATTAATTCAATCTTTTTCTAAAAATGTAGTCCAGAGTCAAGCTGATGTTAAAAAAACAAAGTACATCTCTGATCCTTTAGGTTGAAAAAACCTACTGTAAAGCTGTATGATCTCAGAACCCCTATTTAGTTATTATTCTGGATGCTAAAATGCTCAGTGACTGCTTTTGAGGTAGATCTTGTGTAACTGCTTTTGAACTTCTGTTTCAGACAACAGCTGCAGCACTCTGCAAACCGCCTTGCCAAAGAGACCAATGAATATCTAAAGGAGCTGGGCTCTCTGCCCCTTCCCCTCTCTGCTTCTGAACAGGTAGGCAGGCAGAATTTGCTGGACATATTTTTAGATCACTCATTTAGTGAAACTAGGGTAGACCACAGTGTCACAGAGCCTGAACTGGCACAGCTGAAGAGACAGCAGCCTTTTGCAATGAAGGATGATGGGGAAGCAGAGAAACTCCTTAAGCTGGCTGCATCCTGGCTGCTTATGTGGCACTGGGGAAACAATGTTTCCCAGGAGCAAATAGGTATAAAACTTCCCCACATAAGAGGCCCTAAATGTTGGGGGAGAATTCAGTATGCAATTCTGGTTTTCTGAGTAAATTTCTGTAAAATAATCTTGTTTACAAAGCGCCTGGTGGTGCAAAGTAGTGTTTTAGGGTAAGAATTCAGAGCGAACTGCCTGTCAGTATGAAACGTGAGCATGCCAGGAAGCTTCCCCTTGCATGTGATTTATTAGTGATGGAGGGGGGGAAGCTGACTCACTTTGCTTATATTTGAGTAAAACAAAATATGATGATGCAAAGGTTATGGTTTTCTCTTACCAAAGAGAGTTCCTGCTCCCTGTGGGATAGGGGAGGGACACTCCTGTGCTGCTAGTGTCAATTCACCACTGCCTGCTTTTGGGGTGCTGTTGTAGGATGATCTGGGGATGTGGGTCAGCAGATGTTCTCTTGGGTTTAAGGTTTATATGCCAGTTGAAAGCATGGCTATGCTTTGCTGGTTGGTTCAGCAAATATTTTTCAGTTAATCTTTGGTGAACAAAATCCTGTCATATGCATCTCACCAAAAGCAGCCCAGGGAAAATCAGTCAAAATCTGCAAAAGCTGGAATCAGCATGCTGAGGATCTGCTCTGGCAGAAGGGTTGTTGCTTCCAGAGGGTTCAGATGGAAACTTCAATGTGTTATGAGGCTGCTGTAATGGTTTATTATAGAAAAAACATAATTGAAAAGATTTATATGCTTGAAATGATTGTTGAATTGGTACAAGCTCATTGCAGGATTACAGTCCTGGAAATCCCACAATTTGAGCCAGCTGTTGCAAATCTCTATCAGAAAACACAAGAACTGACCTAATGTGGTCCTTGGGACAAGCTTTTCCACAATTTCTTATTTCCCATCACTGGAATGTCACAACACTTGAAGGAGATGTCCTGTGGAGACTAAATTAATTTGCATTGTAAAATGAATATGAAAAGGATTGTTGCAACTAATGTATTTGGAGAAAAGATAAACTGAAATGGTTATCAGGACTAAGGATGTTATCTGATTTAATACCAACAGGCTTGTAGTGTGGCTTGGTTGGGGGAGACAGCTTAGAAGACTGGGCCAATGGTTTCATTAGTTCTGGAAGTGTGGGGCTTCCTGTATTTGTGTGGATTTTGCTAAATACTATGAGTTTGGCCAAATTAAGGAATGGAGGGAAAAGGCACAGTAGGTAAATGAAAGGTATGTAGTTAAATGTGGTGAATTATTGGAATGTAATTAGAATAAAAGTAATGGTGTACCTCAGACTTTGAAACTAGGTTGAAATTGGAGAGCCTTGTTCCACAAAGCTGTCCTGCAGTTGGCAAGGCATGGAGCACTGGTTTAGGGAATTAAAACATGGTGGGCTTTTTGTTCTATGGCACCAAATCTATATTCACTGGCACCAAACATCACTGAATGCCAGCATTCTTTGTTGTTATTGTGGTTATTGTTGTTGTTATGATGTTTTTTAAGTCATTTTATAATGAATGGCAATGTCTAAACTCTTGTTTGTGCTTCGATTCTTCAGCGCCAGCAGAGGCTGCAGAAGGAACGATTGATGAATGACTTCTCCACAGCCTTAAACAATTTCCAGGCAGTGCAGAGGCGAGTGTCAGAGAAGGAAAAAGAGACTGTAGCAAGGGCAAGAGCTGGCTCCCGGATCTCTGTGAGTGTTTATGGGAATTTTGGAGCAATAGAGTGAACTGTGAGTCTTCTGAGAGGTCTTATACCTGCCTTCCAACCTGTGTACTGACACCTGACTGAGTGAAGCTGAGGCCTTGGTGCAGTAGCTTTCCATCCTAGGTGGTGGAAGTAATCTCTCACTTCAGTGTGCTCCAGTGTCACTTTAGAGGAGGGAAGGAATCCTGGTAGTTGAAAATGCTGCAGAAGGTGAGATGGGGAGTCAAAGCATAGTGAATAGTAAAGTATTGCAGGCTGCTCTTCACTTCGTGTCAGCCCTATGCTAGAAAATTGAAAACTTCAGATGGAAGGTTGCCACACCTAAAATTACATTTCAAATCTCACACTGTATTGTTTTATATTCTTATAGTTTCTGTCCTGCTAATATCTCCAATGTATGCTCATGTTATGTTTTGACAAACCCTCGTGGCTACTAAGAATTCATAATAAAATGGACAGTGAAAGCATTTCTCTCATCTTCCCTCAGGGCTTTCTGCTAGCTCTGCATTCTTAATTTCTGCAAGGGAACACATTTATCCATTGAATTATGCTCTAAATTTTTTGCTTCATGTTGGGAAAGGAGGTTTCAAACATTGACAGCTGATCCAAGAACATGGACTGGCTGCTTTCAATCATTGAGTTGCCTCTGATTTGCAGAGACAATCTGAATCTAAAAACTAAATCTAAAGATGAAGCTAAAACTAATCTTACTATAACCTGAGTTAAATCTGAAAGCTGCAGTGACAGTGGCATTTTCCAAGGACTCTGGACAGTAGGTGTCTTGGTCTCAGGATGCTGCTGGTGATTTTGTGCATGGTCCTGCTAGTCTGTGAGCAGTGACTCATTTCTCTTTTCCAGGCTGATGAGCGCTTCAGAGAAGAACAGCTTGTTTCATTTGATAGGTAATAACTTCTTGTGTACTTGAGGTTTTCACTACATATAACTAAAGTTTTTATGCTGTGATATATTACTGTAACTTGGGCCAGGCTCTGCTGGCTGAATGCAAAGTAAAAAGAGTTGGAAAGCAACTATTACAACTCATGTAACATACTATGTAAAAAACTGCATGTGACAGTATTTTATCCTCCTTAAGTACAGATTGTGTGATTACTACCCTGGGGGGAACAGTAGTGCCCTTAGGGTGTGGCAGCTGGAGCTCCTGGTGTTCTGGCCTGTAAAAACAAGATTATTAGACAGAATTTCACTCACTGTGACTCCTTCCACAGAGAGCTGCATATTTATATCATGGGTTTGGATGTTGTCTAGCAGCCCAGTTGGAGCTACAGCAGAATAGCAGATGAGGCTGCCTAAAGTTCAGAAGTCCAGGACATTGTGCACTGGCAAACTAATCCTGGAATGTGCACAAGACAGCATTACTGTCACCTGTCAGTCGGTTGTACTGCTTCTGCAGTAACAGTGTGCCCTTGTAGAATGTTCCATCAACTCTACAGTGTGGTGAGGAGAGCCTGAGCCCCTCCAGGAGTGTCTGTGATTAATGTGTCTACTGGGCTGAAGTCTATTGGCCCTGTCTCTATAAATCCTTTCACTTTCTGAATCAAGAGACCTTGCTTGCCTGTCTCATCCTTCCTCTGCAAACTGCCTGGTGTGTGTCCCTTTGTTGGTCCTGGGCTTTCACTCTGAGCCAGGGTGAAACCCCAGGTGTTCAGTTATGCAGGTGCTGGATGGGTTTGAAGGCCTTGCACACTAAAGCAGTGGGACCCAGAGACAAGAGGTGATGCACACAGCAACTGTTCCACAGTCAAAGCTGTTCTTGTGTGCTGGGTGTCAGAAACTTCTGCTTTTGAGATTTGCAAACCCTATGGTCATCTCAGAGCTGAATCACTGGAAGGGTCAGCTGTGCCTGACCTATTCATGTAGTTTATTTTCATTTCTTTTGGCTTGTTTAAGGCTTTAAAACTTACTATTTGGTGTTGTACCGAACACTGGACTGGTACAATGTTTTCTGGCACACTTCTCTATTGAAAAGATGGAGATGTTGCCCTTGAAGAACATTCTAAGCTGAACATAGAGATGGCCTTGTATTATAGATGCTGGCTCCACTCTAATTGATGTAACTTCTGCAGCAGTTGTGAAGAACCAGCTCATCAGGAGAGAGGTAGACTGGGATGCAGTTACTTGAGTTTTAATACCTCTTTTGGTGTGTAATTTAATTCAAAGTTCCTACTAGACTAATGAATTAAAATACTAAAATGCTTTAGTCTTCTCTCCAAAATTCCAGATAGGCAAGAATCTTTGAATCCAGATGTTTTTCAGGTGTTCTTCTGTTCTGTTAATGTGTTTGCAGTCTACATTTTATCAGAACTTTCACCCTGATTTCTCCCTTTTGGAGGGATGGTAAGAAGCAAGGAAGGTACAAGTATTTTTTTAAAAACCAGAACTGAAATAGGCAGGTTTCTTCTATAATGCTGTAGATAACTTGTATTCTAGAACAGAGTGTGCTGTGCATGAAGCTGCTTTCCAATGTCTTCACATTGCCTGATCTGTCTCTTTTTTCAATTGTTCCAATTTGTGACTGGTCACAAATCATCCCTGTCCTTGTACAGAGGGACAGGGCCAAGAACCTGGGAGTTGTTCTGTAGGAAACTCTTCAATTTTAACTTGTTTTGCCATAAAATGCAGCATGGAAGAGTCAGAGAGACACTGATTTTCCCTCTCTTCGCAGTGGTGAAGATTGGAATCAGATGCAGTCTCAGGAAGAAGATGTGGCAATAACTGAACAGGACCTTGAACTCATTAAAGAAAGAGAAACTGCAATCAGGCAATTAGAGGTGACCAGTCTATCCTGCACAGTTACCAGTACTGGGAGATAAATCAAAGGATGCAGTGTTCATTAATGGAATGGGCTGAGGAGAGATGATGGTGGAGGAACAGAGTTCCTCCTAGAGAGGATTGATTCCAAGATAACCTCCCTGCTCCTCTTGAAGGAGGTTCATTTTCCCTCAGTGTTGACTGGTAATCCTTCAGATATGGCAGGAGCAACTCATGTTACAGTGTTCAAACTGTGCTGATTGCTGGTGCGATGAAACAAATGTTCAGTAGCTGGAGTATTGTAGAGGCTCCTGTGTGAATCCCAAGTTGCACAGGTAGTACCATCAGTCACCTCAGTCACTGAGTGCTGGTGTCTGTTCTGGCCCTTTGAATGATGGACTAAGAATGAGGATTTGAAAATATTGTACTCAGTGTTTGTTGTAACTTGTTAAACTGTTCTCCCCAGGCAGACATTTTGGATGTCAATCAGATATTTAAGGATTTAGCCATGATGATTCATGATCAAGGAGATATGATTGGTAAGTGCATTTGGATAATAAGTAGTTTTTTCTTGATTCAGTTACATGTTTTGCCTACACAGATTAAATATTTCAGTATTTTGCATTATAAGTATTGTATTTCTTGCTATAATTTTTAAACTGAAGCTCTGAATTTTTTTTGCAATGAGTTCTCTTGTTTTTTCCATAGATAGCATAGAGGCAAATGTGGAAAGTGCAGAAGTCCATGTGGAAAGAGCCAGTGAGCAGTTACAGAGGGCTGCCTATTATCAGGTAAATTCTGTGAGCTTGCTTGCTTGTCAGTGTATGGTTGAGGAGTAATGAAACAGGCAGAGCAAGACACTGAGGACTGCAGCACACCAGACCAGTTATGAAAAACAGCTCATGCAAGCTGGCATTCATTCAAAATTGGCTGCAAGGAATATATAAAGCACTTGAGTCAAAAGCATGGTATTGAAATTCACCTTCTACTCTAGAGTAGGTAGAGTCTGAACACTCTGCAAGCCTAAGTGTTTACCTGTCTTTGTTGTTGTTAGGAGTTAGCAGAAGAAACAAGAACAAATTATGATGTTGTATCCAACTTGTAAACATCTCAGCCAAGACACTGACATGCAAAAATCTGTCTTGGGTAACCCTGGTGACCAGGATTTGCACCACTCCTGTCCAGCTGCTGAGTTTCTGTCCCTGTGCTCCCTGTCCCACCAAGTCTTGCAGTGGCTCTTACTGCTGGATGGTAGCCAGTGTTCTCTGCAGGTTCCTTTCCTCATCCTTGTCCTGCAGGTCCAGCTTCTGTGAAGGGGTAAGGCTTTGCTGTAGTCAGTCCCATTAGTGCTGGCACTTCAGGCTTCCACACCAATACTGGACCCTTCCAGGCTGTTAATGGGGGGTACTGGAAGGCAATAAACTCCAGTGTTCTGGAGTGCAAGGGTGGGAATGTTGCTTTTGCCATCTGGCAGCGTGGAGTAGTATTGTCTCTCTCCATGGCTTCTTTGCCAAAGTTCTGAGGTATTTATAAATCTCAGTTTGGGAGCTGTTGGACATGTTTCACATGCTTTTTTTTTTCTGGATGGAGAAAGAAGTGGTTTTATATAACTACTCTCAAATCCTTAGATGCCAAATTAAAAATATTTGGTGTATGTAGATGGACTGTAGTTTCCTGTGATGAATAAAGTGAGCAAAGCTGTAAAATCCAAGTCCAGTAACTGTACATGAAATCATTTAAATTGTAGAAATGCAACACCAAACCCAACTGGCCAAGGGGAGATTGTATTGGAGAAGTGCTTAGGAATTTAATTAGGATTACATGAAAATTCTAAATAACTAGAAGGTTTGGCCTTCTCTGAGGCTTGTATTTTCCTCAAGAGAAGCAAAACCTGTCACATTTTCACTTAACTGCATCTTTTAGACCACTGCACTCCTGAAATTAAAAACATTCATCTGTAGAATCATGGAGTTTAAGGAACACATAGAAGTGTTCAGACTACACTGGTTACTTCTCTCAAATAACTGTGAGTATCAAGTGCTCTTGTTCACCCAAGTAAGAACATGAATGGCAGCCTTGCTTTTTTCTCAAGTGTTCCTGGTGTCAGTGGCTTTTTTTTTCTTCTCTTATTAGAAGAAATCCCGTAAGAAGATCTGTATCCTGATTCTTGGCCTTGCTGTGGCCTGTATAATCATAGGACTCATTATCTGGAGGACAACAGCAACATGAACTCTTCCCATGGAACCCAGTCTCACTGCTGAGATTTTTTCTGTCAGAGCAAACAGGCTGACTTAGTCTCGGAGATGAATTGACCACCCTGAGAGAGCACAAGTTGGAACTACTTCTAGTAATAGATATTAGCAACTAATGTGCAAATAACTAGTATTTGGAATTAGTGAACCATGGAGACAGTATTTATCAGTTTATATACAAATTATATTGTTTTATGTAACTAAAATCTTGTGGTTTTGCTTTCTGTAACGTGTTATTCCCTGTCCCAGCTGTATGCTGAAGTGTGATCAATAATTGGAGATGTCTCGGTTTTGACAAGTCGCACAACTTCAACATTTTGTGAGTGTAGGTAACTTTGTTGGAGTGGAATGAGAGTGACTTTCAAAGACAGCCCACCACCAAATCACATTGTGTAAATCCAGCAGTTTCTAAAGTTTCCAGCATCTGCCCCATGGTTTTATTGTCTCCACGTGGCTGTGGTTCTAGACTCTTGAAGAAAAGGATATTGTCACAGATTTGAGAGGCAAGGAGGGTGTGCATGGATGATAATTTGAACCTCTACATGCTGGTCAGTTTAGCCTTGAGACTCATAACTCTGTTGTTTAATTTTTTTGGGTGTGGTTGGGGTTGTTTTTTTCACAAAATGCATCACTTGAGGACAGAATGTTCTTTGACTTAGAGTCTAACAGTGCAACCTCCTTAGACAAACTAGCTGGTTGCTTGCTAGTGGACAAATAAATTTCTTCCAATGTTGACTCAAGCACTAAATATAAAAAGTTTAGCTGCTCACTCCCAATTACTTTTAGAAGCTTCCAGGGGGAAAAACACTTAAAAATGAGGAAGTGGGCACCTAAGTTTACAGCTAGCAAGATTAGTGAAGAGTGTTAGCAGAAATCTTGATTCTGAAGTGCTCTTGAAGCTCACGTGTAGTGTTCTAGTAAATATTATGTGTGGCTTGTGACCATTTGGTATTTTCAATTCTTTATGAAACAGAAAGTGCAGAAACTGGCTGAGTGAAGTGCTAGGATTTTCAGACTATATGTGTGCAAATGAAAAACATTGCTGGTTCCAGCTCATAGGGTTGGGCAGAACAAGCAGTCACTCCCCACTTTGATGTAGCTCTGAACTGACATGCACTGAGGGAACAGTAATCTGTCCAAAGCCCAATGGGGGTGGTAATGCAGCATACTGACCCATTTTGTATTTAATCCTTATTCCATGTCTCGTCTATAATAAAGTAAACGTGAAAGCTGGGAAGGGAGTGTTCTCCCAATTGCACAGTGGTTTGCACTATTGCGCCATCATTCCATCTAATAATCATCAATAAACACTTTCAAAAACCTCTGTCAGAGCTCATTTCTGTTGCAGTTTAGACATTGGCACAGGTGTGTTTGCAGTTCCCCCTCTAAGCAGAGTAGAGGAGTTTACATCAGCACAGTAGAGTTTCCTGCAATTTTAGTTCTGTGCCCCCTGATTTTTCAGAATGAAACTGCCTGAAAACACGAAATTCATTTCATGAGGACATATGCAATGCTTCTGTGCAGAGTCCTGTACAATAGCTGGTCCCAGAAAAATGAATCTCACACCTCAGACCAGCATTGGGTCAGCCCTGTTTGCCTGTTGCTAGAACTTGGAGCCATTGGTGAGCCTGTACCATAAACTCTGACTTGAAAGCAAGGGAATTCTGTGTTGTTCTGCTCCTTTAAGGTATTCCTTGGAACTGGTAGAAGCTACTGATTTGTGCATGCCTGCTGCCAGGGCAGAGTCCTTTGGGTATCAGACTGCTCCTCAGCAGACCTGAAAGGGAGCTTTATTTGTAGGCTCCATCCTTTTCCTAGCCTGTTTTAGTCCTCTGGGGACAGGAATTGAGGACACAGGTACAGGTTGCTGAGCTCAGGGTTCCTGTGAGTGCTTGACCCCTTTCTCCTCTCTGCAGATCGTGGCAGTAGAACTGGAGAGCCGGGACAGGAGCGAGAGGGGCTGCGCTGGGGCAGCCGGGGAGGCGNGCCATCCATAAGCGCCGCGGGGGGCCCCGGGCCCTCCCTGGGGTGCCGGGGCTTTTCCCGAGCGCTCGGACAGAATACGTGCTGTGGTAGCAATTAAATATCCTGCTCAGGGGATGTATCCGGTACGGGAAATCTGACAGCTTGAAACTAGTCTGGGGTTTTTATTAGCTTGAGTTAAGAAGTCAGGGCTGAGTGAGATGTTGGAGAAGCATTGCGCCCATGCCTGTGGTTGGACCCGCCTTGGAAGAGCTCCCCGAACATGGCCTTTGCATCAAACACATGAAGCGAACAA
>VXBS01003317.1:0-24436 GCA_013400255.1 Sitta europaea
GCTTACAATTTTAAGAGATATAAGCATCCTACTTACCTTGCTTAAAAGAAGATGTGTTACACCAAGGTATAGGTCAAATTGTACTTTATTCTGTCAGCAGTACTCTACTGGGGCCTTCTGTCCTTGACAGAATATCACTAAGAACTTTAAAAGATCTTTCCATGCCAAAATATCTTCTTATGAAAAATGTAAGAGTTACATCAGCATATTTTCATTTAATCCTTCTTACTACTTGTCTCACTTTCTGATCCTGGTATGGCAAGATCTTAATATGCAGTTAATATCCACTGCATTAAGCAATACTTACAATTAATTATTACTACTTAAACTGGTGACTCACACCATAAGTCAGTCAAAAGAAGAGCTAATGACTTCTATGTAGAAATATGGTACAATACAAGACAGACACATATATTGCATTACAAACATGCTCTATGCATGTTTATAGTACAATCTATGGAAAGATTGCAGAAAGATTTAATTTTCAGTTAACTTTACATAATAGCCTACTACATGATTCGCCAAATAACTCTGCAGATGTCACTAGCATTTCCTGAACAGTATGAGCAGCTATAATTTAAATCAAAATTGCTTCCTGTTCCATATTTTATGACATGTTATTCATATATGATGATTTACACGATGTCTTTTTCTGAAAGGGAAACATAGGTCTTATTTATCTAAATCACTCTAAGCAGATAATATGGCACACTGGTATCAAGTGTATTAGATCCAGCTGTAAACATCATCTAAGATATTGCACAATGAAGGTTTTCTCTTCCACACCACCCTTGCAATTACTGGCCTCCTATTAAACTAATGCTTCTTATTAAAGGGCCAAATTCTGCAGTTCTTATTACTCAAGCAGTCTAACATCTTATTAACTTTACAGACATATTTACGTAAGAACAGTATAGACAAACAATAATATAGTAGATTTTATGGCTCTGTTCCGAGGATCAGAAAAGACATACATATACACACACATATTAACTAAAGATCACACCATTCTCTGGAGACAGCTCCATATCATGCCTCAAACAAAAAGCATTTCACACAAACATGCTAATTAATTTGGATAATACTAGTATAATTGATAAATAGATAAATACTAGTATAATTGAATTTCGAATAGCTAGCTCTTTGGTTATCAGTGATCACATTGATTATATGGTTCCAAGCAAACAGAAGACACTTCTCATCTCAAACACATAATTGGTGCAAAGTTTAAGTTGCTTCTTAGAGCCTATTCTAGTTACGAGGTGAAACAAAGATAGCAATTAAAATACAGTTAATGAACAGAAAGAACATGAGGGACTGACAGCAATCAATAAGAAATTCTGAACACATTAAAAATTAATGAGAAAAATCTAAGGACCAGATTTGAGGATGAGCGGGACACAAATCAGACACCAGGGTTAAAGACAGCAGAAAAAGTTCAGAACACTTTTGATAGGAAGAACACTCTTAAAAATGACAGAGAATACTAGACAGAAATGGCCAAAACTACAGAAAAGATGTAGACCTTGTTTCCCATGAAGACAGTGTACTAAAGTCCGATTAAGGGCTAACAAGTAACTAAAGTTACAAAGCCATCTGCTACACATTTCACCAGTGTATACATAGTTTACATCAGAGAGAATTAGAACAACCGTCAAGGAAAATTTCTGGCTTGTTTAAATTAATCATGTTTTAATAGGTAATTAAAAATTGCAAAGCTGAAAGTGAGTTAATATGCCATTCAGAAAGAAAAAAAACCCAGAATAATATAGAAAAGAATGAACTGGCATTTTTTTAATCCTAAACGTGACAACGGAAAAGATTATTAAATGATTCAGTTACTGAAGAGTTAAATTACAGGTATATAAATATCACTCAATAGAGTCCACAATATAGCAGGTTTTGTTAAACAAAATTGATTTTACTTACAACTAGTAATAAAATACAAATGTAAAGCTGTGAAAATGTTGCATCATGTTGATTTAATAATGCTTGAGAGAGTAAAATAGAAGAGGTGACTATAAATTTTACAAAAACCATTACATTCTCAGGAAAGGAATTTTATAGCAAAATTGTAATTTCTATTGGAATTACATGATAAATGCACTTAATTGTCTCAAGATAGGATAAGATACTTGGAAGTACATATGTGAACACAGTGAAAATAACATGACCACTACTTTTGGTGTTGACATCCTGATTTGAGTGTGTTGATGTGGCACAGCCTGGTTTTTTGGTAGTGGGGGAGGGCCACTGGGGTAGCTTCTGTGAGAAGCTGCTATGAGCTTCGACCATATCCAACAAAGCTAATCTCTGACTGCTCTGAAGATGGACAAGCTGCTGGCTCAATTGGAGAGGTTGGTAATGCCTCTGTGATGACATATTTAAGAAGAAAATCAAAACAGTGCATACCCAGTTTTTTTCCCGGGGTGGTGAGGCACCATGGATGCCACAATCTTGGTGTGATCCATGGCTGCTCCTTGCCTGCCTGGGTGGCTATCCCAGCTAGCCATGCTGTGGGCAAAGAGNATGTTCTTCTCCCAATCATTATCTCAACTCTTCAGCCCTTTGTTAACTCCTTTTTCCTCTCTACTCTGCCCAGCTGTAGCAAGAGAGGGTAAGCCACAGATTCTTGTGTGTGCCTGGTGTTTGGCCAGTGTCAAATGCTGACACACAGTAATGTTTTTTCTTNGCCCAGTCTGGGACCTAGACGAGAGCAACTGCTCACAAGATCCTGCGGGAATCTTTGAATTAGTGCATCTTGTTGGCAGTGGTACCTAAGAGCAGCAGCTTTTCTTCTAACCAGAGGAGGAAGCAAGGACATGTGAGAGGAAAGAACATGGTGACACCAAGGTCAGNGCTGACACACAGTAATGTTTTTTCTTAGACTAACTAATACAACTGAAAGCGAAGCATTTGCAATAAAAGAAAATCCAGTCACACTTCTACAGTATAGAACTGAACTCTGGAAAAAGGTGCTTCTGAAAAAGAATCAGGAGTCACATCAGATAAGCAAATGAAGTTGTTGACATCACAAACTTCTAGATACAGTGGCTGACTTGTTCTTGTGTGCATATCCACACGAGTGATCCTCTACCACGGATCTTAAATGCCAAGGTGCAGACACCGCATGTAAAACAAGTAAAACATGTTTTACAGAGAGACCTACCTAATTAGCCTCACCTCTTCAGTTTATCAAAAACAATACCAAAGACAACTTTATACAAACACACCAAAAGTTTTGTTGGAAAACAATTCTTGAGAAGATAAAAAGCTTTTCAAGAACATTCTGGAAAAGATGTGCTTTAGCCACAATGTGAATACTGCAGTTGATGTATCTCACTGACTATTCATTTCAGAACTACCTTCCAGGTCTGTCAAGGTTTATTAGCTTGGGGTCTGCCACGTGTCCATAACATGTCCATAATTTTCAGTGAAGTCTGTCTCAATGATACAGCCTCAGTGATTCAGTCAAAGCTACTGGAGTCAAAGCAGAAGCTACCAGAGACACTTCTATGATGCACTGTATGAGAGGTTATGAAAAGGTATCTACATGCCTCTTCTGCCTCAAATATTTCTGCCTGATACTCAGAAACAGCAGGCAAGAAAAGAGGAGCTGGAACATGAAGTACAATCCTTAACACATGAGGGCAAACTATGTAATGGCCTGAAAATCCATAGTATCATCCATCCTGGTCTTGGCACAATACATGCCACATAAACAATCTGTTCTAAAGTATCTCACAACAAATTAACCTTTGTTATTGTCAAGTCTTTTATTACAAGAGAAAAATATACCAGAGGGAGATAGAAAAAAAAAGGACAGAGAGGAAGAAAAAAAAAAAATCTGTCAGTACCATGAGGCCCTGTAATGCTATAGTATTTCTCAGCTGAAATATTATCTGATTAATTTAAGAATCATGTGATGTTGTCAACACTTTATTCAAAGTATAAGTACAGGCATTTGAGCAAGATCACCTTAGCAAAGTATTTGAGCGCTCACAGCAGTACTAATGCAATTCACATTCTTTCTTACTGTGATTAGTCTCAGGTATCTCTGAGAAAGACAACTCCTCTTCAGTATTACAGAAAACAAAAGCCTTCATGCCTGTGCTTTATTAATGATTACACAAGCCAATAAAATACTAAAGGTATATTGAGAAATTACATATGTGAGACAAAACAAGCAGTGGAAGGAACCTAATCCAAAAAATGGATCCCAAAAACTTGACTAAATTTTTCCTGGATGACATTTAAGCCATAGTACTCTCTCTTACAATTTTTCATTAGAGCATACCCCTGAAAAGTGAATGCTTTTATAGTGCAAATGGTATGTTGATCTGCATAAACACTCCTGTTTTCCTGGAATGACGCTTGTATTTTACTTACCTGAAAATGAGGTTGAAATACACAGCAGCTGACAGTACTATAATGCCCCCTAAGCATAGTTATCAGTTCTCCTGTGAAAACTGTATAAACAGCAACAGTACTTCCATATGGAACAAAGGCAAACTCTGGATTACAGCCACAAGAGACAGCAAATTTGACTCCTTTCCTACTTTCATTACAGACTTTCCCATAGTTCACCTGCAAAATGAAAGATCACATTGATTATCTAGTCAGCTCTTAAGCAAACACACAGGAAATTATCTGAAAAGGTCAATTTTACTTCATGTTTAATACTCATATAAACATAACCCAAAAATAAATTTATTATTTCTTGATATTTCAAACAACAGATGTCTATCAAGAGAATTATTTTTATGTTCAATAAAGTTTACTCTTCTTAATATCAATTTTAAGAAAGGGAAAGAAAGAAATGCCTAAAAATTAGCAATTCCACACTAAGAAACAGGATTTGCATCAAGCACCTACACCCTCACTAAAATTAGACATGGTTTAGGAATTACCACCTGTTGTGGTTTAAGAATAGTATTTTCCAATTCAGTAGTCCTGCTAAAACCACTAGCTCCCCTGCCTCAGATTCAAAGCACAAAAGGCAGAGATCATTGGTTGAGATAAGAACAATTTACTGGAAATAGCAATAAAAAAGCAAACAGTAACAGCAACAATATTAATAACAAAAGGTATGAGACAAGGAAAATATTTACAAGTTCACCTAAAGAGTACTGGACCATTTTCTCCCAGGGTAGCTTTGATAGGAAAAATTTCTAAGACCTTACTGGTGAGGTGTAAGGGAAGCCTTGCAAATTAAAACAGTATACAAACAACTTGTGCTATCTGTACAATGTCTCAAGCTACAGTTTCATAGAGTTTCAAGCTCATGACAAGTTTTACACAGAAAAAAAATCTCACAAAATATTGAAAGTGAAGTTTCCAAACATTTTTGGAAATATTCCAGTTGGTTATATCAGTCCAAATAGGTCATATCAGACATCAAAAGTGTATTTATGAGTAGATAGATTAATATATTAATGGTAACAGTATAGCCTTCCTCTAAACAAATTTAATTAAAACAAAGTATTACAATTTTGACTATTTTTTCCATGAAGAAAATGCATTGTGTTAGAACATTTACCTGTTGAATGTCATTAATTTCTTAGATTACAGTCAAAAGATTTCACAACTGGGATTTTTTTTTCTTAACTCTAGGCCTTCAGTTTTAGGTAGCAAGGTTTAAGATTAACATAGAGTTTTGCTAACATTGTACACAACAGTGACATTGTTAAAAGAAAATCATATATATGGCTAAATTTCTATACCTTTTGAAAAACAGAAAAAAATTATTTAGGTAAAAAGGATGGGCTAGTCAGGGAAATAAAAGAACTATGGTGGGAACTTGTTCTACTTGTACATGCATTTATTTGTTTGCTGATTGCCTTAAAATTATTTTAAGCAATACCTCTGGCCAGTGTGTGAAAATGCAGTACTCTGGACTTGAAAAAGCAAAGCAGGGTCAAGCTATTCCACACCAGATTAGAAAACTGTAAAACAGCCTATAAAACAAATCAATGAACTAACAGGCACAGAAAACCCCAAAAAACAGTGATCCAGCTGGTAATAAGAGAGTGAACAAACTGTATTATCTACTTCAGTAGTGGTGATTTGAAGACAGAGAGATGTTTGTGTATGAAGTGCTGAGAACAACCTGGCAAATATGGATAGTATGGAGAGAAGTCTTTTTATTTAAATATCTATAAGGAATTATTTTTGCTCTCCTCTGAAACTAAGCAGCAGAATTAAAAGATTTCTGAGGTACAGCAAAATTTCTTTCTTTCCTGATAGCAATGACAGACCATAATTACAGCTGACTAAAATTCCATGGACTCTCACTTACCTAGTACATTTTCCTTTCAAATTAAACAATGAAAATAATTTTTTTTGCTGAACAGAAAATAATAATAATCTTCAGCACAAAAAAATCCACAAGCCATTGAAAGGATTGGAATAGGAGTAGAGGTTTAACACATTTCCCATCCCTCATTACTGCTGCTGTGAGATTACAACAGAAATCTGGAAGGATGGATGAATAGATATTTTTAACACTGTGATGCAACACCACAGAAGAAATTCCACAAAATCAGAAAGAGAGTTGCAAGCAAGCCAGGCAGCCAGTGAAAATCTCAGGTATGGCCAGCTGCTCTATGGCTAGTACATTGGCAACTAATTGTTTAAAAAACCTCAAAACTTTCTACCAGCAGTTACTGCTTGTTAAAGGTTTTATTACTGTACAAAATGTTTATAGCTATACTCTCAAATTCATGAACTTAGAGTTACCATGTTCAAGATCTAGGCCTCTTCATACTTTTTTTCTTTATAATAAGTAGAAGAAAAGAAACCTGGAAGAAAAGAATTTTCACCAAATCTTCTAGTGATGAAATTGAGCAGCTACATCCTTTATGAAAATTAATTCCAAGTTTTACTGACAACTGCAGAAATGATAAATTTCTTAAACTTAAGTGAAAGTAAAAATGCAACTGAAGTTCCTTGAAAACTTACTAAGGTGTTTTCTCCAGTGGAGCTGTTCCACAGTCGCATCCGATCATCTGTACCAATGGTTAGCAGGTGAAGTCCATCATTTGTATAGCACAAACCATTAACTCTCCCATTGTGAGCAGTGTTTGCTGCCAGGAAAAAGCTGTCTCAGTTTTCTAGAGGAGAATTACTACTTTGTATACATTTGTACTTCAAATTGAAGCACTGGAAATGTTGTTTAAATTTAAAAATAATTTAATTGTTTGTTTATAAAACCATCTGGCCAGCTAACAGCCAACAGCAGTGCTCCTCAGGGTGCAGTTCAAGAGCCAGTACTGCTCAATCTATCATCCAGTTGTTGATACCCCAGCCTGTCAGCGCTCAAGAGGCATCTGGACAATGCCCTCAACAACACGCTGCAGCTTTTGGTCAGCTCTAAAGCAATCAGGATAAAGTCTCTCTGTATTATACTGCAGTACCTAATTTAGGATATCTTTTAGGTAAAAGTGTGAACTGCTTTTTAAAGATTTTTTTAGAAAATAATTATTACCTGCTATTGGTTTAAGACATATACATTTCAACAAAATAAATACCCAATACTATATGATTGATATCAGACAACCAAAAAATCATCTTGAACCTGTCAGACAAAAATAAAGTTGAAAAGAAAGATGCCGTGATTGAACAAGTCGACATGTTTTCTAAAGGAATGTATAAAATGGCACTACTTATCTTTGGAGTTACACTGAATTTTGTTTTATATTAAACAGTATTTCTCCTTTTTTGACCAAGTACTAGCTTTCTTTAGAACACTATCCTCTCAATAATTTCTTGAATTTCAATCAATTTTATATTTATATAAAGGTTAAACCACAGCATGAATTCTTCCACGCACAAAAAAGGTAACAGAATTTTCTTTTTCAGAGGAATGCCTTTTAGAACAGATACACTGCTGTTCTTAAGGCAATCCCTCTAAACAAAGTCCCAAACAACAAACACAAACTCTATAACAGAAGAAACTAAACAAAGCCAAATGACCTCTTTTGTAGTAAGTAACAACTTGATTATCACTACTCTCCTTGCTGGTCTTTGTATTAAAAACATTAATTAAATATAAAAATTAATCTAGTTACGTATGAATTACCACCAGTTATATTTTGTATTACCTGTCTCAGAAGATGCTTTGGACTTTTCACCATTGTGCTGATCAAGTGTACTCAGACATCCAGAAGCTCTCCTCACATCCCATAATTTTACTTTACCATCAGCACTAAGAAAAACAGATATGCATAAATTAGAGAAATTGAGTGCACCATGGTTCAGGAACTGTGGTTATTCAGCCCACCTGGCACTCACCTTGGTTCAGCAACTATTCTGAACCACTCATCACATGGGCACACTCAAGTCAACAGAATTCTATTAAAAATATTATAAGACAGACTTCAGACTTTCATTTACATGTATTAATAACTTTAGCTGGTACACTATCTTAGGATTCAAGAGTGAATCTTCATCTGTAACACAAGACACTTGTCTCCTGACTACAGCATAACACCCTTGCATTCATACACAGCCTGGGAATAATTTGCTAATTCTTCTGTTGATTAAACTGTAACTACAGACTCCAGCACTGTCTGTAATAGTGGTCTGAGGATTTGGGCTTTAGTTATCACAGATCTATTGTATGACCGGTATAGAAGTTGTCTACAAGCAAATAATTTTTCATCTGCTACAAGAAGACAACAACAAAACCCCCACAAACAAACAAAGAAGCAAACAAACAAACAACCTCTTAAACAACACACTGTTAAAACAGTGTGATTTTTTCAACTTCCAACTTTGATGAGCCTTTCAGAAGCCTGACTTCAGAAAACAAAGGTTTGCAAATCTGGTAACTTCACAACACTTATAAAACAGCCATTCCACTAAGCCTATGAAATAGCTATTCTTCTCTGCAAAAGAAAAAAATTATGGCGAGAAATGTCACACTGTAATCAAAAGCTAACATACATGGAAGTAATAGAAAAGCCAAGAGGATTTTTTATATTAAAAATGTCTGGACAGAAAACAAAAAAAGCACAGGAATATCAGCCTACAAACCATATTCAATGAATTACTGTAGCTTGGAAAGTTACATCAGCTAAGCTATCCAAGTTATTGCCTTTGACACAAGCAAGTGTGATTACCTGAATGGTAATTTGAGTTAGACATGATTTTCTTTATGACAACACGGATTAACAATGCACACACTAATAAAAAGTAAGAAGTGAGTATCTCCTTAATGTTTTACCATTTTCCTATACCAGTAGTTAGTGTTGCAAAACTCTGTACAAACTTGCTATAAAATAAGCATGACTTATATAGATCTTCAAGTTGCATTTTTCTAGGAAAAAGCTATAAAATTGTGAACAGGTAAAAGTCAACGAAGAAAATTAATTCCAGAAGTGCATTTGAATTGAAATAAGTCTGTACAAAGAATATATAAAATTTTTACTGACCAATATTCCAGTGCATTTAACAGTTCAGCAACATCCCTACCTTCCAGTTGCCAAAATATATTCGTGACATGGTGACCAAGACACTGCCAATACTTCTTGTCTGTGACCTAAGAATTACATTAAAATGCTTATTATACACACCATTTTATGTAAGTAACTGAAAGTAAAAGCAAATGTTTATTGCATAGGATTTACCAAGATAGAATAATAATTTGAATTGTAACAGCAATGTATATTCTGTGGAACTATATTATTTTGGGACATTTTGGGACTTCTTCCTTGAGTGGGATTGCAGTGAACAGAAAGTGATATACACAGTATTACATGTGTATAATTTTTGATAACAAACATGGTTTTACCTATACAAGACACATTACAGCTCAGTCACAGCTTTTTGTGCAGTACTGGTATTATCATGCATGGAAGGAACCTGCCATTTATTTTTCTTCAAATACTTTAATAACGTTCAATATAAACTATATCTACCTTACATACTTACAATTAAAACTTAACTCATTTTATTCTCTGAGAGTTTTGTCCTGAACTTGCAGTATTTTTTTCCCTTAACTATTAAGGTATCAATGAAGCTAGTGAAGGGTGTTGAGGACAAGTTCTGTGAGGAGCAGCTGAAGGAGCAGGAGTGTTTAGTCTGGAGAAAAGGAGATTTGAGGGGATCTTACTGCTCTCTAAAACCACCAGGTGGTAGCCAGGTGGGGGTCAATCTACCAAGCAACATACAACAGGAGAGGAAGTGGCCTCAGGTTGCACCAATGGAGGTTTTGATTGGCTTTTGGAATAATTCCCATACTTTCAAACAAAATTCTGGCAGGAACAGGCTGCTCAGGGCAGTGGNTACACACATATACACACACTTCAGAACTTGGAAAGTTATGTTAAATAAATACAGACAATGGGAAGGATAAGATGTCCTAAATGGGAAGACTGCAATCATGCTTCATGTCATAAGAGAAACAATGGTGTTGAAAAATAAACTATATCACACAATACATTTTTGCTAATGCAGCTAAGAAGTGGCGTGAACTACCTTGTTCCTGGTGCATCTTCTAGTAGGTGCTTTCTAATTACCTGAATTAATCACAGCGCTGTACAGACCAGGATAATAGGAAAAACCTTCAAGATAAAGCTACTGCAGGATACACTTAGAAGGCTCAGAGTAGATAGATTTATTTGGATCCATTAATTAAACAAGAGCCATGCATATACCTCCATTTCATCTGCTGAAGTTAGTCTATGTGAAAATACTCATGCATATGGTCAAGACACTACTGATTTGCAGTTCTGCAAAGAATTACTAGATTATGCTAAATCAATAACATATTCACTTCCACTTAATCCTCCAATATTGCACCTGAGGTAACAGGCTATTACAGACTGTGTACAAAGACAACAGAGCTTATGCCTGGAAGGCATTAACTCTTGTGTCAAAATTAAGAAGCCTAGATGAAGCCAAGCAGGATCTTTAGAGAACTGTTTTCGTCACTCCCCTCTCTGGAGCTCTTGTTTCTAGAAACAGAACATGAGACGCCTGTTGTAGCAAATTCAGTTTGTTTAAGTTTAAGGGCTCAAGCTCTGTGTCACAAAAAACCCACCTACGTTCCTTTTAGCCTTAGCTGGCCAGTGAAGAAATAAAGCTTCATTTGCACATTGCTGAGTCTGACTCAATGTTTCTCAGCAGTTTGAAGCATGAAGATTTGCCTCATAATTGCCTTCTCTTGAGCATGTGTACGTACACTGACACTCCAAAAAGTACACATTAAAAAAGGGCCACCAAAGGCAAATTCTCATTGAGTGCCAAAGTAATGGATTATGAAACAATAAAACCTTACATCAAACTGAATTAGGAAAATGCAAAGGATTTGCTAACACCCTTTAAGAGAAAGCTTGTTCTTCAGAAATCAGAAACTTCTAAACAAATCCATTCTAACACCTCCATAAGATATTTTATTAAAAGCAGCAAAGTTCTCTTTTTGTTTTGGGACGGGGGTTCTTTTCTGGGGGGTGGTTGGGAGTTCTGGTGTTTTACTTGGTCATTTTTTTTTTTAAAGACCAAGTAAAACACCCCTTGTTGACCACTCCATAACCCCCAAACCAATGACTACATTTAACCATGTAATAAATAGTAATCAGTATTGATTAGACATTGGCAAAAATGCCCAAACATCTGTAGTAACTGCTCATTGATTAATGTTTGTGTTCTGCAATTCATTAGCTCTAGAAAAACATCCAGAAAACCTTTTGGCACTGTGTAACTTTCTCAACAGGCTGTAAAGAAATTAGTCATGTTACTGACAAAGAATACATTGTATATAGTGTTTCTTTACAGGACTTGTTTTAACTCAAAGTAGTTATTGTTTAACATTTATGTTTCAGACTAAAAAGTACCCTGCAGAATGTGAGAACTGGATCCAGACTTCAAGTCACAGAGCTGTACTTTGGGGCTTTTGGTACCAACTGTAACAAGAAAAACAAAGACAGCTAAAGAAAAACAACCCAGCATTTGAGAGAACAACAAAAAAATCTCAGCCATGCTTAAAAAAACAGAAGAAAAATGCTAGCTGTGTAACTGCTCATTCAGTCAGAGCAATGCTTCTATTAGATGTACAAGTTTAGTCCAAATAAATTTACATGTAACAAACAAAATTTAGAAACTGGAGGCAAACAGGACTGTACTTGGAAACTTAAAAATACCTCAAGTATTTTTTTTGCTAAACACAGTTAAATTGGGTACATATAAGCAATACACAGATCTATTTACAAATTTACTATTCTTGGATCTAATAACCTTTTAATGACAACTTATGTAACAAAAGAATCTAATTATAGCTAAGAATTTTATCAGTAAAGAGAACTGATTGATGCATTATTCCAGAGAAAAATGTGATACTCTCATTGACATCATCCAACTAATGGATAGTATTTTTTTGTACCAGTAAACTTACATCTTATGAAAACTTGATTTATGCAAAAATAAGACAGAGGGGAAAAAACCCAACTGAAATATTACTTGCTTACTATTATAAACCTTATCTATCTATCTAGCTACATCTATATATATCCGTTTCTTAAAAAACAGATACATACCTGCTATTAAACAATGATTTGTAGCAACTGGAGACATGTGATGGCTATAGACTGTTCCCTCAAAGTGAAATATATCTGCAGGCTGATAATAAAAATATTACATTAATTACAATGCACGTATATTAGCAGAATGTAAATTCTCACCACTGTTTTTCAATTAACAGCTACAAGTAAGACTAATACAAATATTATTTGCATAGTAATGATAACTCTCCTGGTTAGATGCCAGATCACACAATCACAGAGTAAGGTGCTTCCAAGAGTAGGACAACACCAGAGCTCAGAGTTGACCCAAAAGACAGAATAAGAAAACTGACAAAAAAACGGAGAAGCATGAATAGAAATGATTACAGTTATCAAAAATTAATAAAGCTAGTAAGTAAGCAAAAAGGTTATAATATGGAAAAATACTCAACAGGAAGAAGGCACTTAAGACTAAGTTTAAAACCCCTTTTCATTCACAAATACCACACACTATTTTCAATTCCTAAAAAAATAAACCACATCCATATAAAACTATTATCTGCCTCATGAATGTTTAAAACTAATGCAACAAACTTACTTTAATAAACTTTAATAAGTACAACTGCTTCCAGGTAAACTGTTTCTGTCGTTTTATTTGGAAATACTACATATTAATAAACTCTTAAAACTGAGTTGTCTGTACTTTCAGAAACACCATTTAGTGGTAGAACAGGTCGTTCAATAACCTTTACGCATACTCTCTTTCAAGATATGCTCACAGAACTATCTAACTATTGGAAAATTTAATTTTTTATGAAAAGGTTTAGCAACTGCAAACATAGCTTTATATTAAAAAAAAAATAAAAAAAAAATTTGCTCCCTATTATGTCCCTAGGATGACAGACCTCTTTTAAAAAAAAAATTCTTTTGCCACGTGTGAAACAGCACTCAAATAGTATCAATGTAAATTCCTGTTCCCTAAGAATATTTACATATCAACGATACTATGAATCAATGTAAATGTTGGGAACAGGACAAACTGCAGTCATGAATTCACAGTTAAACACAAGATTCGAGAATCACTGAGTCAAAGTGACATAAATTCCTAAATAATCTGTTTACCTTATTAATGTCAGTTACATTGTTTAGCATATTTTTAACGATTTCTCTCATTCTCTAACGAATTTTAGGAATGGTATCTATAGTGCTTACAACAGCAGAATTCTGGACCTGGATCCTGCATGCCAAGACCAACAGTCCTTCAAAAGTGCTGGTTATTAGACACTGGTTACTAAAAATATATCATCCTGCTGTACACTGCCATTGGACTCAACAATTCCTAAGAATGAACTGCAGACTAGACCTTGCTGGACAAGTTTACCCAGCAAAAATTCAACTAGCTGTATTCCTCTTCACGGCAAAAGCATAAAGGAACTGTCCCAAGGGTTCTAAGCTCTCCTACAGTTTAGACATTCAGGTCTCCAGAAATGGGCAGGTACACAGCAAGGCGTACACGAATGCCAGGACCACACCACCCTGCTACTGCACCAACAGTTCTAACATGTGGCTGGTTTTCATCTTCAGGATGCATAGTCCTGTTCATCACTGTGAGAATTTCAGATATGCAATAAATAACATGTATACAAAGAAGGTTGCAATCTGTAGAAACTCTCTTACTTGTAAAGTATTTGTATCCCATATTTTCAAGGTTTTATCAAATGAGCTCGATGTAAACATGCCAGTGTCATGAGGATACCACTGGACTGTCTCCACACTGAATTTATGTACATCAGGATGACTCCTAAAATCAAGGAAAATATTCAAACTGGTTAGAGTTTTGATAACCATCTGGTAGTTGTCTTGGTATTTGATGACAAGTTGAAAACATAAACATTTTTCTTAATTTGTCCTGAGGTTTTCAAGATTTTTTGGCTTGATTTTCATTCAACTAATATGCATTACTTTGAAGAGCCTTCATTTCACGAAACTACAAATCACTACCTTTCCAAAGTATGGTAACTGTAGCATATCTCAAGACACCCATAAAGCACAAAAAACGTCTTTTGAAATGTTTAAGTTGCAATGTTTACAGATCTTATGTTAATTGTGATGTGCTAACACTACAAACCATTTATGCTTCTTAGAAATGGATCCACTGAAAAATACAATCACACATACAGTTCAAAAATTCATTAGTATAAATGAATAATTACAGGTACATAGTTATTGGCAATCCCTGCCAGACAAAGTCACCAGAGAGCAGTAGGCTAAGTTACTGAGAGTCATTTATATCTGGATTCAGAAATGAAAGTGAACAACAATTGGAAACTTTCAACTGAACTGTGTATATTTAGAGACTGCAATATAATTAATAATCAACCGTGGCAGAAAGAACAGACAGCAGAGCCAATCTTGACAGCTCCAGGATACAGACTCAACTGACCAGGCTATGTCATTCAAATACCTGGTAGACAACTCATATCTTATCTGGATTCACATGGATCTAGTTCCACGAGCCCAAAACTAGCTGTTTGCTCACTCTACCCTCTGCAATGGGATGAGGGAGAACATTCAAATGGTGAAGGTGTGAAAAGTTGTGGATTGAGAGAAACACATTTTAGTAAGTGAAAGGGAACAAATCAAAACAAACCCTACACCCCCAAGGAAAAAACAAACAAACAAGCAAATGAAACAAAACAAACCTCCAACCAGTGAAGTGATGCAAAAGTAACCCCTCACCATAGACTTAGACTGTTGCACATGACATTTTATGGTATGCAGTATCAGTACCTCTCTGGTCAATGCAGGTCAGGTCTTCAGCTGTTTCCTCCTGCCTACCATCCCCCCGCCCCCCGAAGGAAAAGTGAGAAATGGTGAATGCTTTGACACTTCCAACAACTGTTCAGCACTCACTAAAACATCAGTGTGTTATCAAGAATGGTTACAAGTCCAAAACATACTACTATACAAACTACCATGAAGAAAGTTAACTCCATCCCAGCTAAATGCAGTACTTATGACAAAACAGTTCAACTGGCTCCAACTGCAGCTAGAAGAGGGCTCAAAAGATTCCTTTGCTTCAGCTCTTATCTTTGCATTGTTCTATCAAATGTCCTGGCCCCCACAAGCAGTAAGTATTGCAAGGGTATCATTATGCAGAGATGCAGCTTTTCAGTACTGCCATGGATAGAAAAGTATGTACTTCTGGGTGTACCTATGTCTAGCCTAAATTTGTCTACAGCAGCACTGCATAATGTTACCTTTTAAAAGCAGGAGTGGATCATTACAAAGGAGAGTGAAAGCCAACACCTTTCACCTCTGAAAGGAATTAAAGGAGACATCATCTCAATAGGCTGCTAAATTCAAAATAATTAAATGCAAGACAACAGTCTTACATAAGCTATTTATTATATCTGTAATATAATATTATTACATTATAATTATAATATCTGTATATAATATAATAATAAATTATCTTTGTAAGCTATGCCAAAGTATAGTGAATTATGCTGAAGGGAAAAAACCACATATGTTTGTTCTTCTAAACACAAGTGTCATCATATCTTTAAAATATCCCACACAACACTTGAGATTTGTCTTTGAACAGACCCAAGCTCTCTACTGAATGAGGGCCATCAATGTAAAATTGCTGAGGTTCCATTTTTAACAACTCAGCCTCAGCCTTCTATCAAACTGTCTCCCCACACCTATAACATTGGTTCCTCCTTAGTCAAGAATACGTGTCAACAGTAAACGTTAAGACCCAACATGGTCTCTTAAATAAGTTTAACTGTTGATGCAGAACAAAATTTCCACAATCTAACCAGCTTGCTCATTGCTCCTGAAACCTCTATGCAGGATGGACAGCATGTCTACATAAAAAAACCCTCACTTCCTTCAGGCATACCAGGAAGGATGTGACTGGGAACATGATGGGGAGTTCTAAATGGCATAGGCTCTGACCTACTAAGGAACAAAACTATTCACAATAGTGACCTAAATAAACTGAAACACCCTCTATGATCTTCCCTTTTGGCTTTGGGAACTAATCAATGGTTTCAAACAGATAGAGAGGAGAAAGACCATCAATTGATCACAGATACACTTAGCATAGTCCAAACCAATGTTTCTTTAGCTCTTACTTCTATCCAAGCTCAACAATGTATGCATTGATAGCTACAATCACAAGGGAAGGTGAATTTCACTACTCATTGAAATTAGAGAGGCAATTTGGGGTAATAAATTGAATTTCAAAGAAACTCCAGTTCTGCTGGTACTTAGTCAATTTTACCTATGATCCCATCAGCAGCACAGACACAGCTTTTGTGTTAAAAATATACAATGCTTCACTATATGATATATACTCAGTCATTGCATTAGGGTTAAATGAAACCAGAATTATATTCATCTTCTGGAGCAAAGAGTATGGGCCTGAAAAGATGGAAATAAATGGGAGACTACTGATGACATGTGCATTGCATGAGAACAAGGATACATGTGTGAATGTAACACCATCGAAACCCAAGGCATTTGTTGTGACACCAAGCAAAATATTTCTCGAGATTCATCCTAATGAAAACTTGGAAACTGTGTATGTTGGTAAAGGATGAACCTTTACGAGACCCTCTTGTGATTTTGTATTCATGGATAACATTACAGTAGACACAAGTAATCACTCTCATATTTGTGCTATAACTTAGGCAACATTATGGAATGTAATTTTCGTTATTCAGCTCCTATTGTATCTTAATAAAATATCGGAATCTAATTATACTCTGATTCAAGATTGCAGCCTATTCCCACTGGTATGAACCTGATGCCTGTAAAGAAATTGTTACAGCATGAAGACCCGAGCTGCTTGTTGAAAACAAACCCCTCAAAAAAAGACAACAGATTTTGTTTACTGACCATCATGATGTGGAAGAAATAAATCACATGATGGATTAGGTGAAGAAAGTGGTGGAACACCCATTTTGGATGATCACTAAAAGCTACCAGAATTCTCAACAGTCATTTTGCTGATGGTAAGTCTTCTGCTTTTTGTTCTAATAATTATGTTAAGGTATGGATAATTATGAAACAATTAGCCTATTTGCTATCCTCACTAATAACAGATAATCACACACTAAAAATGAGATGATCTGCAATGTATAAAAGTGTGAAACATTCTCAAAATCTGTTTGGATATTGCGAAGATTGAGTGACTAGTCATGGGTGGATTTTGTGGAAAGACGGCTGGGGGTAAAATTAGAGGAAACTGAGGAGTTATATTCACATCATAAGAGAGCTAATAATGATACAGGAATTACACGGTGAAATGCAGTTTCTTCTTCAGGAAGGAATATGGTGAGCATGACTAAAAGCTATTCCACACTGATGCCCCATACAAACAGCCTGCAACCTCTAACACCCCCTGCTAGAGGGAATGAAATGCAGGGTGGAGCCAAGACACATGGACAGGCACTGTTGAAATCTTTACAGGGAGGAGTACTTTCTACCTGCTAAGTAGAAATCTCACCAAGGGAGATAGATGTCTTGCTGCTGAACCAGCAACTGTGGTGAAATCACTCTCCTTGGATGAACTTGGTTCATCATCATCCAACTGTAATACTAACACAGACCTCCATCCCAAAGTTCAGAATCACAGAATACAACCAGCTGGAAGGCAGATATAAGGACATCAAGCCCATCTCTTAAGTGAATGGCTCATATGGGAATCAAACCCACAACTCTGTCGTTATTAACCTACTGAGTTAACCTCAAGTTACCCAACTCCAGAGTAAGATCGCCCCTCACCATGCATGTGCTCTGCATTTTATTGACTGTATCTTTAAGAGCAAAGGGAGAGAATTTGACACCATCTAGTAACAAAGGTATGGTACCTCAAGCTCCAACTAAACATAATGGAATAGCATGAAAGTCAAGAACGGTGAAGTTAGGGAAGATTTCATTGTAACTTCTGGGATCAGCCAACAAGATGATCTGTCTTCTTCCCCAGAGGAAGTTCATAAGAACCTCACTCTATGTGCGCTTTATTAGGGATTAAATCTTAACCATATATTGGTCCAAACATGTTTTTGCAGTCAGAAACAATACCTGACAGGCCTCAAACCTTAACCTGTCACAATTTTCTCCTTTTAATAAAGAATGTTACTCCATAGTTAGAGTGAGTTCTTCGTGGACACTGGCACTCACTGGCAGTGGGAAATATACTTGAATGAAGTGGGAAACCCCACTGAGGGGGGATCTCTCATGCTGATGGTGTGTGTCCCTGAACAAGTCAGCTGAACCACACTCTGATCCAACAGGACTATTCAGTGAAGGGTCCCTGTAACAGGGTTGGTTGGACACAAAGGTCCCAGTTTTCCAAGGTTGCTGACATACTAATCTAACACTAGGGGTTGAGGAAATCTTCTCTTTTCACATGACATCTATAGAACTGATTTCATCTGAGCTAATAAACCTTTCTGCTCACTGGGTTGCTACAAAGCATAAAAAGACACCTTTAAGAAGAGTTAGCCTTAAGCCAGCACTGACAATACTAAGCAAGAGATATTGAGCAACTTTTCAGCTTAGTTTAATGACGTCTGCATTGCTCCTCCACCTCTGAGGCATATCCTAGAAAGGCCTATTACTCTGGCACAGTGCTAAAAGTCAACAAATTTCATGCATCTATTCTTCAGGGAGGTGTGCTCGTTTTGGCTGAAGTAGAATTAATTTCCTTCACAGTGCCTAGCATGGGATATGTTTTGGATTTGTGCTGAACAGAGTTGGTAACATAGAGATTCTTTTGTTATTGCTGAGCAGGGCTTACAGAGAGCCAAGGCCTTTTCTGCTTTTCATGCTGACATGCTGGTTAGGAGACTAGGGGTGCCTGGGAGATTGGGAGGAGACACAGCCCCAGATGACCAAAGGGATATTCCAGACCATATAACATCAAGCTCAGTATATAAACTGGGGGCAAGAAGGAAAGAGGAGGAGACATGTTTGGAATGATGGCATTTGCCTTCCTTAGTAACCATTATGCATAATGGGACCCTGCTTTCCTGGAGATGGCTGAAGCAGTGAATTAATTCCTTGGTTTGTTTGCATTTGCAGCTTTTGCTTTCCCTATTAAACTATCTCAATCCAGGAGTTTTCTAGCTTTTACCCTTCCAATTCTCTCCCTGATCCCATCAGTAGGGGAGTAAGCAAGGACCTGTGCAGAACTTAGTTGCTGACTGGAGTTAAACCATGGGAAGCTAAAAATCTTTAGTACCTGCAGAGCCAGGAAATCAAACTTGACTCAGAGTGAGCTTACTCCTGGAGAAGCATTTCTATGCTCGGTGCAGAAAAATCTAAACCAATGGAACTAATTATCCAAGTACAGTAACTGTAAGTGCACAACACTGGACTGCAATTAACTCTGCACGAGAACAATCAATTCTCCCATAACCCACAGAGCTGAGGAACTAACAAACTCTTGAGTAGCTCTGCAGGAATCAACTTTGATCTGGCTAAGCTTAGTAGTAGCTACATGCCATTCAACCTAGTTTCATGTTTCAGGATGTACATTATTCCCAGTTCATTCCACATGAAGTATTTTCATCCATTATTCAAAATATCCCAGCCTTTTCTACCAAAGACAAATGCATAATTAATTCTATGGATAATAGGTCACTGTCATTCATTCTTTGTTGATGTTTTGAGTAGTAGAGACTACCTTAACAACATCGTTATCTGTATATTATCTAGAAACTGGTACTGTTTGGTTACTCTCAAACGCCAGTCTTTGTCACAGGACAGCATGAATCATATGAAACCAGGTAAAGCTTTCTGTGCTGACTCCCAGGAAAACAGGGGAAGTTTTATTCTTGTATTTGCAATAGTGGCCCTGTATTCTACATGAGAAACATAGGGTAAATCACAGCCTAACACCAGGAATTATCTCTTTTGTTGTTCTATACTACTGGATTATCAGCAAGCCCAGTTCAGGGTCTATTCAGAAACAGCTTTAAAGGGCTTCTAGAAGGAGCTTATTCTTTAAGCAACCTTGAGACCAGATTAGTGCTCTGCCCTGGAATCTTGGAAGACAGGCAAACTTTCACAACAAGACAGTACAATATCCTTCAAAGACAGGACCTAGACAGTCAGTGGGAAAGTGTTTCTGCAGTATAAATTAATTTATTGAATTAGGAACTATGAATAATATTCCAAATATCTGAAAAAATATATATATAAACTGTAGCTAATTCATTACAGTAAGTATTTAAAACACACTAGGAAGCTTCATGAATACTACGAATAAATAATTTAGGCAAGAAACCTACTAAGGTTATTTAAGCAATAGTAATCATTTAGAACAGTGTTACACAAAATCCAGTTCTACTAACAAAATTTAAGCCTTGAGTGGTAAGAAATAAAAGACACACCTATTAACACCTACTCAAAACAGACAACCAACTAACCATTCTCCTAAACAGAATCTTCAAGGACGGAAGATTTCTGCTGTGTTAACTGAAGTTAATGATGGCTTGATTTTGGCACAGATTTGACAGCTTTTACGTTGTGCCTTCTTAGCATGAATTTCTTCAATTTTCTGCATCTGTTTCAGAATGAATTCCAGTTTTGAGATTTGGGGATGCGTAGTCATTATACATTATTAACTACAATTTGAAATACTTTTGTGCAAGAAGACCAGCCATCAACACTTATTCTATTAGCCTTTCTCTTTCCTTTTATTGCTACAAATCTGTTCCTTCTTGTATACCTGACACAAGAAGACTCTGACTCTTAGACCTCAAATAATTTGTAGACTGGGAAAAAACAAAAGGAAAAGCTACCAAAATCTACAAAGTAGACTATCTCTTACTGTGAGTTTTAAGTGAACCTAATAAAATCAATAAAGCCTTTGACGTTTTATAAAGATTACACACAGCATGGTACTACCCTGTTCTTTGAAAAAATACATCCCATTTTTCAGTAACACATCTCTCTTCATTCAAACACATTCTTAAGAAGTTTTGCATAAATCACTTCTCTACCTGCTGAATACCTGATGAATTAAAAGCAGCTACCAGCAAAGCTAGAAAGAGACAGAGGGGAAATAAAACAAACAACTGCAAATAGATATTAGATTTTTTTCCAAACAGATGAAAAGGATTATGCAAATTATTACATAATAATCCTGATTAAAAGCATATTTAGTCAAATATATGTATTGTATATATTTAGAGAATACAGGGAATATTTCTACAGCAATACCAAAACTTTTTTTCTCAGTCACTGGCATAGAGGCACCAAATTTCAACATGAAACAGTCAGAAAACTCACAGGAGAAAAATGTTAGGGGAAGGCTTTTATTTTTCCTGTCTTCTTTTTCTTGTGTTAAAATATGAATTAGAGTATACTAGGTCTGACTTCTTTTAGTGGTGTCTGAAGCAACATAAGACTGTCTAAATTTAGTTTCCATATGAGTACAGTTGATATCCTTCATTTTAACTTTTGAAACGGTTACAGATTTGCTCAAACAATACCAGAGTCACTATACATGTTTTGCAACTATTAGAGTAGACAAATCAAGAAGAAACAATTAGCTCCTGCTACTAGCCTTCAAAGATTTCTGGCAGTATTTTCTACAGTCTTTTTATCCTAGAAATAAAAACAGACATTAAATGCATGTTAAATTCTAGCTATACAAGAGCTGTATCACGTACTTTTAAAAGACTTCTGGCGTACTTACCTTCCAACAGAAAAAAGTGCTTTACATGTGTAACTTGGTTTCCTGCTCAAGTTTTCAAGATCATAAAGTACAATAACACCATCTGATCCACCAGATAACATGCTGAAAGTGTTAATAAAGCACAAAAGTTAAAACACTCATAATCTCAACATGCTCAGTATAATAGAGTGTACAACAAGACAACAAATCCATAGTACCACAACACAGTGAATTACATATGTACATTTTTACCAACTGAAGTATATACTTACTATCTTCCCTCAACAGGCTCAATATCAAGGGTATTGATACTGCTTCCGTGTATTCTTTCCACATCTCTATCTTTATTTAATTCCAAACTTAGAACCCTATCCAAAAAAAAAAAAAAAGAAAGAAAGTCGAACAACAAGAACAGAATAAGTAAATGTTATTATGTACCTCTGAACAGCTGAAACCTAGTTTCATGCTTTTTTAATGCATTTTTCTCATCCTTGTAATTTTTTTTTTTTTTTTTTTTTGCAAAACTACACAATACTGAGATAGAAATAAGTCTTGTGAAGTTGGCAGAAAAAAAAAACAACTTTGTTGTTTGGAAGGTAAGAGAGAAATATGTAAAATGGACTCAAAGAAAAAGCAAAACTGCATTTGTGGTCGACATATTAAAAAAACCCTGGAATGTAATTTGAAAACACTAAGAAAAAGAAACATTAAGAAGCTTGTAATCACCACAAATATTGGCTACTTTGATGCTTCATCATGTAGCTTCCTTTCAGGCTTCATCCTGCTTGGAACTACGGACACCTAGTGGACAAAGTAGTTTAATTTATCATGTTTACAGTGTTTCCTTAAATGAATCTACTTTCTATGCCACATTTTCTGCAAGACTAAATAAAAACAAGGCTTCCCCCAATGATGAAGCTTCCTAGACAACCTTTTCTGACCTGCACTTCTTAGCTTGTATTTAAAAATACACTAATATTGCATAGTCCAAAAGGAGGCATTCTACTTCATTAAATCATACTACCTGATATAAAATCCAGCCTTGCAACATGATCAGTTTCCTATGGCACCATTTTGTACAAACCACACCACCACAACAAAACCATTTGTGAGAAGGTAACGGAAAAGCTACGAGGCAGTGTGCCCCTACCCAGCTTCAGCTCAAGCTGCAAAAAATCCTGATGTGAGAATCTTAGGCTGTCCAACATCATGTCGGTAGACGCTATAAAAGCAGCAAATCATTTAAGCTCTCTTAAACTATGTGAAATACGATGATGCGAGAATTCACCTAGGATAAGAATTCTGACATATACAAGATACCCAATTTAAAACCTTTGAGCTCTAGATGGAATTTTAAGAACAAGAAATCCCCCGGTGGAAATGTGTTAAAAGATATGACTTCAAAATGCAGCTACAAATAAAATCCACTTAAGACTACCGATTGGTAGTCTTATTGGGAGGCGGGGGGGAGGGTTAAGTCAAAATTTAAAAGTTTAGGAAGGGAAATGCTAAGCAGACAATTGTCCAAGCAAGATTAAGTCTGCCCAGCGTGTTACCATTCTTAACACTGAATGTGTGTTACCATTCTTAACACTGAATGCTACAGGAATGTTTCAGGAGGGTACAGCTGAACATAACCGTGTTGTCAAAATGCAACCAGAAAGCTCTCTGAACTGTGAAAATTAACTTTAATTTTAAATATTTCTTTTACTATGATATAGCGTCATAAAGCCATAAATCGCCAACATAGATCCAGAAGTTGTGTGAGTAACTGAACTAAGGTAAGGCTTTATTTGTTTCATCTTGAAACACATCTGCAAAGTAGGTTATCTGGTATTGAACAAATATCACATTACAACCTTTAGTAAGAATATTAACAAATCCGTCAATGTGCCACCACTTCCCACAAAAACTGCTAAGAAAACTTCTGCATTTGATTCTTCTATAACCTGCCAAAAGGCCGGGTTTGAGAAAAGGAAGGACGAGCAGACGAGGACACACGAGCATTAAAAACACCTGTTTCCTGAGAAGCGGAGCAGATTGAACCCCCTGGAGGAACAGCGCCGATAGCAAGGGCAGTAACTACGGGGCGCAGGGAGAGGCATAGCTTCTGAGAGCCATGCGCACTCCGCCCAGGGCCGAGTACGCCGTACGTACAAACACCGGGGCTGCTGACCCGTCCGCGCCACCACCGCCCCGCGGGGCACTCCGAGGCGGCCGGGCGGGCCCGCAGCTC
>VXBS01003317.1:24530-55544 GCA_013400255.1 Sitta europaea
CGCCGCTGTCCGCAGCCGGCGGGGCGCCTGGATGGCGTCCGATAAAAAATGAAAGCGGCTGAGCAGTAACGGGCCGGAAAGTACGGCGCGTGGGGAAATACTTGCAGGTTTCTGGTGCTGTAATGCCAGAAAAACCGTCAAGCCGCTCACTGGAGGGTTTCAGAGCGCAGCCTGTACTAGGTAGATAGGCAGCAGTTATTTGCTCATCTTGGTAATTCGGAGCTCTTCTGCATAAGCTTTTAAAAGCTGAAATTCCTAGAAGGGCTATGGAGCTGGGGCGGGGTCTGGAGCACAAGTCTTGTGACGAGTAGCTGAGGGAGCTGGGGGTGTTTAGCCTGGAGAAAAGCAGTTTTATAGAGACCTTATCACTCGTTTACAACCGCTTGACAGAAGGGTGTAGCCAGGGGTCGGTCTCCTATCTTAGGCAACCAGCGACGCGACTAGAGGAAAAGGCCTCGGGTTGTTCCAGGGGAGGTTCAAGTTGGACATCAGGAAGAATTTCTTCACGGAAAGGGCTGTTAAACATTGGAACGACCTGTCCAGGGAAGAGGTGGTGTCATCGTCCCTGAAACTGTTCAACTGCACGTGGCACTTAGTGCCGTGGTTTAAGTTGATGTGGTGGCGCTTGAAGATCTCAGAGGTCTTTTCCAACCTAGCTAGTTATGTCATTCTGTGAAATTAATTCTTATATGTACATGTAGACCACTGCTGTAGAAAATACTTTTCTAGGTTTCTGACTGTGTTCCGGGAGTCCGGATGTCCTTATTTGCTGTGGATGCCCTTATTTTCTATGGATATGCTTGTATTTAATTCACTCTTCCCATTCTTCTCTGTCATTTTTGGCATCAAATTAAGAGAAGGCTTTTTACAATTCAGCTACAGAAACTGAAATTTGACATACTGAGGAATAATACCACGTCTTCCATGTGATCACTCACAGACAGTAAATTCTCCCTTATTAATTTTCTATGTAAATAGAGAACAGGAGAGTTCATATGGGAAGTACTACTGCTATCATTTTGTGGAAATATTACTTGTGAAAATTCTGCTTATTTTCTGTGTATTTGTGACCATGCTTTAGCTTGATCTGAAAAAACCTTAATCAGCAGAATGACAGAACTCTGAAAGAACTAAATATACGTTTTGCTAGCAAAGAAGAAACTGATGTGATTTTTTTAAATGAAAATATTAATACCTCGCTTTTTATTCTGTTGATTTATCGTACGTTACAGTAGTTGACGGTACTCATTGTTAGACATACTTGACCATGAGATGTGGTTTTTAACGTTAGTCATTAAGGAGAGAGGGAAATAAGTAGAATGAAAGCAACATCAGGCTTCAAAAAAATCTGAGAACAGATAGGAAATACCCTGTGAATGTTTTTTGAAGAATCAGTGAAAACTCACGTAGGACATATCAGAGCTGTACCTCTTCCAGTGATTAAAAATCAAGTACAAATTACTATAATGTGGATGAAGACAATGAAGTATAGCAATAAATTAACTGGGCTAAGTAATAAATTTTTAGTGACCATAAAAGAAAAAACAGACCCTTCATGTGATATGTTAATTGGAATGAGTGCTGGAAAAATAGAGGAACAAGTAGTATCTCCTAAGTATAATTGCAAGGTAGTGTGTGAAAACTGATGTGAAATTGTTGGTTTGAGAAGATAGGTTTGTATCAATTTTTTTTCTGCTTGGACAATACTTAAATGTTTTTTAGACCTTTTTTTTTTTGTTAGATTTAAGAATATAGGTTATGAATTTGTCATGCAGGTGCATAGTAGACTAGCAACTGTTCTTGGAGTAGCCTGCAATGATACCCTGACAGATGCAGGGAATCCACCACCTGCCTTTTGAAAGCAGAACTACTCAAAAGTTTTTATGAGGCATTTGGATGAAGAACAAGCAAGTTTTTTTTATTATATTTGGAGGTCAAACTGTGCAGGAGGAAATGGGAAGTAGCTGTGAGCATCTCATGGCAAAGTCACTGTCAAACTCTTGTACAATTTAACTAGGGGACCGGCTGGGATCAAGACATGCCTGTCATATAGGTATGTCTTGAAGAACGACAATAAAAGAAAGAAGACATAAAGAAAACATAATGTATTGGTTAAAGGGTTCTGAGAACAGAGGTCTACACAAGTGACAAATTTTCTGTAGTACAGTATGTATCAAAGTATTGTGCTGTTACAAATTTAATTTCTGTGACCTCTTAATTGGGATGTCCATTTTTCCCTCCATTTCCAGCTGACAAATTCATCCAGTTTCCTTACAAAGTGGACTTCCTTGTGAATGTTCATTATTGTTTTAAGATATAGTTCCCCCTGACCTTTGTTGTTTGGGTTTACTAGGATGTAGGACATTCTATTTCCCCACACACTGCTAACTCATTTCCACTGTGATTTTTGCCTTTATTTCTGTGAATGGCCATCCTTGCAGTGTCAGTATAGAAAAGATATGAAGTTTCATGTATTCCAGAGCAGGAGAGTATGCCAGTTCTCCCTCAGGCTTGTGGCTGAGGAGAAAAATCATTCTGACACTAGTGAAGTGATTACAGATGGTTGCACCCACTGCCATGGGTGGTGATAACTATCTGCCTCTCTCAACATTTTTCAACAGCATCCTGTGCTGTACAAACAGGATCACACCTGGCATTGGTGGGCTTTAATAATTTTGTGAAGAAGTTTAAAGATATGGATGGTGAAGGTAATAGAAACTGAGGAAGGTCTATAGAAGTTAAAATGTACACAGAAAGATTAAAAATGTTTAAAAGTTTTTAAAAGAAACTAGGAATTTAAAAGTGCTGAGAAAGCAATGCTCTCTCTTTTCAAGTGTTGGACAGCATTATTTGCTGTACATTAGGAAGATCTGCAGCATATATAATTCATAGCTCATCCAGTGTCCTAACCATATAAAGACCAGTGTAGAATTGGAACAACATTGGAAAGAAAATGAGTCATAGAAGAAGCCCGTGAGATATCGTGTGCTAGATTCACTGCAAGGTCACTGCAGTGTGTCTGCACTGCGCTTTGCTGTCTGCCCTATGGATTTAGGGAGGACTGAGTAGCTCTATCACAGTGCTGGGCCTGATGTGATTGATCCCTTTGTACTGTATTAGATCAAATATTGCTGAGAGTGCAAGACAGACAGTTCTTGCTTTCTCTCTCTTCACTTAGGGTAGATCTGTCAAGACAGGCTGGGTTTTGTTTCAGACCAACATGCCACCTTAAGCTGGAGGTGAGAGTAAATAGTGTAGGTAGTGTCTGTTGTGCCTTCTGCTTCAATCAAAAGCCGTCTGACACCTTTCTTTTGGCCTGCTCTGGTCTTTGGCAGAGCTTTAGAACAGAAATAGTGGACCATGTGATACAAAGAATTAATGTTTTCTTACTGTCAGTTGTGAATTGTACTCTTCTACACTGAATTCAGGGTCCAAAACACTTTTGGAACCTGAGGCCTTGTCTGTAGTAGGGAGTAGTAGGAGCAGGTCAATGTATACAAGTGATATGCAGGAAAAGTAATCTACAACTTGGAAGAGTTGAAAAATTTGGTATTCTTTATTCAGCGCTGAAGGCATGTGGGGGAATCGCTCTTCTAAAGGCATGTGGAACTTTTGTGGTGCTTATAATCTTTTTTAATCTTCATATGCATATATTGCATAATCCCTTCATGCACAGTCATTTCTCAGCTCCGCCCAGCCCCACTTTGTATGCAAATTGCCCCGTGAGTTCTTCTGTGGCTGCACAGCGCCCGGTGGGCATGAGGGATGAATTGTCCTATATCTGATTGAATCCAGTCTTCGGTAGAAGTGTGTACACTTGTTAATGAAAGTTAGTAAGATTTAAAGTTCGGTTGAGACTAAAGAAATTTTCCATGATAGTTTTAGTTGCTCCTTGTTTCCTGTTTTAGGTAGTGGCCTGTCACGTTCCAGAAGTTTAGAGTAGAATTTCCACTTTCCTTCAAAATCTTTTATAAAACATGGCTTTTTATTGAAGACTAGATTGAAACATTCCTGTAAAGCTTTTTGATGAATGACAGAGGGTGGAAGAAGCAACAAGTCTCCAAAGCATATCTTCAGAGGTAAAATCTATGGTTTTCTTGTGAGTGTGAATGTTAACTTCCTTGCTAGCAGGAATGAAGTCTGAGGAAGAGACAGAAATTGGTTGTGATAGTATGAAGCATTTCTAAGCTGATTATTAAGAATTCCAGATAATTGTACATCATGTTACTGAACATAAAAAGTATTTTCTCAAGTTGCTTTTTCAAGTGTTGGTGGAAAGCTAAAAATTTTTAGTTTTACATGTCAAATATTAAGATACTAATGAAACACAGAATTTGAATTGATTCATATTAGAATGGAATAGAAAAACAAATTTTGGAAGATTTTATTGTCTTGGCTATGGAAATAAATCTATGGAGGAGGTGTGGGTTTGGGGTTTTTTCCAGATGTAGACTCTCACACCACTGCAATACCTGGCAGTTAAAGGTTTGTCCAGGTGGTGGCAACGTTGTTTAAAAAACAGAAGAACAGCAAGTACTGACAGGTCTCTGGGTATTCCTTTAAGGAGAGATTATAGAATACAGAATCACAGTTCTAAAATAATTGTGTGTATATATGTTTGTACAGAAATAAAACTTGCACTGCAGACTGCTAGTTTCTAGGACAGTAATTCTGGATTGACAAAGTAACTTTTCAGTCTGGGTGATACATAGCAAGGCAATTACACTTTGAAGAGCACATAGCCGATTATAAAAGCATTAATATTTGAAAAACCATGTTTGTTTGCAGCAATGTAGAATCATGAAGGTATGAAAAAAACTGAGTTAATTTAGTATAACCTGATTCTGACTTCTGTGGGCAGTGGTCAGTGCTGTAGGAACAGAAACACTTTGTATTAAGCATGTATACTGATTGATATTTTGTATCTGTAAGAGGGATATCTAACTCCAGGATGAGGAAAAGTTAGAGCAGACAGCTAGAAACAGGAAGATAGAATGGAAAGATGCATAGCAATATGCAGCAGGTGTCCACTGAACATAACATCCACTACAGATGTTGCTGAACAAGTAACATTGATATTTCTTCAAGTAGAAGTCAATGCACCAGTGGGAGAAGATGTTCGAAATTTTTTTTAACTTTAGCACATTAGTGTATGGTTCCTATATTCATGATTAGTGTTTAGTTTTACACAGTGCTTAGTAGAAATACCAGAGGTCAATGTGCCCTTGTACTAACTCCCTGTTGTGACTAATTAGTCTTGTGATACCTAATGCTTCATTGTTAATTTAATTTAGTGATTAATATGTACTACTTGATGTCTTAGTTTTAGGAACAGAGATAGAGTGCTGGAGTAAAGAACGATAAGAGAAGTGCACCATGACCTGACCACATATTTGAGATACTCTCAAGGAAAGAAGATTTATCAGAAGTTCCGGGATTATAAAAGGGCACTTTGAGGAATGGGATGTTCCCAAGTGACCCACAAGAAGACCTTCAAAAGATTCGTAGCCAAATAAGTTTGGCCTACAGGGGTATCTCTGTTTTGGCACCTGGAACACCTTAGCTTAGTTCTTCACTTTACTTTGGAGTCTGCAGAGTTTTACCTCTCACATATTCTCACTCTTCTCTGGTTGCAATTTCATCTGTGCAATAACTTTTTTTTTTCCTTCTTAAGTGTGTTAAACCTGGGGTTCTACCAGGTGTTGCTGATGGGCTTGGCCTTGGCCACTGGTCAGTCCATCCTGGAGCTGTCTAGCATTGCCTCTGTGGGCATGGGGGAGCTTCTCGCAGCTTCTCAGGGAAGTTCCTGTAGTCATCCCCACTACAAACAGAACCTGGCTGCACAAACCCAGTATACATATATATATATATGTAGAGAGAGAGAGAGAGCAGTGACTAGTTATTATGGTGCCAAATTTAACAGCTGTAACAGGAAGATATACAATGTAATGAAGAAATTCAGAGATGCAAATTGAGCTCGTTTGTATCATGTTTTGCTCTCTGGATTGTAATGTGCTGCGCAAAGACTGATAGCAGTCAAGGTGAAGGTTCTGCATGAGTCAGGGGAGGAACTCATCCAGGAGTATAGTTCACATTTGATTCATATAAAGGTTGGTCATGGAAGTTGATAAGTAAATTTACTGCTGCATTGTTAAACTTAAGTCAGCTGAATATTGATGTTGTTTCTCTGAATGTACAGTGCATTAGAGAGGAATTCCAAGTATTGTCTTAATTCGGGGTCTTCAGTACAATAAATTGGTACGCAGAGAAGACTCCTGGTTGCTTCTGCTCTTTCTCCTGTAAAGCAGACCTACTGACTAGGAATTGTGTAAGGGGGAGATAAAGTTTCCAGTCACTGTGTTTTCCAGTAATTGCTGGCAGTTGTCTAGACCAGATGCCTCCAGTAACGGGGTACTAAAGGAACACTTCCTCTCTTGACCAGACATCATGACTGATTTAATTTGTAAAGAAAAACAGTTGCTAAGAGTAGCAGTTATGAGGGGAGACAGGGACACCCACAAAACCATAGGCAATTTTAAAAGACCTTGCAATTAAGGGTAGTAGGTGTTGTCTACTTGATGGTCCTGCACTCTCACTCCAATCGGTCCATGCTACTTTTCCAGACTAG
This sequence comes from Sitta europaea, assembly GCA_013400255.1. NCBI lineage: Eukaryota > Metazoa > Chordata > Aves > Passeriformes > Sittidae > Sitta > Sitta europaea. Next base: position 31,159 of record VXBS01003317.1, read on the forward strand.
CACAAGGCCAGCCAGGCACAGCAAATTAAGTGTTAGCCTAATTTGTTTGTGTCTAGCAGCTTTCCATGTTCTCCTATCAACAAGCCTTCAATTTGTGTTGAAAAAAACCTAAAAAACATATAAGCCTGCTTCATGCACGAGAGCGTTGTTGCTGTATGAGAGTTGTGAAAGTTTCAGGCAGAGAAAGATAGAAGCCTCAGAGCTGGTTATTACCAGGAGACTGCGAAGATTGTTTAAATATGCCTGAAAAGTGCTAGAGTTGATACTTAGACATTTATATATATACTTGTTCTTTAGAAGTGGTGGCTTTTTACCTGTATGTTAGCTACAAGTGCTGTTTAGTGTAGCCATCATGACATGGAAACAATTAAAGCTTCAGATGGACTGATCCTCCAGAAATGTTAAAAAAAATTTGATATGGTGTCAACCATCCCTAATTGTGTAACTATGAATGTTTCAGATACGGTGACAAAACTTTCATAAGCAGTTGTAATGTATCTCTTCTTATTTTTAGTCAGTTAGGAAATGTTTGTTAATAAATGATGGCTTGATTGTGGTGAGAATCATCTTTATGTTTTCTCTTTTACTACATAAAATTTTTAAAATGCGGACTTTGAATGGTTTTCCATAAGAAATGAGACAAAACATATTCTTTTGAAGTCAATTACAGAATGTCTGTTATCTTCCAGAATTTCACTTTTTGCCATTTTGCAAAATACCTATTGAGAGAGTTCTATATTTAAATGGATGATTTAATGTGTGGTGTGTTCTGGTGTTTAAACCACTGTATAAACACAAACTGTAAATACTTCTAGGCAATCTAGGCAATCTAAATACTTCTAGGCAAAATATCTAGAAACAGTAAAATTGCCAGAAATTGAACTGTTAATGGTTTCTTTTTCTGCAAAACTACTTGGCTATAGCAAAATTATCATCCATACTTATTTGTGTGATAAAGTAAATCTCTGATCTGAGACTTCCTAGAGTCTGATGTTTCTGCCAAAACCTAGCAGTCCTCTTCCTTCCTCTGGCTGCTCTTGTCTGCCTTCTAATACTCACTACAAGTGTTCGTGCAGCCTTGTGCTAGGTCTGTTGCCTGTCTAACCTAGTGTGCTGATTTTTTTCAGCAAGAGGATTTACTTGGTCTAGTTCATGGCACAAGCTGTGTAAAGAGCTAAAACGCATCCAGGAATGGGAACAATCCAGGTTGGCTATTTTCTATGGCTCTCTAGTTTGAAATGCTAGTTGAACTACTAATTCTGGTAATTCTAATAATTCTAAAGAGTCAAAGGCTATGTTTTTACCTCTCTGTGGAGATTTGCAAAACTGGTGTTGTTTTTCTTAGTTCCTATTTGTAATAGCAATAGAACTTTGTCACTGTTGTCTCATACAAAACAAAAATCTAAATTAAACCTATGATTATAAAATAATCAAAAGAGTAGTTTTAGAAATAAGTTGTGACTATTATCTGTCTGGGATTTAAAAAAAAAATTACTATTCATTGTAGTAGTTTATATCTCTGTAACAGTTTCTTCAGATCAAAATGGAGAAATTTTTCCATGCTATTAAAATGCACTTGATATTTCTATGTGGATATTTTCTTGTTCCAGGGAAAAAATTTTGCTTAATGTGTCCATGATTTGAGAACAAAGAATCAGTATCTGTAAGCATTGACATTGGTTCAGTGTAATGTACCAAAACTTCTTAGGTTGTTCTTGAAATAATTGAGTGGGAGATGACAGGTAGTTTATGAAATCAGCTAGTTTTGTGGCATTTTCATCATCTCAAATTGAAAAGACGTGCTGTGTAAGCAATTTCTGAGCCAGAGCTGGAAAATAGGCAGCTCTGGATTTGTGTCTGACCCAGATATGTAATAGCACGGGAAAAAGTCCAAAAAAATGGAGCCAGAGTCTGTTGTGAACCTGAAGGTGAAATGAGGTTGACTCTGTTGATTTACATGAATTTGTCAGTGATGAGAGATCTTATTCATCTTTTACTGTCTCTTTTTCAAGCTGACAGTAGCATTCATGAAAACTGTTGCTGGGCTAGTTTAATTCAGTTGAAAAAGTTGAACATGTGGCTACATGAGTTAAGGAGGTGGGACAAAGGAAGAGGGAGGAACCTTTGAGCTAAAAGTAGGGTGTGAGACTGGTGACTCTGGGTGGAAGAACCTAGAAGACTGCCAGGGGAACACATGCCTCCTTTTGTACCTTACTCCTTAGTGTTTCTATAAGATTACTGATGAGATTCTGATTTTTCTTTTGTCTTAGATTAAAACAGATCTCTTGTATGAGAAAGAAGTAGTAACATTCGCTGAAATAGGAAGCTTACTATGAATTCTTGCTATGATCACAGTGTTTTTGCGGGTCTGTTAAATTTTTTTCAGTTCTGGAAGAAGCTGTTTACCCCTGTCACAAGAAGAGAAGATTATCAAATTGAATATCTTAACAAGCTTTATAGAAACCTTTTCTCAGTGGAATACTAAAAGGTCTGTGTGGTCTGTGCAGATCCTGTGCAATAATAAAATAAGGTAATGCTTCAGAGGAGGTCTTTGTCCATTCCAGACCAGGACTTTCCCCTTAGGGCAGGGAGGAGTTAGGAAGGCCCAGTCTCTTGCAGGACATACTAGATTTTAGACTTTTGCAACAGGCACGGTATTCCCAAATGTGACTAACTCTATCATCTGAAACAGACTGTAGGTATTCTCAAAGAGGTGCAATTAACTAGTTTCTGAAGTAATTAGTCAGTTAACTGATTTCTGTTGCTCTGTTGCTTCTGTGCAACAAGACAGTTCAGTACAGTCCATAAGCCTGATTATTCCATGTCCTTTGGTTGTTCACATCTTCCCCTCAGTAAAAGAAAGTTGGCTAATTAAATCAGTTAGAGGCCTTGAATGCCTAACCATACCAGCCTACCAAAATAGGTATAAAATCAATATACAAGAAAATGAGCAAATAATATGCTTGTTCTATAAGTCTACAAGTTACTTGTTATATATTAGATTTGCTTTAATAATATTGAGGCAGCTGGTGTCCAGACTGTTGGAGTAAAGAAATAAACATGTCCCACCCAAGCACCTTGGAGCCATTTACCGTTGCATCTAAGAAGGAAAGAGGGCTTCAACTAGTTACACATCCTGACCTGCCTCTTAAGAGACAGCTTGGCACCATCTGTTTTTCACAAATTATGACTGTGTCTCTGAACTCGTACCTTTAACATGGAGGGTAGTCATTACATCAAACTGTCTTGTAGTAATACATTTGTAAGTTATTGAAGTACGTAAGACATCAGGTCTTCTAATATTAATTACTATCTTATGACCCAAAAAATACTGCATTGATTTTTACCACGTGTTTGATTTGGGTATAAATATTGTTTAGTTGGCCATGAAAGGGAATGACCTTATCACAACCAGTGTTGTTTCAGGGGAGAGTAGGGAAAAACACTCATGTTCTACCCAAGAGAAAAAGGAGATCGCTCAGATTTGACTGTGCTGGCTGTCCAATCTAAAAGATAATCTAAGTTTTGACACTGGGGGCCTACTACTATGAAAACCTTACTGCTATTGTTCCTGGACATGAAGAACTTTAGGAAAGTAGAGGTGCACTTTCTTGAGTTTCCCACCTTGCCTCTCTTTTGGATAAGAAGAAAGAATCAGGTGATGTGTGAAGATGGAAACTGGTTTTCAAGCATTTGTATTAGGTATTCCTTGCTAAAATGTATGAATCTGTTTTGATGAGAAAACTTATGTTGAATGCTTTTTTTGCTTCAAAATGTTTCCAAAGACTTCTGCATCTTGAAAAAGTTGATTTGAATCGTCCTCAAAAGTCTAAAGTAGCAAAAAGTTTATATATAAACTTAGTTTTGGACTGCCTACCAACATCCATGTACTTGCCATGCAAACTGAATGCATTCAGTAATCTGGTTTGTAGTAAATAATTTACTGGTACTCTTTAAAAGGGGATGTAATGGAAATGCCAGTGCAAAGTTACTTTACCTCTGTTAGTCAAGACAAAAGAACTAGGGATTAAAATATGTCAACTTTCAGACTGTGCTCTTTTGAGCTGAAAAGGGACCATGTTCCTTCTCAAGTGTTCTTGAATCCCTGTAGCTGTATTATCCTGGTGTAGGGCACATGAAGGAAGTCTTTCTCTAGTAGCAAGGTATGGCATAACATGAGGCAGGACTACAACTATCTAAATGTTAATAGGCAATTAAGTGGAAATAAACTGCATGAGCTAGAAGAGAAGAAATTGATAAGCTGTTGTAGTAGCACAGCGGAAACCAAAGACAGACTCAGTATGATGCTGTGTCCTGTTCAAATGTGTGAAATGCAAATGCTAGTCTTCTTTATAGATGGATGAGGGAAGGAAATCAATTTTATCTGCTGTTTTGTAAAATTTATTTAGTTTTCTTCTGTTGGTAAATATGTCCTGAGATCAGGTCTGACTTCAGTATCTAGCTTCTTGGCTCTTTCAGTGTAATAGATAATTTAGATAAAATAGTTAGGCATTACGTAATGATAAAGTTACTGCTGCTAAATCATGTGTTCTGCATGTTATCAACTGTGAATTTATAGAGGCATGTGGTTTAACCCTAGCCAGCCACTAAGTCCCATGCAGCTACTCGCTCCCACCCCACCAGCAGGAATGGGATAAGAATTGAAAGGGTAGAAGCTAGAAAACTTGAGGAGTGAGATAAAGACTGTTCAATAGGGAAAGTGGAACCCATGTATAGAAGAGAATCAGCCATCTCAGGATAGTAGCATAATGGTTAATGAGAAAGATAAATGCCATTACCCCAAATGTGTGTCCCCCCCTTACTCCTTCTTGCCCCTGCATTGTTATATGCTGAGCATGCTGACACAAGGTGTGGAACATCCCTTTGGTCAGCCGGGGTCACCTGTCCTGGCTGTGTCTCCTCCCAGGCACTCCCAGCCCCCTCACCACCATGGCTGTGTGAGAAGCAGAAAAGGCCTTGGCTCTGAGTGAGCTCTGCTCAGCAGTAACAAAAACATCTCTAGACTGATTGAGCCATGTGTTCAGCACAAATCCTAGACACAGCCCCATGCCAGCCACTGGGAAGAAAATTAACTCTACCCCAGACAAAACCAGCTCAAGCCTACTAAGTAGATTGTAGGCATCTTGACTCACACGCTGACATTGCTCAATGTTATGCAATAGCAGTGATGGTTCCTTGTCATTTTTCTGTCTGCCTCCCTTACTATATCTTTCTCCCTTTGGGTGTTTAAAAAAAAAAGTTAGGAAATCTCAACTATTTACCTTCTTCCTTACTGCAAATTCATTATCTGTAGATGCCTATTTTCTATCTTCCATATTCTACTAAACAAAAAAAACCCCAAAAAAACCCCAAAAAACTTGAAGCATCTTCTTCTGAAACTAGAATAAAAAGAATTAAATTGGAAGGATAGCGAAGTTCCATTGCTGCTGGTGAACTGTATTTGTTTATGTACAGTTATTTCCTATTTTTGATCTTATAGTAGGAAAATACCTGCTGTAGAACTGCTTCAGAATTTTCTGTACTACTGAGGAAAGAATAAGAGCCATATTTTATCTTCCTGGATATTGTGGCAGGATATTTCCCATCTATGTTGTTTAAATTTATTTTCATATTTTTATTATGCTTACAAGCCACAGCAATGACTTGCATCTCTAGTGCCTTCTTGGTCATTGAGATGGAAGTATAGCCTTTATGCAAGATGTTTAAAGTTGATGCTTAAGGAGAGGTACTGTAGATAAATATGGATAATAGTGGTCATCCTTATTAGCAATTCATGGTAGGAATTTTATACTTCACATCAAATAGAAGGTAAAAAAGAAATTAAATTACTTTGTGAATATTCATGGAGTTCTTCCATTTATTGAAGGAGACAGAAAATAAATTTTAGTTGATTGATACAGACCCATATGTGAAACAAGTCCACCTGTCTCATGCTACAGAAAAAGAAGAAGAGTACAGAGACTGTGCTTTGCCTAGCAGTTTGAAAACAAAGTAACCCTGTAGTCCAAGTGAAAGATAGAAACCTGGTAAAGGGTCTAAAGACACAATTGAGTTCCCACAGTTCCTCACTAGGTAACCAATCTTTGCACCAGCGTTACAAATTCATGAGTAGGATGGGATGCGTATGCCATTTCGAGGGAAAATTATAATATTGTAGTTGTGTCTGAATGGCAGATTTAGCAGTGTGGAAAATCAGGAAAGTCCTACTGAAAATACCTAATGCAGGAAGAACCTACACATTGGAGAGAAATCCTGAGTATACCAGAAAGAAAGGAGGAGAATGATGGCATTTGTCATGAATATGTGGAGAAGAAGGATACTGAGCGCTGGTTTAGACATGCTCATTTTTTAATGAAAATTATACATGTATTTGGAGGAGCCTGAGAGAGATGGTAAGGCAGAAGGAGGCAGGACTAAAATCTTAGTAGAGAAGGATTTGTTGCTGTGTATAAGATGGGTGAACATTGATAGGAAACTCAGCAGAACTGTGGAGGGTGCTTAGCAGTAATTTGAATCAGGAAGAAATAGTAAACGTGATTGGAGTATTGTTGTGGTATCTGTATTACAAATACTTGTCTGAAGGCTGTTTGTGTTGCAAAGATTGCGGTGTCTCCAGAGGTGAAACACAGAAAGAAAAGCAGGGATGAAGGACAGGTAGTGCCGTGAGGCACTTGCTTTGTAAGTATTGCAAGATAATTATTAGTACGTGTTTCTGAAAGTAGCTGTTAGAACAGTTGCTGCAAATGCAGTAATGAGCTGTAGCTTTTCTAGCTCAACTTGCTGATGCAACAGAAAAAGCTGGAGGCCGATGAAGCAGCATAAAGAGAAAATGTAACTAGTGAGAAAGGGTGTGATGGCAGGTTTTTTTGAAAGCAGTATTGCTGACAGACTGTATAGAGGAAATGTCGTAAAAGGTCAATAAATAAACATTGGCAATAAGGTGAGAGGTAGAAAAGGAATTGAATCAGAAATTTTCCTCGTAATAAATATAGTTAAAAATCAAATGGAATTAAAAGGGCTGAAAAGTTTTTAAAAGCAATCTTTGGTGAGAGCTTTAATGTTGGATGGTGATTTTTGTTTGTGATTTGGTCCATTTATAACTGTTTTGGGAACTGATAAAACAGTTCAGAGGGGGAAAATGAGCAAAAATGTATGGGCATTGAGATTCAGAGAAGTCCCATGCTGCAGTGTTTTGTTTTTTTTTTCTCCTCTGCTGTCTTGGTTACACTCCAGAATGAGTTGCCTGCCTTTATAGCTTCAACCAGTCTCTCACTTCATGGGTTCAGCCAATTCCACCAATAAGGAATGAATATAAGTAGGTACAAGTGAAAAAAAAGTAAGTTTGCTAACAAGCAAAGTAGCAACAGGCAAGAAATAACAGCAAATAATCACCAGATAACAAATTGCTAAATCTTACAGGCTCCTCCTAAACTGAGACACAAAATACTGTTTACCCATGACAACCACCAATGTGAAATATGGGTGTTTTCCCTCAAATTAAACCACTGTGTATAAATCTTAAACATTTACTTTAAGTATTGCATAAATGTATAATGTGAAAAATGATGTCACTCAGTTGCTACAGGACTTGTTATTTTTGGGATGGTGTACCTCTTCTTAGAAGGCAGTATCTTTCAGTTTAATTTGAATTATATTTTAAGTATCGGTCCAGTTAGCAAACAATAAGAAATTCCATCTATTCAATTGTGTAGAGGGATGTTTAATCTCTGAAGCACATTTTCATTTCTAAAACTGACTGCATAATCTGTTGGGGTTTTTGGGTTTTTTTAAGTTTTATTATATCAAGGTAACTCTCAGTACAGTTTTGATTCAGAAAGAAGTGATTTATTATTTAAAACTGACCTATCTCAAATTACAAGGGTTTTTTTCTGTCAATTCTATGGCCCTGCAGTGACCATGCAAATTATGATATGTATGCAGTATTCACTAGACTTTTCACTTAACTCCCCTTCATACTGTCAAGCTGTGAAAAGTACAGCAACCACTATGAGTAATTTTAGTAACAATTCACAAGTAACAATAGCATTTTACCCCTTTTGACTACCCAGCTCATCTGTAGCCAGCCTATCTCTGAATAGCTGCACATGCCTCTTTTTCTCAGGGTTTCCCAAGGCAAGTTCTGTAGTTTGCCTTATGTCATGCTTAAAGAGCTTGCAGACGATGAAGGCAGTATTTCCATGAATTTAGAAAATTTTGTGTTCTTAGATGGCAGTTTGTCATTTACTCAGTGTTGCTTTATATTGAGTCTTTTCAAAACGCATTCAGATTTATTTTTTAAGAGTTACTGGCAGACTGAAACTTATGTTACTGTAAAGTTCACACAGTAGGTTAAATCATCACTGTTTAATACTTTAAAGTGTTAGTATTTTAAAATTATGTTGTCATGAAATCACATGTAATAGCAGACCTCATAACTGCTAGTGAAATTGAAACAGTTTATAGGAGGTAATTTCTAGGATAGGCTGCATGAATAAGATGACAAACTCTTGGACTGACATTGGCATAACAGGGTTCTGATACATTTTGTAAGTGAACAAGTGAGGTTGCAGAGATTCTGAGGTGTTTCTGTAAAATACCGAGCCATTTCTGTGCAATGAGGGTCAAGAATGCATTAGTTCTGTATTTAAATCTGTAAAGATATATGTCTACCTGTTTTATCTAGTTAGACTAAATGAAATTACTTTAATTAGATCAACTAAACTGGGGAAAGAAAAGGGGACTAGAAGGAAGATGGAGCTAATTAAAAAAAAATTGTGACATTGCTAATTAGGAAAAGATACAGCATAAGGAAGCTGGCCCAAAGTGTAAAAAGTGACTGAGAGTTGGCTCAAAAGAAAAGATGCTGTTGGATGCATCTGAAGATTTGTGTAAACATCATGAGTAAAAAATGGCTGAAGATAAATGATGATTGAAACACAGTATTTAGTTCTATGTAGACAAAAAGAACCTGCAGCTTGTAAAATGAAAAACAGCATGCAAAATATATTTAATGTGGGCTGTAGAATTATTACTCATTAGAATATTTTTTAAAGTATATTAAAGACCTAACAAATAGTATGTCCGCATCTGAAAAACAACAAAATAGTGGACTAAAAGGAAATTGGTTGTTTCTTCAGTATAGTATTACTAAGTGTTTAGATAGTATACCTAATAGATGTTTCATAGGTGCTAAAGAAAAAAAATGGTGAAAAAAATTGTTACAAGACAACCTGCCTGATGGATGTATAGGAAATGATGTTGGACTAGAGTGACAGCTACTACCCTGTATCATAGACAGGACTTCTACTGTTTGCCTTCAGAAAAAAAAGAAAAAAAAAAAAGGTGTATTTCCTATACTTGCTTCTTTTTTATTCCAAAGGTGTAGAAAGCCTTAGATGGGAGAATCCATGCAAGAAAGTCCACAGTCCTGTTTTCCTTTTCAGTGCTTTCCTTTCAATGCTTTCTCTGTAGGGCAGTACTCTGAACCTGCTATTTGTGATGTGGATTACAAGAGGAATTAAACTTATGGTCTTTAACATCTCTGTCTGCATTGTTGACTGCTAAATTCTTTAAGACTCACACCCTTCAGGGAGGGAAGTTTGTGTAGAGGAGATGCAATATCATAGGAAACAACTGTGAAACAGGTTTTTGATAGTACTTGGTTAGTTGGGTTTTTTTCCCTTTGTCAAGAGAAAATAGATGAATAACAAAGCAGTTTGAGCTAATTTTTGAATAAGTGAAAGAAAGACCTTTAAACTTGTGCAAGTTTTACTGGGGACTAGGAATGCAGTTGTAAATATTAATGAATGTGGAAGGCTAGGATTTGATGGCAGATACCTAGAAATTGTGAAGCTTCCCAGTCTTGGTCCAGACAGCCAGACTGGTGGCTTTTTCGGGAATCTGCTGTTGGTGACCAAAGAGAGAGATTACTCTGATTTGGTTGTCCAGGAACAAAACTTTAATAGTGGAGAATAACAAACAAGACGGTGGAAATGGTAACATGACCAAACCAAATAAGGGCTTGGGTCCAGGGTGTGACAGGGATATTTAGGGTACGCTTAGGTAAAGGCGGAGTTAGGTGGGGATTTGAGGGAAGAGTCCAATAAGGAAAAACAATTAGGAATATGGTAAGTTTTGCGGCAAAAAGTAAAGCAGTGTTTCGGGGCTCACCCTAACTAGAAAGGGTTTTCCCACAGCCTTGAGCTAAGGTTTTCTCCTTCATTGGAGCTGACCCAAACAAAATTGTTTAGTGATTATCTTCTTACTTTTACATCAAGCTTTAGAGTACTCTTATAATAGTGCATGCATCCTCTTTAGGATCTATTGATGATTCTAAATTCTTTTTGTTGATCATCTCATTGATGGAAAATATTAAAAAATTACACTTAATATGTAGAATAATAGAAAAAAGAAAATATTTGCTTGATTATGCATTGATTAGCATGGCATCACTCCAGATGAGGCTTTCGAGGCTATCATAAGTAGTGATACTGGAGGTCACTGAGCAACATGATTATTTTTACAGTTTTGCTAATGGTTCAAAGGCCTGGAACACAAACATTTCTGGAAACCTGCACACAGATTTCTATTATACTGGGAAATACATTTTGGGAGGCTGGATATTAACCATGTTTTCTTTTAAAACATAAACCTTGTGTATATTAGCAGTGATGTAGTGTTATTATAGATGCCATTATCTAAGCAATGCATATAGTATTCTAGAAATGAATCATGTTTTGCCTGAGGGATAAACTGACATTTTCATTCACTTTTTAATCTTCTTAGGACTTTACTGGGTTAATATGACAATTTTTCTCTAGGGATCCATCAGCTCATGGAAGTACTGTGGTTCTGTTTCCCTCTTCCACAATGGTTATGACTGTAATGTTTCTTTTTTCTCTTGTTGCTGGTGTCCAAGTGCTTTTCCACAGGCTTTTCCAGAGAGAATTTAGGTAATAGGTTCTGGCATTGGACAACTGGCCACTGTTGCAACATTCTTTATGTATCGCACCCCTGCTTCCGTGTCAAAGTGCCGTAAACTGTGAAGGTCACGTAGAACATGAGAGTTTAGGTTCCCAGAGAGGGTGTGTATTTTGTGCCTATGGTGAATCAACTGACTGTCCTCTAAATAATACAGTTTTAACCACTGTATGTGCCTGCTTTGGAAACTATTTATTGTTTGCTTTATAAGACTTGGTTAAACTTCACGTCAATTTTCAACAAGATATTTTTCAAGTTTTTTGAATGAAATGAGTAGATTACATAGGGACTGCCTTGCAACAGAATACTTTGGATGAGAAAGTAATAGACCTTTCGGGTTTTTATTATTATTCTTCACTTTTGCCAGGTTCCAATATTAGCAATATTATGCTGTATTTTAAAAATCGGCTTCATGAGGTGTTAATGCTCCCAACCTTTTTAAGCAGTGCTGCCATTTACAAACTTTTCTAGTTGTCTTAGGAAGAAGGTGAGAAAAAGGAAATCTTCATTGACTTCTTGATGTGTGTGTAGGAGGTGTTATTAAATTAAGAGCAAAGCTTTTAATATGGGAGGAAAGTAATGCAATCTGTAGGTGGTGTACCGTAATGCCATAAAGTTCCAATTTTTGTTTATTTGTGGTACTTCTGATACCTTGCCAAAATGTAAGTTTAGTGCCATCCTAGGTTATATTGGAAGGAAAAAAGGAATCACATTTCTTCAGTGGCTTTACAGTGCAGAAGATGGCATTGGGGAAATTCATAGATCCTACTAGTTTTTAAAGGATCACAGTTCGGTTTGTAGTACTGGGGAGTTTTTAAATGCAGCTTCATGTGGCTTATTAACACAGTTTTCATTTGCTTCCCTAAGTTTTGAATTCCTTTGGTGTTTTCAGTTTTGGTAGGATGCCTAGAGTTTAGCAGCCCGAATCCACACATAAATTGGAAAATTCTGCACTTTAATGTATTTGAGAGAAGTTTAATCAGCTTCCTTTGGAAGTGCTTCAGTACCCTACACTTCATTAAAGTGTCATGGCCTAGAACTCATAAAGTACAGATAAAATAGAAGTAATTGTTTTTGAGAAATGGTGAGGTTTTGCAATAATGCAAAATAAAGTTAAATGCTAAAGAGGCCAGTTATTATGCAATGATTAATACAATTAGGAAGGATTCTTTGTTCCTGTCTTTGTGATTATTACAAGCTCTTATCAGCAGTACTCTCAATATTTTGACAATAGAACTAGATTGTCTTGTTATGCCTACCTTCCTTTCTAGTAGGCTCCACAGATAAAAATAACCAAATAATATTCAAAAATCTGTTATAATGAAAGCTATTACAATATATTCAGTAATTACCACTCTTACTACCTACCCAAGCAGAATTTATAGCTAAAACTTGTGACTGGAAACCATGTGTGACAGAACATCTACTTCACTATGTAAAATCACTTGTATTAGAGGAGAGATTGGTGTGTTTTTGTTTCACTGTTGAATAAGTATATGGCAATGTAAAAGTGAAAGTATCAAGATTATTTGATCTGGATATTGTAACTCAATGAAACTAAATCAGAGTTCTGTTGAAATAACATTTTCAGCAAATTTGAAGGATGTTTTTTTCATGCTGAGCAGGGAACATTCTAAGAATAACAAGTTTATAAGGGTCAGTTTAAAAAGTGTAGGAAGCCAAGTAATTTTCCTCTGAGCGACACGCACCTCTTGATCTGCCTGTTTGCCAGAGCATAAGATTTTGCCTAAGAAGTGCAAGTCCTCCAGCTACATACCAGCATTTTTTCCCTGGGTGTTTTTTGGAGACTAACCTTGTTTTTTACATAGACTAGTGCTCTTGAATATTTATTGGTTTTTTAATCAGTGAATTATACTTAAATTTAAGAAACCAGTCAGGGAAAGTGTATAGATCAGTTTTGAAGGTTTGGGACTGTGGTCAGCTCTCAGCTGATTCCAGTTCACATAAAGCAGAATGCAGGGCGGGTAACCGAGTGAGGGGACAGGGAATGGGGAATGACTCAGCTGAAGAAATGATGTAGTGATAAAAGAAATAGAAATTAGAAAGTTATAAAACCTTAATATACTGAAAGTCTTTTGCAACAGAATTACTCTGTAGCTCACTTCTAGGTGTCTTTCCTCATTCTGATAATGAACTGAAAGTTTGGTGTATACAAAAAGAAGATGCCCATTTGAATTTTCTCTAAATTGAAAGAGAGTCTTGTGTTTTAGAACGTGGTATTTGTACTGAAATAGCCAATACAGTGTCATTTTTTTCAGTGATGGGGAAGTGCAGTTCAGTAAACCCTGCACCCATCCCACCACAATATTTATCCCCAAAGAGAAGAAAACAAACAGAAAGTCAGTTAGTTCTGAACTACATGGATAGATAAATCATCATTAATAGTGAATTTCTCTGTGTCAATTTTTCTTACTTCCTTTCTATATAATAAACAGACTAATTAGTTTGCTTGTAAATTGGTAAAGTGGTATTGTTCTATCTATTTCATGTCAGTGCCTACAGAATAGAGAAACAAATGTTTTTCTAAAGCAAAATATTTGAACTGCTGTAATATACTTGGTAAGCTATGTGTGCCTTCTAAGCTACTACAAGAAACATTAATTGAATGAGAAACTTTATTTATTATATTCAGAAAACAGTAAACAGTTCAAAACTACTCAAGTTTTGATTTTTGTAATTTATACATCTATTTTCTGTTTTCCAATAACATTTTATATAAGTTGGGACTTAAACAAACTATCTTTATGAACTATTTTGGCACTGTAGGAAATTCTTTAAGTTCCATTGCAATTAATTTCTGTGGGTTTAACACTGCAAAATACTGTAACTGTAACACTGTAAAATGAAAAACTGGTTCAAATAATTGATTTGAGAGTATTTGGAGTGTTTTGAAAGCCTTTCTATTTTTGCTCTAAAAAGAACAAATGGGAATTAATTTTTAAAGATAAAATAAAAAAGAAAGATTTTTTTTCATGGGTTATTTTTAACCCTTTCAATGTCAGAGTTGAGATAATGAGGGGGAAAATTACTTGTCTCAATCTGGCAGGCACTGTATCTGGACTATCTGGCTCTATTTCAGTGCAGCTCAAATTCTTATATGAGAAAATTGCAGAAATTTACAATTCAAAGTGTGTTTCATCAGGGAGAAATCCACAGATTGTTTTGACACCCAGTTAGAAATTCAGCATGAAGATGGACGTCTCATGAAATTTGCAGCTGCTGATTGAATATATATTTCCATAAAGGCATCAACAATAGCAGCCTGCAGGGGAAGGGGGGTGGGGGGGAATGACAAAACTTGTGAGGCTAGCATTTTTTCCTCAGCTCTATGGTAACAAATTACTTGTAATAAGGTCCTATACTGACCACAATTAAAGAGAAATATAGGCAGCCAGAAAGAAAGGATTTTTCAGTTTAACTGATGTGAACTAAAAATGTCATAATTTTGATATTTAAATATACATGCAGTCATCTGTATAGAACATAAAATGCACCTGCGAATCAGAAGTTTCCTTAAACTGAAAAATAAGACTCTTACTGATAATTACAGAAAGTTTATCATACATGTAAATTGATTGTATAATAAATTCCCAGGACAGAAAATGAATGGTATTGAAATATACTAAAATAGGTTATCTTTATTAGGGGTGAAAATCTCATCTCATCTGTGGCATGCTCCCTCTCATTCATACACATACACAGATAGAAGAGAAAATGTAAGATTTGACTTTATTTCTCTGAGTAGCGGGTGTTATTATGTTGGTCGTTTAAAAAACAATATGCATTCAAATAAAATAGATTCATGTTATCAAAACAATTAATAAAAATGCCATTGAGGCAAATGCTATAATAGAATAGAACAAATGTTATCTTTTTTGGTTACAGTATTTTGTATATTTCTATATCTCTGTTTATATGGCAGAAAGAGGGTAGGGGAAGGAAATGGTAAAATATTTCTGAAATATCTTTTTTGATGGAAGCAGTAAAGCCAGTATCATTGTCAATCCATTGACAGCTTTGTTGCAGATTATCTGTGCATCTGAAGACCGTGGAGAGAGAAGTTCAGTGTTGAGGTGTTTTCTTTAATCTTGGTTTTAGAGATTTCTGCCTGCAGCTCTCAATGCACTGCAAGGCGATGTCCAGAATGCACCAAGCTGTGTCCAGAAGCCTTTTCCTCGTGCTTTGTAGTCTGCATTGGTGCCATCCTTTGCTGCAGTTGAGGAAGGTAAACAAATACTAGTTTTGAGGTCAGTAGGCACTCAAGTGTTGCAGAAACTAAAAAGGGAGTTCTCCACAGCCGGACAATGCAGCGTTGTGGTTTAGTATGGTGAGACTCAAGTCATGTGGTTCTGATATTTGAGAGTTAAAGTGCTTGTGTGACATTTTATTATAAAGACATGGGGATCACATATCCTAGCTGCCCACACCAGAGAAGAATGAGTTAGAATGCTAATTACATTAACTGGGCAGCTTTGCAATAACGAAAATCTCTATTTTCTCAAATCTTTATTTGAGAGTTTGTATTTTAGAGATTAAATTGATCAAGCATAATAGAGCAACTGTTTTTAATTTTACTACCGGTAGGTTTACTAGGAACCTACTAGTCTTTGATATACAAAAAATATGAAATTGTTTGGTTATAGAGCTTATAATTATCACAGCTTTTGTTTTTGGTGGATGTAAACTCTGTGTATCAAACTCTTGTATTACAGTTATTACAAGCTATACAATTCTAAAGGTTGCCATCCAAAAGTGGTCTTCCTTTCTTTTTCTGGCATCAAGGTAAATGCTTTCACATAGAAATTTTTGTATAAACTTATTGACAACTATTATAATAGTTGCACCTGGTGCAATACTATTAAAACAATGAGCACTCAAATAGGTATTTAAGTACTTGGTGGTTAGGTACTTACATATTGTGGAAGCACATAGACCTCAGTTTTTTCTGTTTAGTCTAGAATTTAGTTAAGGGACTGTGGAACTAGAACAGGGAAACATGTCAAATGCAGACACACTGTTGCTTTTTGTGTACTTTTTTTTTTTTTAAGAAAGAGCATTTCCTCTTTCTCACTTGTAAAGAGACCACACAAAGTCTGAGAGTGGAGTAGAAAAATCAATTAGTGGTGTAAAAAGCTTTGCCTTATGGTTAGTCCTTGTTCTCAGTTGTTTCGCTTCTATTTCTGCTTAAATTAGCTTTGAAAGCAGATCAGGTATTCCTTGGTATGTGAAGATATTTTTTTATTTCTTCACCACCTGCACCACTCTGAGCCCATCAAAATAAGCTAAACTATGAGTTCTTTTCCTCCAGATCAGTGTAATTGGGAAGTACCTTAACTAATGGGTGCACACAGAGAGGGCAGCTTAAAGAAACAAACTTTTGAAGAGAGCTTTGAAAGTTACCTAGCAATGTAAAGCCAGAGGGTAATCACAAAACAAACAACCTCTCCCCCCCTTTGCATGGTAAATGATTTTACATTACTATTAATTAAATTATTGCTTACTAATGTGTGTTGTTTAACATTGCTTTAAAAAGTACCTTTGAAATACTTGTTTATCTTAGAACTCTAACCAAATAAACTAAACTCTCTTTATTTTTGCATAAATGAAAAATGCCATTTTGTAGAAAAAAGAATAATGTTTAAGGCTCTTGAAATGTTTGTAGGATATGCATATATGTGAAGTGGGTAATACATCTCAATGACTTTATCTAACTTTTCTTTAGAAGTTGCACTGTTAGTTGACTGTGGCTGAAACAGGTAAGTGTTCTTCCCTAACCTCCACAGTGAAAAGCAAACACAGTAAAAAAAGTACCTGTATCCCTTAATCCTTCAAGTGCAGTACAGTACTAGTAACTGTGTTCAGACCTTGTAAAAGACTGAATTTTCTTTGCAAATCTCACACCTGTAATGCTCTTGTAAAATTCATTAAAATATACTAAACCCCCAAAGTAGCATTAGTACCCTGAGAATGTATGTGCAGCTAGTTGTAATAATTCTATTTATTCTGGAAAAAGTGGAGATGGTAAATGAGTTTTGGCAAAAGATTTCTAATTGAAATATAATGAATCATCCAAACCAGTCTGTACCACTGCTGTATTGGGTCATATTGCAGAATGGATGTTCTTCACAACTGTGACTTTCTTTTCAATTTATTTACAATTCTTACCCTTGCTGTCATTTTCCCATTTCTCTTCCCTGTATCACTGCCTTTTTGTTTATCTCCCTGCATTTTGTTGTTTTTATTTATAGAGTACAAGTTATTGTGCACTTTCTGTCTACCTGCTAAATTCCCTCTATACATGCTAAGTTCCCATTTTAAGCCATTTTCCATATGTTTACAGAATGAATTCAGCACCTCATTGTTGGACTTATTCACATTTTGACAGTAATTAGTAGAAAAGCATTTCTTGACTCTGGTAGACCAAAAGAAACCGAAAGATTGATTGGGAGAAAGGTTCTCTGTGAGAGACCAATAAGCTTCCATCAGCTCTCCAAAGAACTGTCCTTTGTACTAGCATCATTTGCACTTGTGTTCCCAAAAAGAATGTAATGTTGCATAATTCTAGTAGGCTTTTTATAGACTCATTTACAAAACAGTGCTTCTTTTTTAAGACATGGTGTGTATTTGGCTTCACAGATGAGGAGGAAGACATAAGGCTTTCCAGTGAGCAGGGAGTGGGAACTGGTAGTGCTGCATCCTGCTGCCAGATTAAGAGAGCTCAGGGGATACAATGGCTGTAGATATTTAGCAGAGGGATTTGAAGGAAATCCCTTGAAGGAAATTGTTTCTCGAACAAATGTTACTTAATTTAACTGCCACAGTCTAAGATACAGCAGGTTTTCAAACACAAGATTTGTGTGAGCATACATAAACTCCATGGGCACTGATCCCAGAGAAAGTTACTGACTTTTTTCAGCTGGCAATTCTTTTGGGAAGTGAAAAGGGACTGTGATGTTTGTTGTGTATATGAGTCTTCTTCTTTGACAGTACATGTTCCCAAAAATGGAAGCAATTTCCCTGACTTCAGACTTTCAGTAGAAGTCTGAAGAAACTTGTCTTCCTTTGGGAAGAAATTAGTACTTGCAGACAATCTGGAAAGCCAAATATATTGCTGTTAAAATGTGATTATAAATAGCAAAATTGAAACACAATTTTTGTGTTTCATGTAAGTACCATGAGTGCCTGGTACTTACAGCATTTTTGGACTTGTTGAGTCAGCACTTAGCAAGTTTAGTACTACTTGATCCTGTGTTGCTGTAAAACTGGAAATCACTGATATGGTTCATTTCAGGTTAATGTAAATCAGAACCATTGAATGTCTGTGGCCTTGCTCTTAAAATTTGAGATGTGTATCTGTTAAGATTTTATAAAGCATAAAACATTTTAGTTGATTTCAAGTGTTATTTATTGGAGAAAATATAACTGCATATTTAGGTGATGTTAGATGCAAATACTTAACTTTTTTGTATTTCACGATAGTGTTTTTTTTTGTATGAATGAATATAATGAACTGCTGGAAGTTATTAATTTGTCACTAATCAAAAGTTAATTAACCTCATAGAAATCTAAATTTGGGGAAAAAATATAATTCTTTGGGAAAAAGTTATTATTTAAAATTATTTATATCTTTCCTAAGGTGAAGATACTTCCAGCAGAAATACTGGAATTATGACCACAAGGTAGCAAGAAGACAGTTAACAGTGAACAGACTCCCTCAGCTAAAAGTCTATGCAAAGATAGTGGCTTTCACAAATTAATACTCATCTTTAAAATTTGTTTAAAACCACAAACTTTTTTCCCTTCTTCAATGGAGATAAAAACTCTTGATCTTGTTCTGATAGTGATGGGCTGCTTCTGCAGCCTATAGATATGTAAATCTACTTTTGTTACTTCTAGAGAAGTAGTTCTTCCTCTGCTTTTTATGAAGAGCTACTCATAGTTCAAATGCTTTGGTAATTTAAGTACTGCTTCACACTTAGCACAAACTAGTTTATTTGATGGTTACCAGACAGGAAAGGAAGGGGGGACCTGTTCCCTGAGTGTTGTAAGATATTGAAAAAAATTTTAGAAACCTTTGTTTTGAGAAGGTGAAGTTTATGTTGGGTTGCTGACAAGGAAATAATAACCTGTTAGTGAATGAAGTGCAATTTAATCTCTACAGGGAACAAACCAGTGCAGTAAAAAGCTATGCTTTAAAAATGCTTCTTTCATCATGAAATTTAGAGCACTGTCGTGCAAAGTGGATTTTAGGCCATTTGCCTTAAATTCACAAAGGCTGCATGTTTAGTCTGTGCATTTAAAAAAAAAATCTTAGTGGAGTGTTTCTTCCATGGACACTTAGCATGCAGATGTTGCAAATCAGCTAGCCAAAAGAGATCCTGAGTTCTCATGAGCATCTGATGTTCATTCATTTTGAACAAGAATTGTTACTTTCACATAGTAGTGTGTGAGAGGGAGATCCTCTTTCCATCTGCTGACTGAAAAACATGATATTTTATATCTGGCAGGGGCTCTTGTTAAGATAGCTCAGTTGAGGTACCGGAAACATCCAGTTCCCTGTTGCTGTTCCCACTTCTGCTCTCACTGATTATGTGTGACATAGTTTGTTTAGCTGCACACATTGTACAAACTTGTTTGAGGGTTAACAGGAAATCTTTTTCAAATAATGTTTTTGTAAACAGTGAAAATCAATCTAGAGCTGCTGAAGTTCTTCAGAGTAGTGTGTATATTTTTTTTTTTAGAAATTAATATAATAATAATAATTTGGTTATATAACACCACTATTTTGGGATTAATTCTTTATTTTCATCTGGAATGTTTTTCAATGGCTTTTTCTAAATGTTAATGCATATATATAAAATATTTAGTGACTGCAGTGGATTAATTAGGATACTTTTCCCATAAAAAGATTCTTCCTTAGAAGTTACTGAAAAATTAAAATATTAATTTTATAATATCTGTGCGTATCTACTGTTAACCATGCGTTTTGTTGTGAAAATATAACCTGGTTTCTAGGCTCCTTAGTGTATAGTTAAGGCTGTCTCTAGAAATTAGAAACTGATTGATTATGCCATTGGCTACCCCTTTACATTTCACTGAGTATTTCCTTTGCTGGAATTGACTCTTCCCTTCTGCTAACACTTGTTTTGGGGCTTCTTTACAAATTCACTGGGACTGGGACTGAAAGGTTTAGAGAAAATATGTGGAGTAAGAAAGTATATAAATGTAACATATGTAAATACTGTATCTCTTGCTGAAAGAGATGTCAATTACTTGGGCTTCTTGGCCCTCTTGATGACTTGAAAACTCCTACAAATCTGTAAATCTTGGCTACTTTGGTGTTCTTTGTAAATGATCTGATATTCTATGTGACTGTTCTGTACATCTGGAAAATTCTTTTTGAAGTGACCTACTTTTTAAGACCTAATTGGGTATATTATGTTATAATCCCAGCTTGAATCATTAGTGGTTCTTCAGTGTTTCTAACATCCAGTGGTCACATGAAAATGAGGCTAATGTTAAAGTTGAAACTGTTCTTACAGTGCTGTTTTTAATTGCTTCATGTGTATATTCTTACAAGTAAAGATTCTTGCATTGCTGTAGCAAAGACCTAAGTATTCGTTTGAAAATATGGGAATGAATTATTAGGAAGCAAAGCAGTCAATAAAGTCAATCTTTAGTATGAAAAAACACTTCCCTAAACTGTAAAATATTTTAATTACATCTAAAGAGGCTGTCATGGTTTGACGCTGGCACAAAGCCAGTGCCCCCACGAAAATACACTATCCCTGGTGTCTGTTGTGAGATGTGACCAAAAACAGAACAAAGCAAGTTCTAACTTGGAAACAAAAGGGAAAAAAAACTTTATTACTTACAATATATAAAGAAAACACACACAGAAGGGGATGAAAACCTTGGAAACACTCCTCCTCCCCCCACCCAAAATCTCAGCACAACACAGTAAGACAAGACTTAAATTCCCAATCAAATTACCATCTCTCAAATAATTCTTCAGTCCATTACCACCATTCTGATAGTCAGTACTCAGTTTATTAAGGAGATATAGGAGTCCTTCTTGCACCATATTGTGACCTCCCCTTCCACGTTCAGTGCTCTCACCACTGTCGCATGGACCAGAACTGTTTCTAGGGTTTCTTCTTTAAAGATGCTTTGGTCAGTTCCAAAAATGACAGTCTCCAATTTNCAAGGCCTGCCTGGCCAGGCCGCATGGCCTCCCCTGCCCCGGCCAGCCCGCAGCTGGGCAGGGGAGCCCTGAGCTCCTGCACAGACTGAACCCAGAGAGAGTTCTCCTGGGAGCCCTCTGCTTTTAACCCCTGTGCTCTCAGAGGTGGATCCTTGTCCTCAGTGGCCACACCAGATGCCAATATTCCAACCTGAGCACCCATTGGTTAGACCACTGAATCCGGAAAAAAAACTCGCTTCCTTTTCAAACCACCACAGAGGCCTCAGTGTGATCTTCCCTACAAAAGCCTATGTAAATTATTTGTCAGTGGTGGTCTGCCAAAAAAAAACCAAACCTAGGGAACAAAGCAAATCAGACAGTTGAAGTTAATTAGTGTCATGTGTGCATCAGAAATGCAGAGAGGCTTAAAATCCACCAGCAGTTCTCAAAATAACACATTTGGGAAATAATTTCTGAGTTTGGCTCTACAGTGTGATTGGACTTCGGAATCATGAGGATGAATTTTTATATGAGTTTTTTGAAAGCTTGCAGCAGAGTAAGTGGAATATTATGTTAAATAATACCAGTCAAAAGTTGTGGTAGCAGTTAGGAAAAAACAGTTCTTCACTACTCTTTCTAATGATGATTTATTCAGATGGTGTGTAATTCTCAAATTATGGACAGTTTTTTAAAAGGCTTTACTGTTCTAACAGTAAAGTCTACTAACTTTACAAGATGGAGGAAGAGTGTTTTTTTCTGAGACTTGTATAGGATCAGCCTTAATGATATAACTCTTCAGCTTTTCTGAAAATCTTCTGTATGGGAAGAAAGTAATTCTGTGGTTTTGCTTTGCTTTGTAGATGAACAGTGTAAGAAATTAAATCACCCATGTCATTGTTGAAAAAAAATGATGTTACTGCAAGGTACAAACTATAGTTTTATCAGCATATAGGAATTGTATACTTATAAAACAAATAAGTATTAACCATATAACTTTTGACACTGATAAAAAATATTTGATTCTGGAGATGAAGGCATTCTACACAATATCCTTTCCCTGATGGTGTATCTTGAAAGAATAAAAATGTTGCATTGCTTGAAAATAAAATATAAACCTAAAGAAGACCTTTAGAAAAGGAATTTCAGCTTATATACAAGTTCTTATTTTACTGTATTAAATACTTAATACTGAATAATTTTGTGAAGTTTAGCTACTAATGGTTCCATGTCCCAGTTGGTATCAGTTTTAAAATAACTTTAGTTGAAATACTTGTTGAAAGCATATTGAAGGAATGAACTGCTTTAATCACTTCATTATGAAATAAAATGTTTTATGCAGATATACTTCATGTTTTCCCAAAATGCCAAATTTCTCCATATCAGCACCCCAGCAAGAGAAAAAGCTGGTAGAAAGCGCCTAGGGAATATTGTTAGGTTTTTTTCCCCTATGAGGGATTTATTTCTAGTACCTGCTAGTTTAAAAAGCAAATTAAAATACTCTTTCTCCATTATAATATCTGACAGTCAGCCTACTGTCTTACTGTCTACTTTTTAATTATCCTTTAGCATTAATAGAATCAGAATGTGGGATGCAGATTCAGGATCCCCACACTGTCTCCCCATTCAATATACTGAATGTTCCCTATCAGATTCCTACCTACTGGTTTTTGGTTTTTAACAAAGCAAATATTTAGTTTATAGGCAGTTGTGAAAAATCTCACAAGCACAAGGCAGCTGGCAGTGATTGGAGATGATGTGTCCTGACTGCTTTGCAAACCTAACCACTGAGCTTTGAGTGCACTTTTTCATCATCAATAATACAAATCAACTTGGAAACAGAACATGGAAGCTTTTCTTGAAGTTACTGCAATATAATGTTTCAAATTGACATCTAGATGTGATAATTTTCTCAGTATTTTAATCTTTCATTTTCCTCCTGTGTGTCATTGCACTCATGTGAATACAGTTCTTTCAAAATGATAAGGTGATCAGCAATTATATATTTATGTTGAAATAAAATATCTATAATACCTATTTTATAAAAATTATNATATGTATTTTTATTTCTTTTTTTTTCTTCTATAGGGCAGATTACACCAGAAAGGAGATTTGTAGAAGCAGTAAATCGTGAAGCATATCAATATCAAATTGGCGACTTTCCAGCAGAATGGGAAGGTAAATATTTTGGTTTTATTTCAAGACAATTTTGCCATTGAATGTAGACTCTGTATTTTTAATGGAAAGCCTGATTATGTGAACAAGTGATTTATTATCTTCCATTTTAGGTAAGCCAGTCCCATATTTAACTGCATAACAATTATGAATTCTTAAAGTAACCTCTTCAGAAGCAGATAAATTTAGTTTGAGAATTTGATACTTAAAAGAAGTAAAGCCTATGTGGAGATGACTTATTCCTATTAAATGTGAAAATATTGTGCCTGTGGAGGATCTAATTGAATAATCAGCATGAAATGTATTAAATAACACAAAATTTCCTTATTATTCCTTCACTGCAGTGTCAGTTGATCTACATATTTGTGTTACAGTGATGGGGTGCTTTTTTTATGGTGTATTTGGTTTCCTATACTCTCCCTTGTGCAATCTAGTAGAGAGCTGGAGAACCTGTTAATAATTAACCACTTTGTCCAACTGCTACTGATTAAATTCTTATCTGAAAATTTGGGATATAATAAAATTCCAGGGATGTTAGCACATTTCCTTAGGATGAGCTGATCAGCTCTTGGAGAGCAAGAGAAGGAGTACATGTTAGTCTTTGAGGTTGGTAGGTGCTTGAGCCAAGTGTGGCGTTGAATGTGACTTAAAATCCATGATTCTGCAGCATAAGCAAGGAATCCCTGAAATAGTATGTAGAGGCTACCCATCACTGAACATGTTCTTCGGAGAGAAAAATACCTAGGCATCTCCCTGAAGTTGGTAGCTATAAAACGAACAGATTTTAAGCAGTATGTATTTAAGCTCTGGAATTCCTCATTGTTGACTGTTCAGCCTGCTGAAAGTTTGCACGAGTTCAGTAAGAGAAAAATTATTCTTATACACAGTGGTTTAATACGTCAATGATCTGCAAATGAATTGAGTCTACTATATGTTTTGAGGAAATGTCTTATTATACTTGCTTTACCTCATTTTCTTTCCTTTTGCTTGTCTTAGTTTTGAAGACAGG